>OX352772.1:275765634-276365634 GCA_947095535.1 Poecilobothrus nobilitatus
GGTGTTCAAGTTACAGGTGTTTAAAAATAGGGAATTTTCAGTTATTTGACCCCTTACACGAACCCCTTAACGAACTCTAAGATGTCTTATAATTCAGAAACTCGCATATGCATATATCTAAATATTTTGGAAATGCGTATAATATTGATTTTGAATTCAATTCTAAAGTCCCTCCCAAAATCTCTGAGGCCTGAGGTTAAATTTCATGGCTCTATTTAAAAAAAAATGTGGAGATCTAAAAGTTAGTTGTTCGAGAGCTACCCGAAGTTTTTGGTCGGATCTTAATCAAAAAAAATAGGGAACCTATCTAAATTCATGTAAGAATAGCTTTCTTAGTTTTTGAGTTATCTTGCTGACGGACGGAGGAACGGACTGACGGACAAAGCTTAATCGACTCAGAATTTGATTCTGATCCGATCCATACCTTTGAAGGGTATATCTAGCTTATTTTGAGGTGTTATAAACGGAGGAGAAATTTTAATATGCCGATCCTTATCGTACGGTTATAAAATGCCATTTAAAGTCTATTGAAAAAAAAATCGCATTTATCTAAAATTTATATAAAATATGTAAAAGAATTGAACCCATAGGAATTAGAATAAGAAGAATTAGCGAAAAAAAAAAAAATTGATATTAACCTTGTTGATTCGATAAAAATTTTTAAGAGATAATATTGTAGAAAATTTTTAAGCAGTCTTGCCGACTATCATAAATGAATGATGTGTACTTATTATGTAATGTATATACATATGTATGTAAATGTTAGTAACCTTAGCTTCTTGTTTACTTAACATTAACATTATAACTTAATATTAATATACCTAATTATTATTAATAGAAAAAGTTAAAACTAATAGTCGTAATGTGTTAAACTCTCTATAAACATTTAATTTGTATAATATAATAATTAATAATAAATATTGCTGATTTGTATAAATATATTCAAAAATCACAAACCTTTACTCAAATGCATTATATTATTAAACCGGTTTGCATTCAGTATGATACGCACTTCTTATGAATCATATACTAACATGACAACGTATTGATCTCTTTAATCGAACGATCTATGTTTATTAATATGAAAAGAATAGTGAAAGATAAAAAATAAGGCAGAATGTAAACCAACGGTTCTTAAAAGCTCTTATTTTCAAAAAGTAATACAAAGAATTTTAGAAAGAGTTTAGAATTGTGACTTGCACCAAAATTTGGAAAATTCATATAAGAAAAATTATGAAAATAGGGCTTTTTGCAATTTTGGGAAGCTGTAACTTCATAACCCCATACAACTAAAAGAAACCGTTAACACACATAAAAATATATTACTAAACCTTTAATTTTTATGTCTTGCCGAAGAAAAGTATGTACGGATGCCTAATAAGTTACAAGTGTTTAAAAATAGCAAATTTCGAATTTTTGAGCCCTAATAGCTCATAAACAAGGGGTGGTCCAAAAAAAATTTCTGAGGAAACTTATACTAATTATAAAAGTTCTTCCTTCCCTCAAAATTGCAAGTCTATACCTAAACGGGTGCCGGATTTATGAAGATACAAAAATCATGCAAAATTTGTTTTTCACATAATGGTAAATTTAAATTTAAAAGAATTCTACAATTTTGATATTGACTTACAAAGGTAAAAATAAGGTATATACAAAAAGTTTATAAAATAAGCTAATACAAAAATTCCTGTCGAATTGCGGTTTCAGATTGAAAAAATGTTATACAGAACATGAAATATACCCATTTAAAAATAGGGCTTTTTCAAAGTTTGAGGGGCTGTAGGTGCTGTAAAATTTCCAACGGTGAGGGTACATAAAAAACTTGTTCTACAACTTCACTCTTTTAAGAGCCCTATGTTAAGACCAGACGAACGAACAGAGTGAAACTAATAGCAAATTTTTGAAATGTAGGTACTTAAAAGGATAATTCATAAAAAATGATGTGACATTACTTACGAAAAAAAAATGTATTACATTACATTCTTTTATAATTTTAAACGATTTTATGTTTCGGTATTAGCGAATAATATATTGTGAAAACTCACTTGGCCCTAATAGAATACTCAATGGATTACTGATTCCTTTAAAGATTTTTTGTAAACGAATTGAAAATTCCTTGCTCTGTTTATTCAATTTGCTAAAAAATATTGAATCAAATGTAATTAAATTTAATAAAAATTAAAATATTAACTACCAGCATCTGTAAATTCAGAGTAATAAGTAAAATATATTAACGTAAAAATAAAAGTTTATAATTTTTATTTCATAAAGCCAACAAAATACTACGAGCAACTTTTACTCCGCATTTTCCTGCTGGTATTATAAGATGCTATGAACTTTTTTTTTGTTAATATTCATGACATTATTTAAAGTATTTTGCTTTAAAATATTTAATGATAATGAAAATTATTTTTGGCAGAGAAATGCATTAAAAAACAATATATATAACTATTAAGTAGTATTATAAAATTAAAAAAAACAAGGCGGTATACAAAATTAAAAACACAATAAAAAGCATTGTAGAGTTGTTACTATTTTTGAATCAATTTATAATTTTTATATGACTTTTTTTTGGAAGAAAAAATTGTGAAAAATCAAAAGTGAAAGAAATGTCTTTAAGGTAACACTATATTATATATAAATAAGAAAAGCGGTTAGCCCATATTAGCAAAAATATAATATTGGATCTTTAATCCTAATGTCTTATTTGCGATAAATTTGCCAGGAATCCAAGTTACACCTAGGTGTCTAAAAATAAAAAATTTTTGATTTCCAATAGCTCTTAACCAGAGGAAGAATAAAAAATTTAATGGTTTTAACTTGAAGCATTCCGGAGATACGGTGGAAGCAATATCACTGGTTCTCTTACGCTGACAACATATTTCACACAACATCATATTATTTGTAATTGGTGCAGAATTTTCATCCCATATAAAATATATTTTTTAAACAAAATTTTAAATTATAAAATTTAAATATTTTAAATATAGTTTGAAATTTATTAAGCGTATTTTGAGAAATTAAACCGAGGGCGGAGGGGGATGGGACGTACATCGTCGCACGTCCCATTGAGGTCCCACAGCTTTTTAAATATTATATATAATATTATCTGGACTCTGTGTATCTATATAAATTTTATTAAGTTTTTAAAGATTTATATACTTATACATAATATTCTGCATGATAAATGTGTACTATAAGAATTTACTTAAATATATAACCATAAGGAGCAATTGAAAAAATATCGAAAAATCGAAAAAATCGGCGTTATGGCTTTATGTTTCATTAAAGTGAGGCATAAAGCCATTATGGCCTTAAGTCGAATAGCTTTAAGTCACGTGAGCTACAATTTCATTCCTTAAAGGATGTAGAAGTTTTGTAAACAGACTAGAGAAGGACGAACATATTGAAACTAATAAACTTATTTTTAATTTTTTTTTTTTTGAAAATGTGCTTAAAAAATAAAAAAAAATATATGTTTCGTAGTCTTGTACAATAAAGCCGAGTAATCAACAGCTTATTGTAACTAATGGTTCCAGAAACTTAAGCTTACTCAAATAAGAATAATTAATGACTTATGGATATGGATGTCTCATGCTCCTTGTAGAAATGGAAAGAAATAAAATATATATATATTTACTATTATAATTAAATTTTATACAGAAAATCAAATCTTCCGTACTCGTTCATCGGGATCATTTTTGAGTTTGTTCATTCCGCATCGATTTAAACACTAAAAAAGATTTAAATTTGGAAATTAATTTTTTTTTTTTAGCGGTAATACCGCAAGTAATATGAACGTAACGTAAAATTAAACCTTTAAAAATTCTTCATTTCTGTTAGCAAAAATACATATTATCATATTTATATATTAGTTTACTTCCAAATTTATCACTTGGTCTGTATGGAAATCAGAATCCTAATATTTTTTTATATAACTAAACAAACATATTATATTAGCCCTACCTATAATTTCATATATTTTTTAAACAAAATTTGGTACATATTATACAGCCGATTTGGTACATATTATATTTCAAAGCCATTACATTTATATATTTAGATTTTTAAAGATTCTTTAAAATAAAAAAAAATAAGTTTCCTAAAGATAGAAAAGTATATTATATTATATAGTGTAAGGATTTCTTAACTTTATTTAAATTCTCGTATATATAAACAAAATTTAAATACTCAGTATATTTAATTTGATTATGTATATATATTTAATTAGAAGTATATTTAATTTTAATAAAATTAAAACAGAAAATTTTTATAGCTTGACATGCATAATAAATCAAATAATATTTAACACCTTTAAGAGCCAAAATTAAGTTATTTATTGAACTAATAATTTGATTCATTTACAAGCTCTTTTCATCATTATTTTTCTGTTTCTAGAAAATTTAATTTTAATGTCCTTCAAATGTAAAGGTTCTGACAAGTTGCAACACGATCCTTTTTTTTTTTTTTTTGCTTTTATTTCCACATTTTCAAAAAACACATTTTGAAAAAATGTGAAAAAATTATTAGTTTCACTCTGTCCGTCCGTTTGTCCGTCTGGGTGTTTACAAAACTTCTACACCGTTTGAAATAAAGCAATAAAATTTTAATTACAGATAGGCATCGCCAAAAAACTAATTTTGTGGAACAATTTTTTTCTGTTGCCCCACCCGTTACGGAGCTATGGCTCAAAGTTCGAAAAAGTTCTATCTTTAAATTGTTATAACACAGGTTCTATAAGACATATTTTCAATCTAGAAACGCCAAACCATAGTTGGTTTTATAAATATATATTATTATATATATTGAGTTATATGAAACTCATTTTTTGCAAAAATTTGGACCACTTCTATCTTTTAAACAGTTTAACTTAGAAACTTAGAATTTTGAGAGGAGTTATTAAATATTTGGAAATCAGTAAGAGTCATTTCAGGATATATTTTTCTGTCGCCCTCAGACAGCTTTAGGAGCTGTAAGGGGACAAGACCTGAAAATTCTCTATTTTTAACCACCTGTAAATTGGGAACCTGTTCAAATTTTTTTCAAGATTTATACAAAAATGAAAGCTACAACATCATATTTTTGTTTGTGTTAATAATTTTTCCTAATAATATAGGGTTACCTTATAACAAAAGTGTGATTAGATTTTTCTCAATTTTTTCTTACCAAAAAAAAAAAAAATCTACTCTTACAAAATCTGCTCTTTACACTTGGCTTATTATGGAATATTATTTAATTTTGAAAATGTGCTTTCTTGAAAACCCTTGATTGTTTTTTTAATAATACATATAGTGAAATTTTTATTAAGGATACCTAACCTTTTAGAACCATTTAACATATAGGAATTTAATAATTTTTTGTTTTTTGTTTCTCATACCTAAGTTTTTAAAATATGCCATGATTTTTAGAATTTTTTATTCTTTTAGTTTTTTATTAAAATGATATTTTTTATTTATTGTTTAAGTAAAAAAAAATATATTTATTTAATGTGAATTTTTGTAAGTTGAACCGAATGGAAGGAAGCAGAAAATTTTTCGCGTGATTAAAATTTTGCAATAGATTAATTTTTTTCTTTTTTGTTTCTTTTTTTTATGAATTAAAAAAAAAGGTCATCAATCTGATAAAAATGTTCTCCATTTAATAAATAATTTTGCAAGGCTTTAAAATATATTTTTTTTCTGTACCAAAGTTTTTTTTTATAGTATTTTCTTCTTTTTTTTATACCACCTAAATTCTGAAGGATCCTATACACTATCAGCCTTTCATAATTTAACTATATCATATTTCAAAGAAATTTTGGAAATAATAAAATAACATTTTTATTAAAATGATCAAAAACGTAATATAATATACAAAAGAAATTTATAAGATTCATAAATTTTTCATCATTATTAAGCAAAGAAAAGCTTTTGTCATTAAATTACTTTACTGTTCCCAACTACCCTAAAGTTGACGTATTCAATTGGCAAATTTTATAATTTTTTTTTACTCAATATTACACTACATCTTGGTTTATTAATAAATTAATATACATGTATATGTACATAAGTATATCTAATATATAAAGCAGAAATTCTGTTTGTTTGTTTGTTTGTGCCCTTTTCACGTAAAAACCACCAGTCCGATTGCAACCAAATTTTGCAGAAACATTTCTACGACCCAAAAAGTGTTATAGGCTATATGGTGTTTCGATTCATTAACCCATTGCGGCCCGAGAGCCATTTAAAGCTTTTTCGTTTTTTTGTTGTCCTGTTAACCCGTTTGGACAGGAGAGTCGAACGAAGTTCATTAAATTTTTCTGTTGTCCTGCTTAAACGATTTGACCAATTGAGTTGAAAATTTACAATAGTGTAGCTCTTTACCACAGGAGCTCACTGAGTTGATTTGATTACGATCCATTAACCCGTTTCGGGACCAGGGCCCAATGAAATTTTTTAATTTACTTAGTTGTCGCACTTAAACTGTTTGACCAATTGAGTTGAAAAAAGTGTAGGTCTTTATAACAAAATCTTTCTGAGTTGATTTTTTTTTTTTTTTTTTTTTTTTTTTTACGAGGGACGGTGGAAAACATCAAAAGTCACTCAAAAGAACTGCACGAGGTTCCTCTGAGTAGTGTTGGACTCTAACCAGCCAAAACCACCCCTTTAAAACCAAACTATAGGATTGGACCTTTAATACATAATCATATAATGTACAGCTTGGTTTTGGGGAAAAGGATGGGGGAAGGAAGGATTTGGTTACTATACATTAATCCATCAGGCTTCAGACCATGAAGTTTCTCATTTTTTGTTGTTGTGCTTAAACGATTTGACCAATTGAAAATTTGCACAAGTATTGTACTTTGGCACACACACTCATTCAATAAATTTTGTTAACACATTTCGACACGATAGACTGTCAAAAAAAAATTTTGTTTCTAATTTGTATCTAATTCGGTAGGATGAATTTATGATTCTAAATAAAGCCTGTAACAAAATGTTTGTTAACGTTTGTTAACCGATTTCCGCACGAGCACCTATTAAAAATATATTGCCTAATTTTTTGTATTGTTATTATTATTGTTATATTATATAATATGTTATTATATTATATATAACAATTAGTATTGTTATATACTGTTTTTAATATTCCATAAAAACCTTTCAATGCAAATTTCTAATATGGAACAGTAATTAAAGTAATCTTATTAAATATCTTAAGAATACTGTGTTTAAGTCTTAACAACATAACATTTTCGGCCGTTGTTAAAAAACAGAAACAATCTTCTACATTAGACAATCATCATGTCATCATTCAGAAATGCATTACTTACATGTGGTCTATCTATATAAGATGCATGTTTATAACATATTTCCCATAAAGTATCATTGAAATATGTACATATAGTATGTGTAATGACGTATATTTAAAAATACTATAAACATAATCAATTAAATTAGAAAACATATTCACATTTCTGTACAGTATTTAATCAAAAATGAGTACATACATATTTAAAGAACTGAAAACCTTATATTCTTATCCATACACAATTTTTACACATATTTTTAGCCAATCAATTTGAAAACATAATAGAAAAAGTAAACGTAAAAAAATTCTGATTGATTTATAAAGGTAAAACGGTAAAACACAATCATGTAGTTTTTATATTAAGAATATGTTAAACAGAACCTGACATGTATGCATTTAAAAAGAAGTTTTTTTTTTAAATTTGAAGAGCTGTCGGTGTTGTAGGATCTCTAACGGTGAGGGTACATAAAAAAGTTGTTCTACAACATTACTCTTTTAAGAGACCTATGCATAGTTAATATTTCATTGCTCTTTATTAAAAAGTATATAAGTTTTCTAAACAGACGGATTGACAGAGCGAACCTAGTAGCAAATTTTTCAAAATGTGCTTAAAAGGATAATTCACAAAAACATGAAATGACATTACTTACGAAAAAAAAATGTATTATATTATGGTCTTTTATAATTGAAATGCAATTTTATGTTTCGGTATTAATGAATATATTGTAAAAACTAACTTCGCCGTAATTGTGTACACAATAGATTATTGATTTCTTTAAAGATTTTTTGTAGATGTTTTTAATTTTTCGCTCTGTTTATTCAATTTAACTAAAACCAACTTTAGGATTAAAAATAAATGTACAATTTAATTTTGAAGATCAGAATGGAGGAAGGTTTCTATGGAATGGGGACTTGGAAAATTTAGTTTTATGGAGGATCGAAGCAAAAACTTTAAGGAAAACTTTAAAGAAAGATATTAATGTTTACTTTAAACTCTATTATATTGTTCATACACGAATAATTATCAATTTTAGTGCGCACATACCATGCCAAATAATATGATTTCATAAATGAAGTAGAATTTATTTCTTTAGAACAGCAGATGTTTACCCGTATTAGGTATCTATAAAAATGATTTGTAAACCACCTGTATGGTGAGTGGGATGAGTGTTGAAAAAACACTAGCATCATTAACAAAATGAATAACCCTGTTTTAACCAAATAACACGAAACAGATTCAGATGCTCCGGTCCAAATTTATGCATTATACTCCATTTTTGGTATAAGGCAGAATATTTGCAACGAAGAAAATAAACCTAAAAAATTGGCTCCCTCATATTTTTTATTGATTTTGGTCTATCATATACACACTATAAATATTCAAGACTGAAAGAAAATCACCCTGCACATATATAAATTTTGAAATGAGGTCAAGAATTTATACTCCTTTTTTTTTTAAATAGCACCAAAATTTTAACTGATTATTTATGAAAATTTATAATGATTTTTTAAGAACCTTTAAAAATTTTACACACTCAAATATAGTGTAAAGTACGCTTTAAAAACCAAAATTATTAGTAGCTACATATTTTGTGTTTTTTTTTTTAATCAAAATCAAAGGACTATAAAAATTCCATTTATTCCCATTTGTTTTCTTTTTTTAAATTTTATGAAAAATGCCCTTACACCGGATTTCTCTGATAAACACAGCAGCAGTAAAACGAATCCCGATTCAAATAAAAAAAAAATATACATATATTAACTAAACTAAAATAAAACGGGATCGCGAGGATTTTTGCAACTAAAAATAAATGTAGAAAAATGCAAAATAAAAAGAAACAAAAAAAGAACAAAATTAAAACATGATAAAAAAAAATAAAAAACATAAAAAAAAAAGTTTTTTGCCTAAGCGCCATACCGCCAATTCCTTTCTGGAACATAATTTTGTGTCTACCTCAACATATTTTTTTTTTGAATTCAAAATAGTTTTGGATCTTTCTTTTCCAATTTTTTTAATTTTTTTTGTTAAATATTGTTAAGTTTCTTTTATACGAGCGGTTCAGAAACTCAATCCGTGTGATTTCCATAATAAAAAAACAAAAAAAAGGTACAAAATTGGAAGCTGATGATGAGATTTTTTTACTACATTTTTTTTTACATTCAAACAAATTTTAAAACGAGGGAAACTTTAAAATAACTGTATAATGTGATTACTGATTATATATTATAAAGAAAAGATTAAATACGAAGAAGTTAGTTCTGGATTAGACATCTAATTGCGATTTCATTAAGAAGAATATTATTTTGACGACTATTCGAATTCGTTTTTTTTTCATTTCAAAATAAAAAAAAATTATATGGTGGGACGGGGGTTTATCTTTAACTATTGACGATTTACGGGGTTCTAAACAATTTTATTGTAAAAATATGTCATTTACCCATTTTTGTTTATAGTTTATAGAATAAAACAATTACCTGAGTTTGAAATCTTATGAAATTTTTTTTCAAACGCATTAAATTCGGATGTTTATTGGGTCATGAACTATTGCCATTAAAAATTAATATTTTTGTTTTTTTTTATTAAAAATTTACTTTAAGCCCCTCTTGTAAAAAAAAGTGCACAATTAATATACTTTTTTTCATTTTATGTTATCCCTTATAAGTTATATTAAGCTTATCTCAAATCTAGTAATTGTGGAAGTTATGGCAAAACAAATTTTTTTATATATTTATAAAAATACTCATTATTTTAATAATATTTAACAAAAATTAAAAAATTTCAAGCAATAATTAAATTACTTCTATTTACACTAAATTTTTAAAATAACTATACCATTCCTTTTTTTTATTTATTATTTAATTCATAGTTTAAATCTATGGTCTGCAGCTCCTTCTTTACAATTGCAGTTGCTTCAATTATACACTCGACGAGTTGATTTCTCATTTTTATTTTTAACGAATAAACAATAACTTTCATACGACCCCAACGAAATCAAGAAATAATCTATTGCATTAAATTAACAATTTATTGTAAACTATAGATAATTTATTGTAAACTATAGATATACATAATTGAATTATTGTTTGAAATTTATTAATTTCTCATTGTTTAAGTGTTTAGGACAAATTAATATATTTTATTTATTAACATTCATCAATATTTCCTTCTTTAAAATTCGACAAATTTTAATAATATAAAATAAATTTGTAAAAAAAGTTGGCTAGAACGTGAAGATTTTGAAAGTTTGAATCGTGGTGTATAGTGATTTATATGACAGAATCGTAGAAATAACTTGTAAATGGGTGATTCTAGCTCGTTGTCGTTAATCGATTTTACTTCGTCGTTTTTTAATATGTTAATATATTTGAGTATTTTTCTTTTGAATTAATTAATTATTCATAACTTATTTTAGAACACCTCGTCATTGAACTTTAAAAATTAGTTTTTTTTCCGTTTTGGTTTTTACTTGAATAACATTTAATTTTAAATATGTACATATCAGTTTAAAAACTGAAGTTAGAAGAGAATTAAAAGATGTACACAATAAGACAACTGACAACGTATACACCATAAAAACAAAAAAAAAATAAAGAATAGCTTATTGAACCTGAGGGCATGTTCGTAAATGATTCGTAAATCACAGCAAATTGTATAATATTACAAAAAAGGACTAAAAAAGAGAAGCGTTTTTTTTTATTTTCACACATTTTTTTTTTTAATTTTGTCGAATCCATATAGTCTTTAATTTTTTTTTTTTATTTCTTCGCAGTGAAGGGTTATTAAATTTTATGTTTTTTGTTTAAATTTTAAACTAAAGAATTCGGAAATTTCAAATTAAATTTTTGAATTTTAATTAAATTTTAAATGAATATTATAAATTTTCTTTTAATAAGATGAGATAGCCAATTTTTGGGAGCTTTCCAAATTGTATAAAATATAAACTATAAAGTAAATGCATATATAATAAAAAGCATTTTTAGAAAATTTTAATTATATACTGACACACTATATATCTACCGGGGAAGATGTATAAATTAAGATACCTATAGGATACCTAACAGGATTTCAGTCGGATACCTAATATACCTAACAGGATTTCAGTCGGAACATTGCCGACTAAAGGGACATCTTAAAGAAAATTGGAATAGAAAATTACAGCACATGTAGATTCTCATGTAGAAGAAGAAGAAAAGACTATAGTTCACATACTCAAAAACTGCGTAGCTTTACTTTGAGCAATTATACATATATGCACCTTGGAGCATATTGCTTTGCCCAAGATGAACTGCTTCGAATATATACAAATCCTATACAAATCTTTATTTTCTTAAAGGCAGTAGGGCTGTCAGAAGTATTGTAACTGATGGCAAAACGCGCAACACGTAATAACAGAGAGAGCACAATAGATCTACATGAAAAGATCTTAGTGTCATTTATACTCCTTAAATAACAATCTAATCTATAATATACAGATAGTTAAAAATATATTACAGATAGTTTTCATATCATAATTTTAATTTTCTGTAAACTAAATAAAATCTGGTACAGTAATTGTAACATTTTTTCATTTTTACATTTCATTAGGCTTTATTTCTTACTTGAAAGCGAAATAAGGCCTAATTACTTTTTCAAAATAATAAAATTAAAGCCTAATTCTAATTTATTATTCCAATAATAACATTTTTTAATTTTTTTCTTTCATAATTTAATTCCCATATTTCAGCTTATTAATGTGTTCTTTTTTTTAGCACATTTCACTCCGTACGTGCGTCAGTTAGTTGTTTTTCATAATGAAATAAATTCGACAAGTTAAAAATGAAAGAATTTGGTTTAAATTCAACATTCAAACTTATTTCACTTTATAATGTAATAATTTTGTCAAACTTAGTTCAATTATTAGAGTTGATTACAAAATCTGGATTGCCCCTTTTTCCAAAATATGAGTACACATGAGTATGCGGGCTCTAAAACAAAAGGAATTGTATAGTTGGTTACAAAATCAGGGCCGCTTTTTCCAGAATATTTATAAAAGCTAAAAGAAGTTGTGAAAGGGAGGGCTAAGAGAGGGACGAAGAGTGGCTGAAGGGAAGTGCGCGAAGATCACAGTGCTGACCAGAATATAGAAAATTCTTTGAAACCTATTGAAAATATTCGGATTTTACAATCGGCTGCAAATTTGGAACTGGAATTTTTTTTTTGATGCATTTCGCTGTCCCATAAATGTGGACAGGAAAATAAAACCTATTAGGTCTTATTGCTCTAGGCTTTATTTCTCCCTGCCGATTATAACACCCGACTTATAAAAATTAAAAGTATAAATTTTTATTTATTTATACATAACTAGGGAAATTTTTTTTTAATTAGAAAGTCTGTAAACGGAACATTTAAAGTTTAGACCTTTATAACTATACGCAGGTTACGTTAATGAACGTATATCAGCTTTATTATATGTTAATGAGCATTTATTTTAATGATCTTCCTTTACCTCTTAATCAATTTTATAATAATTAATTTTAAATTATAAAATGTACTGATAGACATTTCATAACTATACTAATTAATGTTATTGAACTGTTATTGTTTGTTAAGAAATTCTTGTCTTATTATTAAGTAATTTCACAAATTTTATTTTAGTTAGCAACATTTTTAGAATAAGGTTAATATTATATTAAATAAAAATTCAATCTTAAGAGTAAAAATAGAAAATCTTGTTTTTTTTTATATTTCAAAGAACATATAAATTAAATAAACATAATATGTCAATGTCGCTTGAAAGGCTTCATCCCATTTTAAATTACAATTAAAAATCAAATGTATAAAATATTTTTTTGGCCAAGAATCAATAAAAGAAAATCAACAAAGAAAATTAAGTTATATTCTGATATATTTTCTCTTTATATAACAAATAGAAGAATAACAACAAGACTGTATTCAAAACTAAAGGTTTTTAAAGGTGCATATTTTTAAAAGGATAATAAAAGCAGTTTAGAATTGTAACCTAATCCATCCAATAGTGTAGTGATTAAAATACCCACCATACATTATAATTACCTCGCGTCCAATAAGCTTGATCATATAGATTAAATTACCGGTGTTTAAAAACAATGAATTTTCAATTTTTGACTCCTAATATTTCTTAAAGTTTTTCTTAAGATAATTCTGAAAGATCTATCTTCTATCACGTAGCTTCAAAGATTTTACTAAAAGCATGGATTTTCGCAAACAGATGGAGGGACGGGCGGAGTATAACAAATAAACAAATATTTCAAAAAACACAAATTGTGCCATTTAAAATTTAAATTCAATTTAAATACCTTTAATTTTTTATAACGGAAAAATGAATTAAGCCAATTTAGCCAATATTTTACCCAATCGAAATTTATAATTTTTTTTTCCAAAATGTTTTATATCCTAAAGAAAATATAACTTCTATCCCTAATTTTAATCCGTTAAGATTCTGATATCACTGCAAATGTATTTAAAAGCATCTGAAAATAATGTATGAACTAAATATGGTTCTAAAAATTTATAGATACATTATTTTATTTTATAATATTTCATACAATTTACCTAGAAGAAGAAGGCTTTTAAATATAATTTATTTTTAAAATTCAATTCAAAATTTAATTTTAAAAAGTATTCAAAAGTATTTTTATATTTGAAATTTTAAGATTTTGAAGAAAATTAATTAATGGACAAAATTGAAGATCAAGACGAAGTAACATTATCATCTCATAATCAATATAATATACCGTTATCTAATGAAAATAATACTAATTATAATGAAAAATTAAAATTATATAAAGCTTCACTTTTAAATCTCTATAGTATCCTACAAATTGAATGTAATAAAAATAAATATCCAAATCTTTTTGTAAATGCTAAATTTAATGACACTGAAATTGGTGATAATCATTTAGAACATCAAAATACTCAAGAAGTTGAAAATTGTTTTAGAGACAAATCAGAAGAACATAGTATTATAATAAGAAATAATAAAAAACCAAAAATTATTCAAGGAGGAAATATTGTATAAAATATAATATTTATTGGCTGAAGTTAAATTAAAATATATATAGATAAAATATATTTAATTAATAATGTATAATTAATATAAAATTAATTAATATAATAAATTAAAAGTACTTTTCTTAAAGGAATCTCTCTATATATAATTCTATCTAAATCTGTATCTGTTATAAGTAGTTTTCTTTGAATTAAATTATATTTTTATTTATAATGCTAGTGCATTATTAGTTGGTCCTTTTTAGGGTTCTGCTATACAAAATGAAAAATCTAAACTTTCAAAATCCAAATATGTTAAAATTCAAACATGTATAATCAAAATAATAGACGAATAATCATATAAATATATGATTATAAATATATATATATATTATGGCTATCTTGATTTTGCAACCGACTCCAAAGTCCATGTTAACTCATATGCATATATTCTGGAAAAAGCGTCTAAACCCTGATTTTGCAACCAACTCTAAAATCCCTCCTTATTCAGAATCTCACATATACATACATATATATAAATATTCTGGAAAAAGGCAAAATACATTTTGATGCATTTGGATTTTGAAAATATGGCTTTTAATGCAATTGAATTTTGCAAATTTGGCTTTTGACGTATTTGGATCTTAATTTTTGAATTCTTGAAAAAGTTTGGATTTTGACGCAATTTGATAATTTTTTATTGGATTGTGAGTGAGATCCGGAAAAAACATATAATCCTGATTTTGTAATTAAATCTAAAATCGCTCCTAAATATTTATATTGCATAGATAATTCAAATAGAGGATGAATTATCAAAAACAATAAAATAAATTTATGTACTATACATATGTAAGTACATACAATACAAATAAAATTATTGAAGATAATAAGTAATTGAAACTTGTTTATTTTCGTTTGAAATTCTTTTTAGGAATGATTCTATAGTGTATATTGATTCAAAAACAGATCTTGGGACATTTTCTATAGTTTGTATATGATTTTCCAAATTATAATATTATAAAATGTATTTGAATTGGAATTGCTTTTTTTTAAATTTATAATCTACCATTATATGTACAAAAATTTTAAATTTTTAAATTTCAAAATATGTATGTAGGTACTTACGTGAAAATTAACCGCTATACACACTTTGACAATTACAAATAATCAGCAAATCCGTAACCATCAAACATATTCGATATTATTGACCAGCAAATCAATTTTGACAATAAAAGTACATTTTGCTATATTTTTTCGAATTAAAAGTCGATTTATAGAGATTTATGGATTTTGACGCTTTTGGATTTTTTTTTTTTTTTGATTTTAAGCGCGATCCCCTTTTTAGATTTAGTGTATTTTTTACGGCTGCTGACTAGAAAAAAGTTACTTTTTTTTAACTTAAAGCGTCAGTGGTTGTGTTGAAAAAAAAACTTCAAAAAAAATGGTTTAGGTACTCTTGATACGTGATTTTTTTTACTATTTATCTCAGTCTCTTAACCAGAATAGATTGTGGGCTGTGGTTTGTAAATCGTATCAATCAGGAGAACACGAATGTTAATAAGTGAACAATTACCACGCGCTCCCTAAATAATAATCACTACATTACAGAATTCTTAACAATTCAAAATTAAAAACAATTTTTCATTATTTATGGAAATTATACTTTTATATTTCGTAATCTACATTAAAAAATATTACATAAACAGACTATAAATATTTTTAGTTAAAACTTTACAAAAAAACGAGGAAGAGTGCAGTAGAGTAGACTGTGTCAACTCTGGGATACCCGTACGAACGTAATATATCCTGTTTCTATAAAACTTGATCATCTTTTAAAAACATTCAGATGTTTTAGTACCGAACTACAGAGATATATTTATGTTAATTGTGGAGTTGTATGACAGCTACCCGAATCTATTGCGCCTAGCTTCATTAAGTCCCAAGAAATGCAAGAAGCCTGAACCGGCTGCTTTAGACCAATCAAATTTTACAAAAGTTTTTGGCATGCAACTCGACACTTTTTCACTAAATTTCAGATAGCTAGCTTCAATAGACACTGAGTTATTTTCATTTAAAAAGGGAAGTTGTATAGCAACTATCCGAACCTGTCATATCAACAAAACCAAATTTTACAGAAGTTGTTGCCATAAAACTTGATCATCATTCGCAAAATTTCAGATACCTAGATTGGATAGACACTGGGTTATTTCCATTTAAAGAAAAAAGTTGCATGGCAGCTACTCGAACCTGCAAAAGCTCTTTTATTTTTTGAGGTATCGTGCGGACGGACACTGAGTTATTTTCATTTAAAAAGAGAAGTTGTATGGCAGCTACCCGAACCCGTCGCACCACCACAACCAAATTTTGCAGAAGTTGTTGCCATAAAACTTGATCATCATTCGCAAAATTTCAGATACCTAGATTGAATAGACACTGGGTTATTTCCATTTAAAGAAAGAAGTTGTATGGCAGCTACTCGAACCCGGCGGCCGAAAATGTTGGATTTAAATAGCAAAACTAACAATTTTGCAAAAGTGACGTAAAAAAATGAATTCGATTCTGAGCCGATCCATACCTTTGACACTATATCTAGCTCGACTCCTTTAAGGTGTAAACGTAATGGCAAATTTATTATACCCTTGAACATAGTTCATACGGGTATAAAAATTAAATTCATCTTGTCTTAAAATTAAAAGTCTTAATATATACATATCTATCTAATTTAAATTTGAAAATATTATTCATGCTTTAAATTGACAGAAATAAAGTTATTGAAAGACAAAAAAACAACGCATAAACTGACTATATTATGTTTTTGTGTATAAAATCAATAGTGTCACAAAAAAAGCCTAAAAAAATATTGACTGACTTGTATAACCAAAAATGGTATCCATTAAAAGTTTTACTACAAAAAAAAATCAATCTTACAATTTCGAATTCTAAAAACAAATCATCATTGTATGAAATTTTTTTTTTTATATACATATTTTTATTAAACAGTTTGCATAATGTACATTAAAACACCAACGTACGCCATCCTAAAACATATTGATATAATGACAATTTTTAAACCCATTTTTTTTTTTTTTACCATATTCATATGATTATTTAGTATTATAACAAGATTAAACAAAAAAAGCTGAACCAGTATAAAATTTATATGAAAACTAATTAATAATTCTTAGAATGTAACGTCAAGTTTATATCAATCGCATATTTATGGTTGACATGTGCCAAAATCTTTAATTGCCTTAATGTATAAATTAATCAAAAGTCGTACGCTCAATTGAAACGTTTTATTTTCATTTAAATTTTATATTTATAAATATATATAGAATTGATATATGTATATATATATAATATAAATAACTTCTTAATAGATAATCCGAATTTATAGATTAGGTGAAATAGTGGTGCAGATAAAGATATAAGTAGGTATAACATTGATTTTTCCGAAATTATTAATAATATTGCCGCTTAATAAAATTGCACCATTTTAATTATTTATTAAGTATATTTATGTATATAAAAGAATTTGTTAATAATTTCTAACCTAAATCTGCATTTGAATTCTTAACTGAACGCATATCAATTTAAATAAATTCATAAACTTTTTTGAAATACTTTTCAGGATCTATACGAGATTTATTTTTCTATATTGAATTTTTTATTTTAAACTTTTTGCTGTTTTATTGCCCTATATATCTTACAAATTCATTGTAATCATATATACTTTAACAATTTTGATAATTCCTAATTAAATTATCTTTGCAACACATTATTTTCGTCCACTTCCTTTTGTTACACACTTATATTAACACATCATTTTTGCCGACCGCATACATTGATGTATAAGGTAGGTATTGTTTTCATACTAAAAATGTGTACCCGAGATTTTGGCAAAAATGCACTACTCCGGTGTGGAGAAGGCTGTAAAAAAATTTTCAGCATGATGTCCGTCTGTGTGTGTGTCTGTGGGCACGTGTACAGCTTAAACGACTGAGCGGAAT
The DNA here is from genome assembly GCA_947095535.1 of Poecilobothrus nobilitatus. Lineage (NCBI taxonomy): Eukaryota > Metazoa > Arthropoda > Insecta > Diptera > Dolichopodidae > Poecilobothrus > Poecilobothrus nobilitatus. Next base: position 275,783,941 of record OX352772.1, read on the forward strand.
TTTTTGAAATTTCATATTTAAGGTTTTGACGTAAATATCTCGGATTGATAGGCTTTTGGAGCAAATCGAACAACCGCAAGTGGTAGTTTACTAGTGTACTTTTTAAGTTTTTTACGAATATTTCGTAACAGAAAAATTTGGTGAGAAAAATTATTAAGAAAAAGTTGTTACACAAGTAAAGAGGAACAACTTTGCCATAGAACATTTTTTGATCCGAGTAACTTTAACTTTTATTTAATTTTTTTTCTAAGTCCAAATTTCATACATAACACTCCATATGAATTTATATGAACAATTTTTTTTTTGTTTTTTTTTTATATCTCTAAAAATTTATATACATACATATGTATGTACTTATATCTATGCCAATGCATATTATTTATTCATTTGTTGATAACATAAAATTAAAACGGTAAAATTTTTGTTAGCAGATTTAATATTAATCTTATGTTTGTTTTGTATTTGTTTACAGTTTTTATTATTTTTTACTTCTAATATTATTTTTTGAATGAAAAAAAAATCATGTATCTACATTACAATAATAATAATAATAAATGGATGTATGAATGAATGTACATATATTTTTACGATTTCATTGCTTATAATTATTTTTATTGAATAAAACAAAATGTTATTAAATTATTAGAAGTTATTTTGCTTTGATATAAATTATTATGTAAAAAATCCTATAAATTTTGGCATTGTAGTTTTTGTGTAGTGGCGGTCGGTCCTGTGGTTGATTTTTTTTTTTTAAACGCTGACGGAATTTATTGTTTTACTATAATAATGCTATGGTACATGTACATAATAATTAATAGCACTTATGATAAATTAATACAAGTGGCATATATAAATAAACAACCCCATAATTTAAGGTACCTACTGGGATAATATAAAAAATAACTCTTCTCTTCCAGAAATAAAAAAGTTTTTAAAGTCATATACCTATAGTGACTTCTAAATAGTAAATATTTATCGGTTTCCAAATGTAAAATAAACAATTAAATTACAATAATTGGCTTTGTTTCAATTTTACAATTCAAAATTTTTAATTGAAATCTTATCGCTATAATATTTTGATTTTACATCTAATTCATTAATTTATTATGTTCTTGAATTCGCAGTCTGTCATGAAAAAGGCGGTAATATTGATTTAATAATAATAGATGATTTAGGTGAACTCTCTGATATGGTTCTGAGAAGTTTTCGAAGCTTCTTATATCAGAGTCTTATCACCTTGACAAAAATTAAGAGAAACTTAACATCAATTATGCTTGTCGAATATGTTCTTCAATGTTTTGATGCACTACAGACCTATAAAATCTAGTAATTACTGAAGTGTTAGTTCAGCATTCATCAATAAAAGCAAGGAAATCATGAAATATAGTTTAGTTGTAGTAATTTGATTTATAAGTATTCATATAAAAAGCTAATTTTATTTGTATTATAAGTTTATGTATAGGTATATTAATAAATAATAAGTATATCTAAAAGATTGATAATTAATTTTTTATGAAATTAAATTTTTATCTTAACCATTGAACCCGAATTTGTTTTACATTCTCCATAGACCATATAAACTTAAAGTTATATAGGATTAAGGTGCTACTACTATAAAATTCTTTTAGTCTTAAATTAATATTAAATATGTAATTTTTTTTTGACGTTGATTCGATTCGTTCAAGTTATTTAAATTTATATATGATATTCGAATCAATATTGAGTATTAATTTCCACTCGTAGCACATTTATTTCAAATCCAACGAAAGGTTAAAAGTTTTTTGTAAATTTTATATCATCTTTAACGTTTGACTAAAGAGTTTGAAATAAGAATTTAGAATTTGGAAATATTTTTAAAAAAATATTTCAAATTAACATATTTATTTTAAATTAAATTGATTTTGTTATAAATATTTCAGTACAAACAATTTGTTTCTTATTTTAGTGAAAAAAAAAATTGTTCATTACCATCATACCAAACGGACAAACCATAAAGTGAACTTTGTTATCTTTTCATATCTAATAAAATTATAGATAGGTATGTAAAAAAAAAACAAAAACGTATGTTTTATTTTTTATCACACACTTTCAACAGTTTTAAAAATTTAATAAATTCTCATAAATGTTGTAATTCGACATATCATATATAAACCAAAAAAAAAAAAATCAAAAATTAAATCTATACAAATCTTGCAATACATTTATTAATCGAAATTCAAAATTTGTTAACTGTCATTAAAAAGTAGTTAAATTTCAACCAAAAAAAAAAAAATTTTGATTAGGTAATTATTCATTTTTTATGTTTTATATCATGTTAGATCTAATATACACGGAATATTTTTATGTAGTTTAACTAAAAGTTTAACACTTCTGCTAAATCTACTCCAGACATTTTAAATTGTGTATAATAAGAATATAACTTATACTTACATAGAAAAGAACAGTTATTGTTATTATTACATTGAAAAGAAGAAAAAGATATATATTATACATTTATAAATATTGTACATGTAATATATTTGTAAATGTAAAATGATCATTTACATTACATTAAACATGTCATTCAGATCAAAATTATCAGATAATAATTATATATACTTTTGTAATGTTTGCACGTTGTAATCCACTCATGACTCTGACTCTGTAGTAAAATAATAATAATATTAATAAGAATACTAATGCCAATAATAATAGCCGCTACAGTGACAGGGATTGCCTTCAATAATTACCTCATGTAGTAAGGTGTTTATACTACTACATGTTGTAACTGTTGTAACGGCTATAGTCATTGTTAGCAAAATAGTAATAATAATAGGCGAATTCGTTTCCTTAAAGTCCCAAAAACAGTCCCTTACAGTCAAAACAAAAGGTATCAAAATTTGATAATTTTAATTTAACTAAATTAAGATTGTCCTTTAGTAAAAAAAAACAGAATAAGAATTATAATACAAAATAAAAAATTAGGCCCATAAATATGTTCTATTCTTTAAATTAATTTGTGGTCTAAACGCGTAATATGGCGTTCAATAAATATTTTTATTTTTATACACTTTATTTTTTCTTTATTTATTTCAAACGCTCTTATTTCTTTTTTGTTTTTTTTTTGTGTTGCATTTAAATTGACATAAATTCAATGAATTAAAATAAAATAAAGATTTATTGATATTGCAAATGATACTTATGACTGTGACATCTAAAATAAGAGCTTTTAATGCTTTATAGAATTTTCAATAAGAATATTATATTGGTATATACTATATACGAACACATACATATTAGCCATCTTCTTTTGGAATAATAACGCAAAATTGATAATTAAATTGCATTTTATAATAAACATTAAATAAATATTGTAAAAATTATAAATTAAAAACAATATTTTAAATTCCATCACGAATCATATTTGAACTGTTAGTTTAATCTTTGGTTTAATTAACTGTTATAAACCCTAAAAATATGCAAAATTTCGTTTTCTCGTATGTAAAATTTTGATACTTAGATCAATAATAACTTATATTTTTTTTATAATAAAAAAAGTTGTCAGTAATTTCATTTAAAAAATTAATATAATTATTAAAAAGATTAAAAATATTAGAATGAAAGATTAAAAATATTACATCAAGATTAGAAATATTAAAACGAAATCATTCACGAAAATATTGCAACATATGCCCAGTGCCATATACAATTCATCTGCTATGAATATGAATAAAAATAGTATCTATATGTCACAATATGTCACAATAAACAATTTAATTTTTAAAAATAGTTAAGCTGAAAACTTAATTTAAATTTTTGTAACTAAATTTTCTTTTTAATAATAATAAAATAATAATAATAAAATTTTATTGAAACCTTCTAATAACCTAAAAAAAAATATTACATTTTTTAATTAGTTTATTTTTTTTTTTTTCAATATAATTTTTATAAAATGAATCAACCCAAATTACATTTTTTTTAATGCTTTATTTTAAAATGAGATCCTGTACTATTAATTTCATTTTTTTTTTTATATTTTGCTATAAATTTGCATATTTATGTATACTCATATTTACTACTATTAATTGTAAAACTCCATAAAAATTTTTGCTAATATTTTTTTGTGTTCTGAAACGCACGCAACATTCCTAAATAGCAACCTAAAAACAAAAATGTAAGTTTAAAAACGTATTAATTACTTCCCAAAACGTTTATTAGATTTTATATAACTTTAATTCAAAACAATTTTAAATTGATTTCAGATTTATAAAACGAAATGCGATTACTAAGAAAAATCAGTTTTAAAAGAAATGATAAGGACGGTAAAACTTAATTGTTCAAGAGGGCAGCTTTAATTTGTCTATAAGTTATATAACTTTTTTCTTATACTTTTTACCATTTTCAAGACAATTCAATTTTAATTTGATACAATTTTAAAATATTACATAATCCTTACTTGTTGTTGTTGTTACTAAGGGGGGACATATGGCTGCCCTTGTACCTAGGCCCTGCGACCCGTTGTGCTCCCCTGTTCAACGATCCATTCGCTTACTACAGCGTCACGTCGAGGCACTCTATACCCTTTATGAAACGTAATATGTCTTCCTGATTGAGCGTTCTCACTTCGAAAAAGCTTTTCCATTGATCTCCTCCCAAAGTTCTTCGCCTTTGGGCTCTCCAGTTTGAACATCGGCATAGAACATGAAGTACTGTTTCTGCCTCTTGCCCGCATCCGCTGCATAGATTTGTCACCGCTATATGTCTATTCTTTCAAAGTGAGCTCTTACCAGCAGGTGACCTGTGCTAATTTCCATAAAAAGTCTTAGATCCATTCTATTTAGTTTTAAAATTTCTGAGTCTTTTTGCTATTTAGTTCCCCCCAGAATTCTTTCGTATGTATTGATCCTGGGGATTGCAGGATCAATACATAGTAGGTACTGGCTCTAGCCCAGTTGCTTGTTGCGAACTTTACCACAGAGTATGGCAGACCTACATCTTCCATATCCATATCTATCTGTTTAGTACAGACTTTGCTTCCTATGCCTATGTACAGATATGGCTCCTATGCCACATTTCCTGCCCTTTTCCTTCCCGTTTTGGCAGCATCTGTGTACACGTTGATTGCGATTTGATTAGCAATACTGTTATACCACGGGTGGCTTGTTTCCGTGCAGTCTAATTTGAGGTCACTCGCAATCATATCGGCGACTGCCTGGCCTTCCCGGAAGTTGTATATGTCTGCGTCAGTATACGCTATCATGCACCAGTCAGCATGGATTTAGTCCACCTAAGCAAAATGCATTCAATATTTCTGCTTTGCATACTTGCTAATATCTTTTAAATTTCAACGTTATTGAAAGCACTCTCTATGTCGATAAAGCATCCGAGAGTTGCTTTATTTTTATAGAATCTTTCTTCTATCGTGTAGATAACCTAGTGTAGAGCGGTACCTACCGATTTGCTCTTTATGAATGCGTGTTGATAACACGATAACTTTGTGTTCAACTGGATTCTTATCTCCAGTTCTATTATCTTTTCTAATCCTTTTAGGGGGAAATAAGTCAGACTTATCGGTCTGTAGGCGTTGGTTTTCTTGTAACACGTCTTATCCGATTTGGGGAGGAAGATCACTTTGGAGTCTCTCCATATTTTCGACGTATAGCCTAGTGTTAGACAGACTTTGTATATTGCCTTTAGTCTTGTTCTTAGGATTCCAACCCCTTCTTGAAGTTGTATCGGAGAGACGTTATCGGGCCCTGGGGACTTATATGGTTAAAAAAAATTAAATGTCCAGAATAACTTCTTATTCGTAACGATTTGATCGACTTTAGCTGTCATCTCGTTCGTTCTTGCTGCACTTTGTTCTAAATTATCCCTTTCGCTAAGCCTGACGAACGTTCCGCTTAGATTGGTCTATGATTGATGACATAGTACCGTCTTCTCTCTCTAGTAGTTCCTGTTGCCTGAGACCTTTAGAGAGGATTTTCCTCAATCTAGAGGCATCGCTAACTTTTTATATTTGCTCTGTACATTCTCTCCAGGGCCTTCTTTCTTACGATCTGTACTCCCTTTGAAATTTTTGAGTGCTTTCATATATTTCAACCAATGCATTTCGCTTTGGGTGCTCATTGCTTTTTTGAAAAGTTTCCTAACCTTATTCCTGATTTACATCAGGTTTCTATTCATCCACCTTTGTTTATATCGTTTAGATATACGTGTTAGTGGACATATAATCCATACTTAATTCTTCTTTTGACTAAATTATTTACAATATTTTTAAAAACAAACCGCCTACTTTCTTTCTCCATGATCTTCTTCAATAATTAGAACAGGTTATGAAAAATATTTTTAAATATCAGAATTTTTAAATGGGAGGTTGTTACCAATAATATGGGGACATCTTTATATGAGGAAAAGAAATCAAATCGCTTGTTATCACTCATTTTGAATGTTGTAAATAAGGGGAGGAATTTTGACTTTATTCTTGTAAATTTTGGTTTGATTTTGGTTTTAACTTATTTTTAAAAAGTACTTGGTCTTTCTAACTGTAATAATGTAGCAATACATGTAGTCGGGCAATATAAAAATTGTTTTTTCAGTGAAATGCGTGTACCTTTAAAAATTTATTCCAACTTTCAACTAGTCTTAATCGGAAAATCTTTGAATACAATTGCCCAAATACAAATACTGTTACAGCTTTAAATTAAAGACTAAAACTAAATCAAAATGTTCGGCTTGTGATAAATTACATCAATGCAAAGATACCTCAGTAAAATTTTTAAAAACTAAGAAAGCTGCATAGTTTATTTTAACATTTAGTAAAACTTATTTTAATATTATACATTCTATTTCTCTAAATCCCTTAATAAGAAGAAGAAGATGTAGAATTATCTTTCCATATAAACTCGTAAATTTTCCCTTAATTGTTTACAAATTAACGATTTATACAAAATTGTAAAAAAAAAATAATAAACTGAAACCTATAGTTTCTTAATTAATTCTTATACATACATATTTTATTTTTTGAATTTTTTTTTTCTTTCACTTTGCATGAAAAGGAACTAGCCCGCTGCTTTTTGTTTTTTGTGTGTTTTGTTAAAAACACGAAACGAAAAATAAAATGGAATTAAAATGTTTTCTTAAAAGCGAATCACGCAATTAAACAAAAAAAACAGAAATTAAAATTTATCATAAAAACAATTTGATATTTGCTAATTATAAGATACGTATCAAAAATAATTTAAAAGATAGATATACACCAATATAAAAATATTATTATTGAGAATAACAAAAGCCTTAATAGCAGCTTGATCCTAATATATAAAAGGTTTTACCTACTAAAAGTAAATCTAACTCTTATAACTATTTAACTTTATATAATCTTTTTAAACAAAACCGATGAGTTCTAGCGTAGTTTTTGTTTGAAAAAGTGAAATTTGCTCAGTTTTATGCATTAGATTCATTGGGTCGTATGCATAAAACTAAGCTTGACCTCTAATCTCACATTTCCAAAAAAAAAAACACTTGAACTCGTGGTTTTATTTGAAAAACAGAGATTTGTTTCAGTTCAAATAAAAACCACAAGTTCATGTGTTGTTTTGTTTTTGGAAATGTGAGATTAGATGTCAAGCTTAGTTTTATGCATACGACCAAATGAATCTATGCATAAAACTGAACTTGAACTCAAATTTCACTTTTTCAAACAAAAACTACGTTATAAATCGTCGGTTTTGTTTAAAAAGATTATATAAAGTTAAAAAGTTATGAGTTAGATTTACTTTTAGTAGGTAAAACCTTTAATATATTAGGTTCAAGCTGCTATTAAAGCTTTTGTTGCTCTCAATAATAATATTTTTATATTGGTGTATATCTATCTTTTAAATTATTTTTGATACATATCTTATAATTAGCAAAGCTTCAATATTCAAGCTCAATTTTATACATTTAAACTCATTATCTTTGCATTTACTTGACATTTGTAAAATTTTACTCTAAAATTGTAAAATTTGAGTAATTTGACATTGTTACATATTAAAGTTAGTTGCCTATTTTCATTCTTTCACATTTTTCAAATACTTCTTGAACGTAAATTTACTAATTTTATAGTATTTATATTATTTTATAATATTTCTTTTTTACAAATTAAATATAACATCATATCGTATATTTTGAAAAATCATTTAATTTTACGAGATAAATGAGAAAAAGGGATAATTTTTGAGTAGATGTATGAGTTTTGAAGTTAGCATTTGTTTATCAAAAGGTTAATTAATAAAATGAAATTGTTTTAAAAAGGTCTTAAAGAAAATATATCTAAAAATCTAGATATATCTGTATACTTATTTATCTATTCTAAAAATCTGTCATAATCGTCTTTTGCATTTTGCAGACCCTCGAAGCATTCACGGTTCAATTATCTACCAGTTTTCTACAGCTTTTATTTAATTATTAACATCAAAAATTCTGCAACTAATATTGTAACACTAATTTTAGCATACCTTTCTAATATTATTTTTTTAAAGTAATTAAAAACTCATCTATATATATATATGCAATCAGTTTTCTTTAAAATTTAACCGCAACTAAAACGTTATTGTAAAATACATTCTAATTGAAAAATTAAATTCTGAATACGTTTTTATGTTAGCGGTTATAAATAAAATAAAATCTTCCCATACTTTGCTATTAACATTAAGAAAACGTTATTTTTTTTTGTTTTTCTTTTAGAATAAAATTTGCCTAGAGGCGTGAAAATAAAAACAAAAAAAAAAGAATTTAAACACAACTTTCTACGAATGAACTTTACCTCAATGTGATCGCGATGATTAATGGCACTGATCTATTTATTGATCGGGAATTTATTTTTTAAGTTGTTTTATTTTTTCTTTTATTTAATTTTTTCATTTTGACATTCCTTTTAAAAAAAAAATCGCTATGATTTAAAAAATCCGTGTGTTGTTTTTTCTCGTTTTCCTTTTCTTTTTTTGTTCTTTTGTTTTTGTGTTTTTATTCCTTACTCTCACATGTGTCCAACAAAACAGATTTATGCATTTAAAATATATTTGCATTTTCAATTAATACGAAGGGATAGAAGAAATATTTAAAGGATAAATCCTTTTTTTTCATATAATTATTAAATTATTTTATTATTGATAATATATTATATATATTTACATTAAAATTAGGTCTTAATTAGAATAATACAATAATTATTAAATCATCGACTAACTATGGCCATTATAGGTTGAATTCTATTAATTTAATTTTGTTGATATTATATAATACGACATATTTACACTATATTTTATTTAGCTTCGATGACAAGAAAGATTTGTTAAAAAATATTAAATTTCATTTTTTAATTTTTTAATCTTTCCTCGCATTCCGTCGGTTAATAAACTACGCGCTTAATAACCAGACCACCGAGGTCGCAATGACAAAATAAAATAACATATATTGAAGAAGTTCCGGTTTTTTGCATATAGTTTTAAGAAATTTGACTCAATTAAACTTTTTTTTTATACATTACATAATTTTCGCTTCTATTTTTTTTTGGCAATTATATTTTTAAGAAGCTCATTTTCAAATTTAATCTCTTTTTTTCAATTCATTCCCCTGCCATAGAAATGTGACAAGGAAATTACACAACTTTCCTGTCCAGATACATCTGTATATCTCGTAAGAGGGAATTATTTTCTTACGACGTGTGTGGGATTCTAACCCACACTCCCTTATTATTTACAGCATATTTTACACCCTCTTACCAAAAGGGGAGCACTAGGTCATTCCCTTCCTAAAATTTACTAAAGTTATTGTTTTTGAATTTGGCTTTGTATTATTCAGATTTATTAAAATTTTTCTTAAAAAAAAATTTTTTTTTCCCCAAAATATTATACATAGGTATGTATATAAATTTCTATTGTCATTGATATTGTTTACAAGTTTACAGAGTTTAGATATACAAACAACTGTCATATTTTTAATCCAGCTGTTGAATAATTCACTTAATGTTAATATACTTATTGTAAGAAAATTGAAAGACCTTACCTCTATGAAGTTTCTAAAACTAATTCTTACCACTAACTCTTACTCTAACTTACTACGACTACAACCCATAAATAACATATAGTTTACCTAATAGATTTTTTGTTTTTGTATCTGTTATCGCCGTATTTTTTTTCAGACATTTTCGGATATCGTATATCACCCAAACTTTCAACTTTAATTCTGTCAAAATTGAACTTCAGTTGATCGAAAATCTTACATGTCTAAAACGTAATAAAAAAGTCATAAACGTCATATCAACAATTAGACTAGTAAATTAAAGTACTTATCCTTCAAATATTTACTAAAGATTTTCTAAAAACAAAAAAAAGAAGTAGGTATTCATATATATTGTGCGTATTCACGTACAGTTCTTAAAAGAAATAATTCATTTGAGAGTCATAAAAGTCATAAAAGAAATAAATCGTTCAATTTCTACAATAATACAATAAAATTCTAAACTATTCAACCCCCATACGTAATTAAAAATACTTTCATTTTGCATAAATATTTGTGTATATGTTTGTGTACTTTTTTTTATAAATAAAGATACTGTTTTATTAAAGAATTTCATATTAATTAACAGTGTTTAAAAAAAAAAAACTTAATTTAAAGTTTTTTAAGTGGTTCATGGTTCACTAAAATTGTAAAAGAATTATTCTTTTTTTTATTTTGTTTTCTTTAAATACAAAAACGGGTAAAAGAAAAAGTATTTTCACAAATAAAAATGAATATGAATAAATTAAATTAAAAAAATTCCATCTTTACTAAATATTAATTTAGTAATATTAAAAAATATATTAACAAATTTTTTTTACAACAAGCAAAAAATAAAGAGTTTTTTGATACCTGGAAAATTTGATATAAAAAAAAACTATGATTCATTATTAAAAAAGTTTTTTAATCTAATAATCAAAGTTTCTAACATATTATATATTATGATTCTTTTATATAACTTTACTGCTTCAATATAATATTAAAATAAAAAATATAATATTATATTTTTTAATAGATGCTATTTAATAAATATTACCAAAAGATGCTTTTGAAATGTTTTTTCTTAATACAAAACCTACGTATAAGCTAAAACATAGTCTTAATTTTCACTAGATTTGAGTTTAATGACTTGGTAAAAACATTATTCGAACCAGTCTATAAAAGTTTCAGAAAACTTCTACTTCGATTGATTGTTTGTCAAATCTTAAGAAAACGCCTCTTTAAAAGCTATATTTACGTCTTCGTATTTATTTATTTTATTTTAATTGTCATATATTAAAAAAAATATAGAAGTTGTTCCGTCCTTCAACATTACTGAATTCTTCAGTACCCAAGTAGTGTTGAATTGCCTAGACAACTCACAAATTTCAAGTTTTTCGGCTAGAATATATACAAAATCTCATAGAAATCTCAATAAAGTAAATAACATTAACTTTATTAGACTATAACAAAACTTCATAAAAAACTTCTATAGTGTAAATAATATTTACCTAACATTGCATTCCATTTTTAAATAATACTTATAATAATACTCTTATAAGTAGCACCTCTTTTAAGTATATCAGAACGTATGATTTGTGTTTATACCCGTATGAACTATGTTCAAGGGTATAATAAATTTACCATTACGTTTGTGACACCTTAAAGGAGTCGAGCTAGATATACTTGCAAAGGTATGGATCGGTTCAGAATCGAATTCTGAGTTGATTAAGCAAACCAAACCATAAAATAAAGGAGCTAGGGGCCTAAAAATTTTTTTACGTCACTTTTGGAAAATTGTTAGTTTCGTTAACTTTACGTTACTTTATGAAGCTAAGCGTCTGAAATCTTGCAAAAGATGATTAAGTTTTAGGGCAATAACTTCTGTAAAATTTGGTTATGATGGTGCTATAGATTCGAGTAGCTGTCGTACAACTCCACCATTTGCATAAGTATATCTCTGTAGTTAACTTCGGTACTAAAACATCTGAAATTTTTTAAAAGATGATCAAGTTGTATAGAAACAGGATATATTACGTTCATAGGGGTATCCCACAGCTCACAGAGTCTAGTCTACTGCACTCTTCCTCGTTTTATTATTAAATCAGGACATATACTAAGATTGTATACATATATATTCTAAATATATTTATCGAACACAAATGAAGCATTAATAATTTGAAAACTACAACTTTAATATTTGTTTTTGTTTTTCTTAAGGCTTCACATTTATTCAGTTTTCGATTTGATTCAGCTATCAAATAATATCCTAAACAAACACCTTTTATTATATAAGGTGTTCAAGGAGCAGATGACATAACCTTTTAAGAATTAATATAGGGGAGGTAAAAACAACATAAACACATCTTAGTATTGGGGATTCTATTTTCAGCCGTTATTGAGATAATGGAGCCTAATAATTTTCTCTTTTCTAAAAAGTATTCCTTATTTTTTTATTTATAATTAACAAGCTATAGAAAAAATATAGAATACGTTTGAAAAGTTAGAAGTAAAAATAGAAGAAAAGTTATGCTGTTTGCTCTCCAAGCATCCTCCCTATCTTATAACTCAAATATAAAAGCTTATCAAAATATAAACAAATATAGAATTGTTTTGATTACAAATTTAAGATATTCTATACAATATGTCATAAAGTCTAAGACTATCTAATACATTGGGTAAAAATTATTGTTAATTAATTCTAATTAAATAACATATTCCAGACCCAGACATATTCTTGCATATTCTCATTTCTCATCCAACATTTCTTCTTGTAACTTGTTCCAACGAGTATACCTGTGATTCAAAATTGCTCTGTAATTCAAAAAAACTACCTATCAACTTAATTTTAATAAAATATTGATCAAATGTTTTTAATAATTCAAAAAGAAGAATTATAATTAATGAAATAAATACATAATATATATATATACTATTTTATTTTTCATTTCAGAACTATGATGTTTAAAAAACTAACAATATTATCGTTCCTATTTCAAGCCACCGTTTTACAAACAACAATTGACAACAATTATGCTGAATCAAAAAGACGTGAAGATGTTGATGAAAATTTATTACAAAAAAGATGTGAATTAATTCATTATGGTACAATATTAGATAATGTTAGTAAAAATTTTAAAATTAATACAAATGTTTAGTAATTATGATATACATATATAGTAACAAATACCAGTAATTCCCGAATTTTTAAATTTATTTTGAAATTTTTAAACTAACGATTTCAAAATCTACAATCTGTGTTAATGTGTTTTTCATTCCGAAACTTAAGAACCAAAATTTGTGACCTACCACTTCAAAAATCATAAAGAATAAAACAGAAAGAATTTTAAATAATGAAAATATATCTGAATTTTAAATAATATATTTATCTTTGTTTTAAAATTTATATTGCGTCAAATATTAAACAGGTCTGCTCCCATACAAATTTAAAATATTTAGTGTATATAGGCCCAATATTTTTTATGGAAATTTTTGTTTTATAATTATTTTAAATCATAAATATAAGCATGTACATAACAAAAATAAATAGATACGGTAAAAAAAATATGAATCATATATATGACCATGAGCGTGGAATCTAACTTTTTATAATACACATATATTTGTTGCTTTCGCCTTTGAAATAAAAAAAAGCAAATTGTCTAGATTTGTTTTTTGTTTTATGTTCTTTATACAATATTACCCACACATCCACATACAAAAGTATTCAAATAATTTATATTACGTTCAAAAATTATTAACGAGCAAATGATTCAACTATTCATGAATCACATATCACATCACATCACATATCTGATTCATGAGCGTACAAAACATGGTACAAAATTTCAATTTTATATCATATGTAATTCGTCGGGCAAGCAGCCTTATGAAACATATAGTTCTTTTTATATAAAAATATTTATTAATTTTTGTTATAAAATGTTTAAGATCTCTTTAATCCTTTTAAACCTCGCAATTTAATTTTTAATATAAATTTTAGGAAACATTATTACGATGTATCAAAAATTTAACAAAACCAGGATATTGCCCAACATCAACCTATAGTAAACATTATGGTAAAATGATTTGTTTGGAAAAATGTCAAGGACATGATTATAAATGTCCTGGTATACAAAAATGTTGTAATGAAATCGATTGTGGTATGATTTGTCAAGACCCATATAAACTAAATACAGATAATAGTTTACCACCAATACCAACAAAATTAGAAATACAATATTTAAAAAGAAAGGGTAGAACATGTGAATTAACATGGGATATACCATCAAATCAATTACAAAATCAATCCGGTCATTTTTTATATATTATTGAAGATCGCTGGCATTTTGGTACACAATTTTCTCCAAGAAAATTACGTGAATGGGAATGGTTAAATTATGAAATAACAGGGCATTTATTAACATATAGTACAGGAGTTAAAACGTAATTTAATTAATTTTATTATATTATATATTATACTTAAAACACTTTTGTTTTTTTTTTATTGTAGAATGAAAGCAAGAATTAAATTAAAACGTGGACGATTTTATCAATTTCGTGTAGCTGCAATAAATGCAAATGGATTTAAAGGATATTCAGAGCAATCAAAACCATTTCGATTACATGATGGTGAGATAAGAATTTTTAATTAATAAAAATATATATATAATTGTAAATTAGTTCATTTTCTAATCGCCTTTTTTTTTTAATATTTTATTTAATTATTTTTATTGGTCCAAATTTTAGTTATATTCATTTTATTCTTTTTTTTTTTTTATTTAAATGATTAACTTTTATTTTAGTTGCAACTCATATTACAGATCCAAGACCACCAAAAGAACCAAAAAATTTTACAATAACACAACCGAAATTATTACCAAATAATTCAGTATATGCAAAAGTAACATGGTTACCAAATAAATCTGATATACCAATTGAAAAATATCGTATTTCATGGGCATTATATATTAAAGCTGAAAATAATTCATTACTTTTAAATGATGCGTATGTAAAAGAGGTACTTAAATAAATTAATTTTTTTATTTAATTTAATTTATTAATAATATATGTATAATAATTATTTTATATTTAGCCAATACATTCCTATGAATTTTGGAATTTACATCCAAATTCAATGTATTATATACAAGTACAAGCGATTGCAGTTCATGGAAAATGGCGTTCAAAATCATCAAATTCATCAATATTTTATGATACAACATTAGCAACAAATAATAATTTAGAACCATCATTATACAATAATCAATATTATAATAGAAGTCATCATCATCATCCCTATATGCAATCGTCATTATATATTAATTCAACAGGTTATAATATTATTGGAAAATCAAGAACATTATTGTATTCAGAAAATCCTCATCATTATCAACATCATCATCAATTGAGCAAACCGTTAATAACAATAAAATTTTTACCAAGCAAAAAATATGGGTTATTAATACGTGTAATATTTAGTAAAGGAACATATAATGATAAATAGTAAGTTATTATGTTTTTCATTTTTTAATTTTCAAATTAATTCATTTTAATAATATACCTGCTATATGTAGGTACATATAGTATATTGAATTTTTTGGTCTAAAATATTTATTGTCTAACCACAATAATTCGTTTTAATTTTACTCCTATAAATATGCAATCTTTTTCTCTGGAATTTTATTAAAACAGCATCGAAGATTTTTTTATGCCTCAGTGACCGAACGGTTAAAGACCTGGCGTATTAACCATTTCGGAGTTACAGATTTAACTCCAGCATAGGTTTTTAATTTGAAGGGAAATTACTCACATAAATTGATATAAACTAGTAAAGAGAAGGAGTAAAAAAAATGTCCTGAAGTGACTTATACTTATTCACAAAGATTTTCCTTTTTCAAAATTTCAAGATTCTATATCCAGGGATAAAAGTATTCGGGAGCTGTACAGGGGAACCGGTAACTGAGAGGAGCGGTAAATTTAAAAATCAAACAGCGTAAAGTTATATAATTTTTATATTAATGTTTTATACAAAATATTCAAGAGAACTTGAGATGTATAAACATTTATAATAGGACTTTTTTCAATTTTCATACGTGGTAGAGAACCGTAATGGATGGGGCTACTACATGAACTATAAAAATTTGTTCCCTATATATATATTTTTTTAATAAGATCTATATCCTTGGTTAAAATTGTGAGTATTGTTCAAATATTTAATATAGGGGCCTCGGTGGCCTAGTGGATAAGAGCCTATAAAATACGCTGTAAACACCGAGGGCGTGTGTAGAAAAGCTGTGTAATTTCCTTTCCTGGCAGAAAAATGCAAAAAAAAATATTTAATACATAGCTCTTTTTCGTCCTTATTTGTTCAGAAAATTTTTCAGAGTTATATTAGGTAATTTTGTATACATCAAAATTATACCAATTTTTGTAAAGGAAGTTATTTAGAATCTCGCACAGACAAGGCAGATAGCTGACTTAAAAGTAGAAAATAAATTGATTAAAATGGCAATGACGTGATTGCATTATTGCAAAAATAGTTCCAGCCTCTTTTTGCATGCAATTAGACAAATATAGTAAGATACGTCTAATTTACTGTCAAAAATTAGAAATAAAAAACAAAATTTATTTTTTTGGTAAATATTGATTCTTCGCTAACAATTTAATTTTACATAAAAATTAAAGAAGATGATGGATGATAATTAAAAACTTTTAAATTGAATTGCAAAACAAGCTAAAATGTACTTAAGAGATTGTCTTGAAGTTTGGTGCTGATATATTAGAATATCCTTGAAATTCATGGAAAATTATTTATAAATAATAAACATTTAATGCGACAGCAAATTTAGATCAAGGATATAGTCTTTTTTTCATTTTAAAATTAATTTCATTCATTCAACCATCCAAAAAGTTAAAAAAAAAATAACCCGTACATATTACAAACTGATCGTCGGTTTGATACCTTTAATTTCTTTCTTTACAATATAATAGCTGGAGCCTCTGTCGCTTAGTGGGTAAGACCGTATGAAATACGTTGTAAACACCATGAGGGTAGTGTGGGTTCTCAAACACGTCGTAAGAATAATTCCCCCTTATGACATTTACAGCCATGCCTAAAAAAGAAAGGCTGCGTAATTTTCTGTCACATTTAAGTGGCAGAAGAATATACTCAAAAAAATATATAATAGCTCTGATTATTAGTATTCAATACAAAATGTTCGAATCACAAAATTTTTATTTGTGAGTTCAATTCACAAATTTTATTTTATTTTATTTTTACATATATTCTAAATTTTTTTATGTAAGAACCTTTTCTTAAATGAAAATTTAAACTTAATTTATTATTCAAAAGAATTTAATTAAAATTAATAATTTTTTTTTTTCCAAATTTTAGTTTACTTGAATTATGCCCTGGAAATTATTCAAATTGTGAATCAAAAGAATACGAAGCAGCAAAAGCTAAGGTTAAATATTTAATTTTAATGCAACTTTTAATTACCCTTAATAAAAATTCCTTTTTTAAATTATATATTTTTTGTTTTTAATCATTTCAGAAAGATCAAATTGATTTCAGTCAATTAAAATTTAATAAAGAATATACATTACGTTTAATTGATACAACAAATCATATTGGAATTGGAAAAAATATTGATGGAATTTTACTTACAAAATCATTTTTAACACCAACATGTATAGAATGGTTAAAAAAACATCCAAATTTAAAATTAAATTTTAAATGTTGAAAATAAAACAATAAACTAATATGTTCATTTTTCTTTATTTTAATTATACATTTTAGTTTTTTTTTTAAATATTTTTTGTTATAATTATTATTATTATTTTTAAATTTTAAATATATAATGAACAAAAAGAAATAAAAAGAAAACAATACTCATGCGCCATATTATACAAAATAAATTAATTATAAAGAACAGTTAATTTTTCCTATACAATCTTTAGCTTCTATTTAAAAGCTAAAGGGACCAATATATAACCTGATATAACCACTTAAAAAAACTTAAAAAAAAAAACAAAAAAAATCATTTAAAATTTATTTATATTTTTTTTAAATAATAATTTTTATAAGTTTTATAATAATATATTATTATAAATAATTTTTAATATTTTATAATAATATATAATTTATAATAATATTATTAAATATAATATTAATTTATGAAAACTATTTAACTATTTGAATACAACGTGTACTTAAGATTAATTAATATATTAATGATTAGTTTTTATAAAAAAAAAATTTTCAAATTTTCAATCCTTTTAAAAACTAATAGGAATTAATTAAAAAAATAAATAAATATATATATACTTATATATTATATATATGTATATTATACAAACATGTTATCTATTTTAAATTGAAATATTTCTAAAACATATTATGGAACTTTTGAAATAAAATTTAAGTTTCCTGTTTTTTCAAATTTTTTAAAATTTAATCAATCGTACAATTAGATCATATTATTTAAAATGTTGTTCGCATTTTGTCCATGAGTTCGCATTTCAATTATCTCATTAGATATTGAATAAAAAAATCTCAAACATGAAAGTCTAAAATTTCAAGTCATATTTTCAGGTTGCTTTGCTACATTTAAAGAAGAAAATAATCTAAATTTTATTTATTATCTTATTTAGAAAACTTATTATTATTCTAGATTCTTAAATCTAAAACATTGAAATTACAATTTTTAACATTTTTAGTTATTGAACTTATTTTTAGAATATTTTTAAAAAATTTTTCTATGAAAATGAGTTAGATAGAC
Organism: Poecilobothrus nobilitatus; assembly: GCA_947095535.1. NCBI lineage: Eukaryota > Metazoa > Arthropoda > Insecta > Diptera > Dolichopodidae > Poecilobothrus > Poecilobothrus nobilitatus. The sequence continues at coordinate 275,802,723 of OX352772.1, forward strand.
CTAATCTTGGTGTACCTAAATTCACCAGTATAAGTGAATAGATTTTTGAATAGCTAAGAATAATTCAAATTTAAAGCGAACAATTTTCATTGCGAATTTTTTTAAATCAATTCTAATAATAAATATATTCTCAACATATTCCCTTATTACGTGTGGAATGTGGGAATATGTTGCCACATTAGATACTTATACCGCAGACAACTCTGTCTGCCTAACTGGCTGTTAAACAAAACAATTAGAATGCAAAAAACAAAAAAAAGGAGGATTCCAAATAATTTTTGCCTTATAACTAAACTTGCTTTATTTTAAATTGTTTTATTGATTTCTTCTCTGAATAATGCATTTAAAATTTAATTTATGATTACTATTTTAATTTATTTTATTGATTTTTCTTATTTAAAACTTATTGGTTAATGGCTGTGGAAATTTATAAATTATGCTGAAATCTTTATTAAACAATTTAAACTAAATGGAATAAAAATTTTAGTTTTATTGTGTTATTCATAATTATATTTTATTTAATAAAATTTCAATTTAAATTAGAAATGTATAATATTTTTATAATATTGAAACAAAATCAAATAATTTAGAATTAAAATGAATTTAGATATAAATTTAAAAAAAAAAATTGTATTTTTGGACGACAAATTAATTTGTTTTTTTTTTTTTGGACAAAAAACAAAACGAATCAGTATTTTGTAAATAAATATATATATATATATATATTTTATGCATTTTTGAAAAAGTTGTTTTATTATTTTAAAATTTTTGGCATCATATATCTGAAAAATTTTCTAGTTAAAAATATTTGTTACCCTATGTTATTTCAGATTATTAAAATTGAGAAAAATTAAAACAAGAATTCAACATTGTTTTTATATACAACTGCCATATAATTTCAGTCTTCTAATTCTAAGACCTATCCTTTTTTAACACCTGAGACATTATCTTGCGTAAGCAAATATATATTTTTGTCCCATTATTTTGCTACGACGGAACAAATTGTTATAAATAAAAATTTTACATATGAAGAGAATGTAGGATTCCAATTTCAAACAAAATTAATTTTCATCCTCTATTATTGTAATTTTATCGATGTTACAAATGTAAGAAGAGCAATCAAATTTTAATTTCATCTTGAATAAAAAGCGTTTTGCAATAATTTTTTAAAATAATATTGATTTCTTAAAAGAAATTTGTTCACCATTTATTTTAATAAATATAAAAAAAAAATTCTTTTTTTTTGTAATTTATTTCCTTTTATATGATTATTTTATAAAACAATTAAAAGTTACTAATATAAATTTTTTATTTTGTATTTAATTGTAAATATAAGAAATAAAGTGTACATTTAAATAATATTTAAGAAAATAATAATTAATAAGTATTTAATTTAAAAAAAATTGAATATTTTCTCATATACTCATTTTCTCATATAACAATACAATCTGTTCGAAATCTATTCTATAATACCTTTAAGAAAATTTGTTGTTTTAATCGAACGAAAATCACCTCTTAACTGAATAAACTGACGTATGACGGATTTGTCTAAATGATTCTGAAAAAAAAAATAACTATTTTAATATTACTTTTAAAGAATAAAAATGAAATTGAAATGAAGCATTATTATATTTACTAAAGTATCACCAGTGCAAGCTTCAAGTATATTTTCAGATTTAACTAAGAGTAAATTACAGAGAGCATGTAAAGTATCAAAAAGTTGTATTACAAGGGGACTATTTAATTCCCTAGCTAATTTACGATATTCATTTACATCACATATTACACACATTGCTCCAACAACATTAAATTGTAAACTTTGCAAATGTTCATATATAACACGATGTAAACGTATACCAAATTCAGTTAAAACATTCTGTAAATTTTCTCCATCCAAACATTTTTTTATTTGTTTTATAGCTGGTTGTAACATTTGAACAACTTGTATGCATGCCTTAACAAAATTTATTTTAAATTTAATAATTTAAATGTGTAATAATAAAATGTAATTTTTTTTGCTTTCATTTACCAGAGTTGATAACGTATCATACACATCATTTTCAGGTTTATAATCTGTCTTTTTCTGCTCTGTTTGCAAGTAAACTTTAACCCAACCAATTACTGCATTTAAAACGCGATCTAAACCTGTATCCAGTTTATTTTCTATTTGTTCCAAAACTAAACGTTTCTTTTGCAAACAATCACTTAGCTTTGTTGAATTCCTATTTAAAACAATTAAATAATATATATTAACATTTATTTTTTAATTAAATATAATTAATATTACTTAACACATGGGACTATACTAGCTGCATATAATTTTTCTAATAAATGAACAATTGTATTTGATTTTTGTATAACATCAAAAAAATATATTTGTGGGAAAACTTTACTTTCCCCCAATGGTATCGCCTGTAATCCTATTTCTAAAGCATAATTAACATGTTCATGCATTAAATATAATAATAATATATCAGCAATTTTAATAACATTCCCAGCTAAATCATAATCTTTTGATAAAATTCTACAACGCTTTAACGACGTTTTTGTTTGTTGTAATAAATTAATTGCCAGCTCTTCGGAAAGGAATGTTTCACCGCCATAATCTTCAACTTGAGCGATATTAATATTTAAACGGTTACTAATTGATGCTTGAACTTCTCGTTTAAGATCTTGAAATCTTTCAGTTTGTTTCTTTTGATGTTTTTTACTACTATAGTATTTTTCCAATTCCATAACGCATTTATTTTTCAGACAGCGTATTTCAGTATCAATATAAATAACAATATCTTTAGCAAATATATTAGCTGTCAATTTTGATAATAAATCATCATCTGAGCTGGGCATATATTTTTGTAAATCTGTAGATAACTTAACAGTTCTAAAAAATAAATTAATATTTATATTGATTGTGAAAATTAACTAGATTAAATTCAAAATTAAAATTTTATTACCTAGAGTACATTTCATGCAATGTTCGTAAATATTTTTCATCATCTTTTTTATCCTCCAATTTCATACGCGTATAGTCATTTAATTTTAATTGATAAATATTTAATATAAATTTTGCCATTACTTGATCTGGACTTGAGAAAACTTTGTTAATAATTTCATTATGTTCTTCACACATAGGCGCGATTCCAAAAAATATATCTTTTCCACCATATTGTGTCTTTAAAATAAAAATAAAATTCTAATTCATAAAAAAAATTTTTTAATTTTATTTACCATTTGACTTTGTTCTATATATGCATTTATGCATTGTGAGTAACCTTTAAAATTCAATAAAATTAAAGCAATTGTTTTCATTCTTTCAATATCTTTAGACTTTTGTGCAGTAGCAAATTCTTCTATTAATCCTCTTTCAATTTCATCATATTTCCTTTCAATTTTTTTTTTTGCTTCCCCAAATTTACTAGCAGGTAAATCTTGTGATATTGTATGCAATTTTTGTATTACATCAGCTGCTTCATATATTCTTGTTGGATCAGTAAATAAATCATTAACAATTGGACCAGGCATTAAAAATTCGGACATATGATTTAATAATTTCTGTGCCTCTACAGTTCTACTACGTGGTGTATTAACATTTTCAAGTTGTTCACCCAAATGAATGATTTTTCCAGCAACAGAGTTTATTTTTTCATCAAGTTGATGAAACCATTCGACTGAAGTCTAAAATTGTTTTTATTATATAAAATGTTTTTTTTATCTTTAAAATTTTTTTAATATATTATAAAATGTTAATTCACCTGATGCCGATCTTGCAATTTACTTATATTTCTAGCATGAATTTTTTGTTCTTCTTTTAATGTTTCTTCAATTCTTTCACATTTACGTTGTTGTTTTTCTTGTAAAATTTTTAAATCCTTAATAGTATTTACAAACGTTTCATGCAGAATTTCTGGATCAAATTGAGATGAACCAACTTCATTATTCGCACGCCAAGTTAAACGCTCTACAAAATCAGTAACATCAAATGGCTCCTAAAAGTTATACGAAAAATAATTTTTAATAAATATTGAAAACAAAATAAACATATGGTTAATTCTTCACCTGTTCCAACTCTTCCATATATTGTTGCATCATTTTTAAAGTTTTGTTTTGAAAATTTTCCAATTAAACAAAAAGGAAAAAAATTAATAACTCTCAAAAACCAGTTTAATCATATGCATATCATATTTTTTTTTTTTTAATTAATTTTTATATGATTTTTATGTCATTTGGATTTTATACTCATTGTCAGCTGTTATTTAATCATATATAAATATATAAGCATATAAACCTCAAAACCTGAAATTAATAAATAAATCTCACCCAATAAACAAATAGATCAAAAATTAAATATAAGTCAACGGTTTGTACTAACGTACTAACAAACGACAACACTAATGAGTAATGAATCTCACAGAAATTTTCGGTTGGAATTTAAAAATTCGCAGTTATCCAGAAAACAAAAATTGTTTAGAATAGATTATTAGTCAAATTCTGTTAGACTTGTGATAATTAGTGTTTGTGAAAAGATTTTAGTATGTAAATAAAGCAATTTTTTGTTTAAAAAAATTATTAAGAAATACATGCATTTATTTTAATTTTAAAAATCATACAGCTAGCGTAAAACAATACCATATGATATTTACTTCTTTGCATCTAATTAAGCTAGAAAGAAATAAAGGCCCTGCTTGACAAGACCCTGCCCTGTCTGTTTTAAAAGTCTTAACATTTAAAAAATTTTTTTTTTTTTAAATTACCTAGAAAAGGAAAATTGATGGCAATTTTATGAGGCAACGCAATAGTATATTAAACTATAACTAAACTAACAATAGAAAGGGGCTCGTTGCGATGTAAGCAATTGACCCATTGCTAAACTGTCAACTATTCCCAAATTATTTGAAAAAATAATGTGCTAGTATTTTGTTGATTATTGTCACCATTTATTCCAACAGAACAACATGGTTTCCAAAAGGGTAGATCCACAGTTACTAATATGACTGAACTTTTTTTAATTAATTTGAACTCCTTTCAGTCACGCCGTCTAGGGGCGGATATCATATTCGTTCAGCAGATAATTCGCGGTGATATTAACTCCCCCTCTATTCGCGAACAAATGAGATTTAGAGAAAATCTGAATAATTTGAGATCGGTAGAGCTTTTTAATGTGTCACACCATTCTATTTGTCATTCAGACTATGGTAAATTTGAGCCTATTTCGCGTATGTTAAAAGAGACTAAGTCAAGGTCTGAGCTCTTCGATATTAGCGCTAACAAATTAACACTGAGAGCCAGACTTTACGCGAACATGGTTAATTCTCGTAGTCTGCATGATTAGTCTGCATTTTTAATCTAACTTGCATGTTAGTTTCTTTGCTTTTTTTCTTGTTTCTTATTACCATTAACATCATTACTAACATTAATTAATGGTTACTAACAGTGGTAATGACCAATTAAATATCTCAGTATCATCATTTACTAACATACTATACTAATATACTAACATACTAACCCTTGTAAATGATGACTTTTTCAGTTAATTGTGATAGTTCACTAAATGAACAACATAACTGATGCTTGGTTTAAGCAAATGTCTGATACAAAAAAAAATAATATGAAATAAATTAATATTATAAAATGCTGTTTTATTTTTAAATTGAAAATTAAGTTAATTGAATAAATTTAATGATTTATTGCATTAGATTTGTACTAATGTTAACATTTTTATTTTTGTGTTTGTTTTTCATTATTAACGTATACGTTTACCTTTTTCTTAATGGCAGAGATAAGACCATTTATTTACGAATGTTTTTTTTTTAAATATTTATCGAAAATTTGAAAAAGAAAATTGTGTGCAAAATTAAATTTTCACATAACAAAATCATTTTTCTTCTTAATATTTTTATTTGAAAAGAGGAATTGTTTACACTCGGCAGATTACCAGACCAAAAAGTGGTATTGAATACTCATATTTTATACTATAAAAATTTAAAATGCATTTTATTTTCTTTAAAATGTTTAGTTCATATGTTTAATTTGTTTTTTTGTTTTTATATTTTTTATTTATTTTTTTTTTTTTGTACGACACTAAATAAACAAGAGACAAAGTTTTTTTTTTTTTTTTAGAACATATCATATTTAACAGAATAATTATAATTTTGATAATTAATTTTTTTTTAATAATATATAGCTATAATTTAATATTTAATAATTTTTTTTTTTTTTTTAATTAAGATTTTTGAGAAAAATTCAAAAATCTTTCTATCTAGTTTCAACTAATTAAATTTTTCTTTTTACTTTTTTTGGTATGAAAAACAAAAAACAAAAAAAAATTGTAGAATTTTAAATAAAATCTTTTAAGACTTTATATAAATTGAAAAAATAAATTGCCAAGAATTAATAAATCATATTATAAAATGAAGAATTTAAATTATTGATTTTTAAATTCAAAACCAGAAGGGTAAATATATGTCGCAAGTAATAAAAATAAAGCTAAAAACTAGTTTTACTGAAATTTAAGATGTTAAAAATTTATTAAAGTTAAAAAGGAAAAAAAAAACATTAATTTTTTAAGTAAAATAAAATATTTCTGGAGCACTCTAACGACAAATAAATTTAATCAATTGTCCGTGATTAACAGACATTATTATTATTTTAAATTTCAAATAATTCATAAAATAATCGTAGAAAAAATTATTGCATTATTTTAAAACTATAATAAAATATAATAACCAACTTTACGGGATAAATATATTAAATTCTATTTTTAAAAATCACAAATGCGAATTAGTGTTAAATCACTAATTTACTATTAAACTATGTAAGTATTAAAATTTTATACTATACTTTTTCTATTTTAAACTTAAACAACAAAGACTCTAATTCTAACGTGAATAATAGTAATTTTTCTTAAGGATTTTCTTAAGAATAAAAAATCTTTATAATTAAACTAAAAGAATTCTTAAAATTGTTTCAACATTTTTTTATTTATTTGTTTTTTTTTTTTAGCTCATTATATATGAGCAATTATCACAAAGCAGTTTCTTAAGCAATTTGTAAATTAAATTTTATCAAAATTAAAAAAAAAATCGAAATGTTTGTATGATTATGATTCATTTCTTCTTAAAAATTTTTAGTTTCAATTTATATACGGTCTTAAAATGTTAATGATAGATAAGAAAGGAAAAATAAATATTAAAATAAAATCTAAAAAAAAAAAAGCATACACCTAACAGAATTAATTTTGTTTTTTTTTTTAATTTTTAAATTTTTGATAAAAACCTTCCTTTCATATATAATATATAATTATGTTTCTAATTAATCGTTATTTTTTTTTTTTTTGTAATTTATATAATATATATTTTTTTTATCATTCAATCGTAAAAACTTTTCTTTCTTTTTTGTTTTTTTTTTTAGTTTTTCAATTTTTTTTTAATTTTTTATTTTCTTGTTGAAAATTTATCTGTGGTGTGTACTGTATTGTTGATGATGATGATGATGGTTACGATGATGTTGTTGACTTCTATTACGTACAACTGGTTGTTGTTGTAAAACCCCTGATGTTACTAATGGTGAAGAAGAATTAGAATTGCTGTTTGTTACATTTAAATTAATTCCATCATTAGATAATAAAGAACTTGATGCTGAAACAGCTGTTGCTATTGTCATTGATGATGATGATGCTGACATACCTGAAGAAAATTTTTGTGGAGATGATGTATTTATAACAGTTGTTATTGTTGGAGCAGATGTTGTTATAATTATCGATGTTGTTAAACTATTACTATTTGTTGCAGTAACAATAGTTTGTAAATTACATAAATCAGTAACAGAACGTAAGCTAGCTGATAAACCTTCGCTAGATGCTAAAGAAGTTGACAGAGGAGAAGTTCGATCAACTGAACTAGCAATATCTAAAAAAAAATTAGTAAATTCGTTTTAGAAAATTTTAACTGCCTATTAATTTAAAAAAAATGTAAAAACATATTACCAATTCTTTCAGATTCTGGTGATAAAGCTGAACTTAAAGCCCTATTTTTATGTAATTCTAACATTTTTTGTTCCATTTGTAATATTATTGATTTTTGCGCTTCATATTTTTTGTTTAAAGCCTGAAATTATTTTGATCATTAATTTTAGAAATTATATTTTTTTTGATTATATTTTATACTCTAAATTTCTCTTCATATTCATCTTTAACAGATTTTAAAAGTCGTTTCTGATCGGTAATAAATAATTCTTTACTAACAAGTTGTAGATGAAGTTCACTCAGTCTATTTTTGGCGCTTTCAAGTTGAGGGATTTTTTCTTCTAAACTTGAACGCAATTCTAGAAAAAAATAAAAAAAATATATATATTTTAAATTCTAACAATTATAATTTATTTTTAACTATTACCATGAATTTCGGTTTTACATATTTCTTTTATTTGTTTAAGTTCTTCATCTCGAGCTTTCAAATTTTCCAATTCATTAAATCTTTCTTTACATTTAACTTGAACTTCACCCATTATTAAAAATTCTAATTCTAATTTAGCTAAATCTTCTTTATACTGTAAACCTAAATCAGCTTGATACCTAGTATTTTCAAGATCTTGTCTCATATCAAAAATATCACCACGTAATGTATCAATTTCATATTTATAAGTTTGACAATTTTTTATTTCTTCACTAATTTTCTTTTGTAATTCATCTAAATTAAATCGTAATTGTTTATTTTCATCTAATTCAATTTGGTATCTATTTTTCCACATTGATACTTCTTTCATTAGTTGTTGTTCTTTTTCATTGAAATGTTTTCGAGCTTCTTTTGATTCCATTACCAAAGTTTTATTTTCTTTTTCTAGGTGCCTTAATTGATCACGTAAACGATCATTTTCCAACTCTAAATTTCTTTTGTCTCGACTTCGTCCCATTAAACGTCGATTACGTTCTGCGTGAATTTCACGACGATATTCAGCATATTGTAACTGTAAATACAATAACTGGATTTGTTCTCTATACTCTTCATCACGGGTTCTTTGCTCAATTGGATGTTTTGTTTTAACAATTAAATCCAGAAATTTATCTAAAATTTCTCTTGGTTGAAGAATATCTTGTACTTCAACTGTTTTACGAATTTTATTTTCTTCACAAAATAATTCTAATAAATTATGTTCGTAAAGTTGAGGCCATTGTTCTAATGTTTGCGTTGCAGCACAGATTTTTGGAATTGTTGTTACTGATTTATCTTTTATTAAATTATAGGCTCCAGTAAATTTTGATATAAAATTTTTATTTCTAACAGAATTAAAATTAGCCAATGTTGCATCTTTTTCACTTTTTTTTTGTTGAATTTTTTTAAAATGAGTTGCCGCTGATACAACATCATCACCTGATGGACTACTTGAATCATTACCACCATTTCCACCACTTGCACCAAAACCACTAATTACATCACCTAAACCACTTTGTATTGCACCATTTTGCTGTATTCCTTCATTATTTATAAAAATTTCATGATCGTTTATGCTATTACCGTTATCATCATAATTAATACAACCTAAATTTATTGTTGGCCAAGATCTTGTACGGCGTAATTTTGCATTTGCTATTATAGCAACATATGAAAAATTTTCATTAGCTAAAGATGTTGCATTAATTGGAATAGTTCCACAACTTAAATAATAACTGGTATCATTATTACAATAAGTTGAAATATATGATCTTCGTTTTAAACGATTCATAATCATTTGCTTAGATCTATTTGTAGGCACATGTAATCCGCCAATAGAACATGGTGATTGTTCTGTTTCATCACAATCACCATATTCATTTGAAATATCCTAAAAAACAAACAATATTATTCAATAAATATTCTAATTCGATATTTATATAACAAACAAACATTTACGTGCAATGAAACTTTATTAAATTGATTTAAGCGTTAATAAAAAAATGCTTTTATGTATATAAAAATTAGTTCAAATTATTCATATATGGAAAATGCAAATTAGTTAATATAAGAAAATAACACAGATAATGATGAATGAAAAAGAAATTAATTGGTATATTTAAATGCATATTAAAAATGTTTTAATTGAAATTATTTTTAATAGGAAAATAATGAAAGTGCGTTGTTTGATTTTTAATTTGACGATTACACTAAGATGAGCTATAAAATTGGCTATATTCTTAAATAATTAAATGTCTTTAATGATTAACGTTTGCTAATGAGAAAAACAAAACATTGATGATATATTCATGCTTGGAATAACTGTATAAGTCTTACAAAAAATATATTTATAAGTATGGACCAACGAGGTATAATCTGCAACGTAAGCTTGGCCAACTGTTTTACTTCTACACGTAATTAAATTATTTGTTTTCAAATACTTGGTCCATTTAATTTTTATTTTATTTCTGTTAACAAACTTGAACAAATTTCAATAAATTTTAGTTGTATTCTCTTTTATTTTTGACTTTTTTTCTGGATAAATGAATCTCCAACTCAATTTTGTATTCTTCTAATTTTTATAATTGAATACGTTTAAATCAAAAATTACAAGTTACAATGTATTGCATACTTCTTGAAGAATTTCAAATTTTTTTACAATTTATGAATTGTTAATTTAATAAACATTTTATATTTAATTTCGTATAAATTAACTCAAATTTTATGGAAATTTGTGATAGCATTTCGGGCATTAAAGTTATATGCATAATTTTATTTATTTATGAAGTTTTTTATAAGAATAAAATAAAAATATTCTGCTAAGTTCTAAAATATTTTGAATATAAAAAAAAAATCTACTAAAAATTATATAACTTTCATGCTAAGTTTCTTTGTTTCTTAACATGCACAATTTATCAGTAATTCATAGAAATAATACTGGTTTCTACATTCGGTTATACATATTTTCTTTCATATTTCAAATACCTGTAAAGTATCCGAATGATGGGGCCCACCATCACCGTAAGCCCCACTACTCGCACAAATTCCCTGTTGACTTGTTAAAGTTGTAACTTCTAAATCTAATTCAGTGGAAAATGTTGGCGAATCTAATGATTGATTAGTTGCCATAAATTTTCCTGTAATAGGAATACTATTTTGGGATATAATTGTTTGTAAGTCTTTTGAAATTGTATTGGAATAAAGTTTTTGTCCTCCACTTCCAATTGTATTTGAAAAAGTACGATCATTTAGTATTTTCATAAATCGTTGTGATGAAGAATTTGGTCCAATACTTGTTGCAGTTGTAAGTTTTACATTACTATTTACCATTGAATTTTGTTCCATGCTTGTTATTGCAAAACTAAACGGTGATTGCTCTTTTCGCATTGGTGAAGATGGTTGACTTGTTGGTAAAATAGCTCTAACAGCACCTGATTTATTTATAATTGATCGTTTAATTGAAATATCTTTTAACGGTGTTGTTTCAGGTGTTGCTTCAACAGCTGCTTCAGGCGGCGATGAACCACTTACATTTAATAAACTATTTGTTGTAATAGAATGATCAGTGCTTGTTGACACAGATGGAACAACATAATGCGGCGTTGGAGTATGTGGTATTGTACCTGTAGGTGGTGGTGTAACTAATATTTCTAATTGAGGACTCCATATTTGACGTTCTGAAAATTTTGTTAAATTTGTTATATTTTCACGTTGCATCAGCGAATGGAAAGGTGATGATACACATGGTGTAATTGGTTGAAAAGGAGTGTTTCGCAATGACGCTGTTTGAAATACATGGGTAGGCAATAAAGTATTTTTGCATTTGATTGATGAAGCTATTAAACTATCTGCACTACAATCCTAAAACAAAATTATAAAAAATTCTTTTCATTATACATATAAATAAATAATAATAAAACATTTACCTGACTATAAAATGCTAAAGATAATTTTGCGCATTCTACAACTACATCGTGTGGTTGCATATCCCTCCAACGGCCAATATTTGCTTCACTTTCTTTTGTTCCCGTAATTAATAGTGGATGAATACGTACAGTTTCTAATAATGGTTTGATTGTATGATGATATATTGCACCCTTTTCTTTATTAACAAAATCTTTTAGAAAACTAATAAAATGCCATGGATACATTCCATATAAACGATGGAAAAGCATATGCAAACCAAGCTGTAAATGTATTATTTGGTATTGCGTTAACCTATTTGGATTTTGAAAATTCCATGAAGCTAAATGTCCAAAAACATCAAACAACTCTGACAATAGATTAATTGAAGATGGTATAATCGGTAATAATGTAATTATACAAAGTAATGCGCTCATTAGTGGAACTATTTCTTTTTCGTTCTACAAAGAAAAAATATTTTTAGAAAACGAGCAAAAAATTTTTCAATACTATATTATAATTTAATGTAACGGATACCTGTAAAAGTTTAAGAATATCTTTCATAAGCTTATGTTTTGCCACTTTATGCAGCCAAGTTGGATGTTTCCTTACAATAAAACCAAATAAAGTTAAAGCAGCAATTCGATTTTGATTACGCATCCATTCAGATAAACGATCAAAAACATAATTATCGTGCGGCTGCTGAACTTTTACTAAAACTTCAAGAACTCGTGCCGAATTTGTTTTTAAATAGTAATCCATGATTCCTTGCACAAGCCATGGATCTTTGGCTAAAATTAAAATTATTTTTATTTGTTATTTTTTAAAATTTTTTTCTTACACTTTTTAGTTTTAATTAACTAAAATGAAACGGTTATTTGTATACCGTATATTCTCTAATAAATTCCATCAAAATTCCAATTGAACAGATTTTTATGAAACGGTTAAAAGTGGAATTTACTTCGATATTACAATATCATTCGAGAAAACTATATTAACTGTCAAACGAACAGCTGTTAATCTTTTTCATTATAATTTGAATTTCAGTAATTTGTGTGGAGCATTACGATATATATATTGATATTTAAACAATTTTTTAATTTTAAGTAAAAAAAAGTAAAGTGCAACTCAATGTCTTCGCCTAATAAAATGAATAAAATTGCCAAAAAACAAACAGAAAAATTAAAAAGTTTAGAGAGACTAAAAAGAAAACGTATACAAGAACAGCAAAAAAGAATTAAACCGGGTGAATGTATGAAATATATTCGTTGTATAATTGATCATAAGTTTTTAGATGATCCGTATGGGTCTGAAATTTTATCCGAATTAAATAAAAATAATATCAAATATTTTGTTCAAAAACAAAAATTCCCAAAAGTGATTTCATGGGAAAGATCTAATCAACAAATATTGTCCAGTTCAAATGATCATTTAACATTGTCAGAAAAATTTACACCAGAATTAAGCATTGTTCACTTAATTACAGCAAAAGATTTTTTATACACTGTGAAAGTGAAACATGTTACAGAAACGTTTCAAAAATTAAAAAATGAATTTCCAAATGAGTCAATTACAATTATAATTTATGGTTTAAAAAATTATAGTTCAAGTCCTAATAAATATGAAATAGAGAAAATCTTAACGGAAATACAAATTGAATATAACATTTGTTATAGATATCACGAAACTCCAATTGAAATTGCTCAAACAATTGGACAGTTTAGTAAAGCAATAGCTGAAATTCCATACAAAAAACAACAAGCTGAAATATTTAAGGATTTAGATGCTTTTATTTTAAATGATAATAAAGATTGTGTTCGTGTTGAAGGCACAGCCGGATTATCAAGACTTTGGCAAAGTCATTTAACACGATTACCGTTAGTGACTTTAGAAGTAGCTGAAACAGTAATGACTGAATATTCAAATCCATCAAAGTTACTTAAAGTATACGAAAATGTATCAACTGAAGATGGGATTAACAAATTAAGTGATTTAAAAATACGAAGAACATTTGGTCCTTTACAAACAAATAGAAGACTTGGACCAGAATTAAGTAAAAAAATTTATACATTATTCAATAGTTTAGATCCAAATGAAACTTTATAAATAAAAAATTAATATTTCAAATTTTTCTCCAAAATTAAATGTTTTTTATTTTAAATTATTGCAATTATTTAATATTAAGTCATTATTGAATTTTGCAAATAAATATAATATTTAAATATTACCATTTATTTTTAATTTACTCTTGAAAATACCAAGCGCTAAAAACGAAAAAAAGTATTGAAAGCATAAATATTTTGTGAACATATGCTTAAAATGTATTTTTTTTTTTTTTGGGTACGAGATAAGGAGCGAAGTACTCATCAGCTGTTTTGAAAATAAAAATATTTTCAACTAATACTGAAAAAATAAATGTACATATAATATATTATATCCAAATATACATATAATATGTACATATATCTTATAGAATATTTTTTAAAATACTTACGATCTTGACATTTATATTATCAATTTACATTTATTTTATTTAAAATAATTAATAATACTTACTATAAATAAATAATTCATTAATTTTTTGTTTAGATTCTTCATATTCTTGTACATTACTGGATTCCAAATCATTGAAAAGTTTTTCTGGATCCATATTTTTCAATGAAATAAACCATAAAAATGGAGGTAGTATTACTTTTTTCGAAAATAAGAAAATCAGCGGTATACACTTTAATCAATTTATTTTATTTTTAACTTTTTTATTTTCGATTTAATTATTTCGTGCTTAATTTAAAAAATTGATTTAATATGGCAAATTTAATAGATATTATTAAATATATCCATTGAATAATAAAATTACGCACTTTTTGTTCCCCTAATTACCATAATTTTATTCTTTTCTTATGAGATTTTTTTCGATGATGAAACTTTACTTTTTTATCTTAAATTTTTTTCTTTTTTGCTTGGTGCTTTAATATTAGTATTACTGTAAAATACTTATACTAAATTTATTACTACATTTTACAATATTAAAAAAAATATATATATTTCTAATATGGTACAATAAAATGTACAAATATGTTTAAATAAAAAAAAAATATTTTACGAGGATTAAAAAGAAAGGAAACACACACTCTCACGTTCGCGCAACATAACATGACAAGAGGCCTAGAAAATTTTTATTTGACAAGACGTATAATAAAAATGAATTTTTTTTACCGTTTTGCAGTAAATTTGACAATTGACATATGGTTTTGTTATTTCTTGTATTGTTTTTCGAAATCACTCAGCGGCCATATTTACAACTAAGGAAAAATATTGATAACAATTTTTAGTAGATTTTTAATTAAAAATAAAACCAAGAAAAATCAATCATAAAAAATGGAAAATCTAATGGGTAGAGTTACTTTTAGGTGGGTCAACTTCTAATGCCTGTAAAATCCTCTGTACTGGTCTGATCCTTAATTTTTTTTTTTTTTAAATTCCTTCACCTTTTCTTGTTCGATGGGTATCCTTTTTGTTTTTATTTTTTGATTTATTTTTGCCGTTTTTTAAGTTTAAAATTTACGACTTTTTATGCAACATTTTTATATTAAATCTATCAAATGGCTGTATGACGTTCCAACACTCATGCATTTTTGAAAGGTGCTGCCGGTGTGGAATTCTTTAATTTTTGAAAAGTGTTTTTAAATGAAAATAAGAAGGCTTGTACAAAATTTTTTTAGATAATTTTTTATATTTTAGATATTTGGAATTTGTATAAAATAAAAAATTTTTATAAATAATTGTAGATAATTGTAATAAAAAATATATTCCAATTTTTTTAATATATGTATAAAATAACAAATTTTTAAAATAATTGTAGATAAGGTAAGTAATACAAAATTTATTAAAATTTATTTTGAAAGGTTGTTAATAAAGTACTTTTTTTAGGTAATTTTTTATATTTAGCGGGGGACTTTAAAAAATTAATTTTAATATAAAAGAATAATTTTATTTTTGATTTCATGTAAGCAAAAAAATGTTTAAATTGATGCTTGTCGTATAGATTTACTTGCCGGATTAAAAAGAGGATTTCTTAAATTGTTAGCGGGGGTTTGGGGGCAGCAGCCCCCGACTTTAAAAAATTAATTTTAATATAAAAGAATAATTTTATTTTTGATTTCATGCAAGCAAAAAAATATTTAAATTGATGCTTGCCGTATAGATTTACTTGCCGAATTAAAAAGAGGATTTCTTAAATTGTTAGCGGGGGTTTGGGAGCGACAGCCCCCGACTTTAAAAAATTAATTTTAATATAAAAGAATAATTTTATTTTTGACTTTAAAAAATTAATTTTCATATAAAAGAGTTAATTATTTTACATTTTCAATATAAAAATGTCAAAATATAAACTTTACATTTACAATATACTGTCAAAATTTTAAATTTTTGTATAAAATTAAAATTTTTCATTTACATAAAAATTACTAAAAATGTTGACATTTACTTTTAGAACAATTAAACATTGAAATAAATTATAAAATATGTTTATTTTATCATTTACAGAACTTAAAATTAATTTATTTACTTATAATTTATTTACTTATTTATTTATTTATAAAGATGTCAATAATGTTTTATTTTATTTAAATTTTAATTATGTGGACTACCTAAAAATTGTTTGTACAACCCTTTTATTTTTATCATTTAAAAATTTCCATTTTGATTTTTAAATAAATTGTACAATTGCAATTTTTTCCATATATGTATATACTTAACTAAAGCTTATAAGAATGTATTAAATGTCAAAATGCCAGTCGTCCATTATTTTCATAACAAAAATGTCGATTTTTGTATGAAAAAATTTAAAATTTTTTTTTTCGGGATAAATAATGCAAAAAAGGTCATTTTTTCGGGAAATTCATATTCTGACGGTAAAATACTATCGGTTTTCGGCCTATTTTGGGGGGTCCGAGTCACGTGGCTCTTTTTTTTACCGACCCACCTAAAAGCAACTCTACCCAAATTGTTTCTGTTTTTCGTATTATAAAAATGAGTTTCAGAAATTGTGGATAGAATTAAGTCTGATTTGATTTTTTTATGTATTATTAACTTATAACAAAGCATACATATGTCAAAAATTTTTCCTTTTCAATTTTTTGCTGTAAAGTGTAAAGCGAATTTGACGGGGTTAACATCAGTAAATTATTTAGAAATTTTAAGGCTTTATTTTGAAGTACATACTTGTAATTCATGTATTTTATAGGCAGTCGCAGAAGACCAAACAAAATTTAAATAAGTTAAACGTAAATGAATGTGGGCAAAGTATATGTTGCATAAAGTTTGTTTAGATAGATTTTTGCATAATCTGTATATTGCTGTAATGTATGGTATGATTTTTTACTTTATGTAATTGATATGGGATTCCCATTTTAAATTTTTATCAATGTAAAGTCCAACATAAATGAATTCACATTTTCAATAGTTGTAACGTTTATTGTTAGTTGGTATGTATTGGAAATATTTTTTTTAAATATTTATATTTTCGAAATATTTATTTTAAGTCTAATGATATCAAAATAATTAAATAAATTTAAGTCAGACTGCATGTTTTCCAAAATTTACTGAAATTTCACTACTGACATTTCACTATAAATTAACCCTGCATCATCTGCATACATAGTTAAAGTACCATGTAAGAGGAACTTCAACAGAAATTGTGCTTGAATTTGGAACAAACCCAAATTGACTCTTATTTATTAATTATTATGCTAATTAGTTAAATGTCTCCATATTTGAATAAGAATAATTTTTTCAAGTACTTTAGAAATTACTGGAAGTACTGATATGTTTCGATAGTTATTTAGATCTAGTTTTGATCCTCCCTTATGTAGTGGTGTAACTCGTGCCATTTTAATACTATCTGGGAATTTAGAATTATGAAGGCAATTATTAAAAATTTCAATTAGCAGGCTAAGTTTGCTATTTGAAAGGCATTTTAAATCTTTTGAAGACATGGAATCATATCCACTAGCAACATTGTCTCTAATAGCATTTATGTACTCTGATATCAATGGCACTGAAACCGGTTGAAATACTAAAGACTTTTTTTGAAATAAAAGATCTAATCCAAAATTATTATTGCCACATCCTGTATATATTGTATCATAAGTGTTAATCGACACAAAATATTTATTAAAGCAGTAAGCAAAGGTTCATGTATCATTCGCCCTTTAAATTTGATATTTCTTGGCAGATAACCATTATTGTTTTTTATCGATCTATTATACATATAAGAATAATTTATAATTTCCCATAACTTTTTTGGATTATTTAGTTTTTGTGAACATTGATTATTTACAAATTGTTTCTTTCTTATATTCAAACCGGTTTCTTGTTTTTTTAAATTAATTTCTTATACATATATAGATTATCAGGGTAATGTTTATTTAATTTATATAATCAAGATTTTTCATCTAATTCCAATAATGATTCATTCAATTTTTTGTACTAGTATTTTTATTTTATCATAGATATTTTTCTAAATTTATGAGTTCATAAAATTAAGTCAAAACAAATACAAAATTTAAAATCACAGAACCAGGTTTTTTTAGAAGCGTCGCGAACTCGCGCTGATTGAATATTTGAATTTCATGCTCTGAAATAATTAATCAAGATTCAAGATATAAAACATATGGACATATATCTGACTATGGATAAAATTTTTAACCAATTGTCAATTGTCGTCATGTCATATAATGTCAAAAATTCTTTAGTAAATTTTTATAAATACTAGGTAATAGGTTTTTGTTGGATTATTTTTAGTTCCTTTATTTTTCTAAAAAAAAATTTCTTATTTAGTCTGGCTCTTGAAAATTAAATACATTTTTTTTTAATTTATAACAAAAATTTAAGTTTAATAATATTATTTTAGTTAAAAAGAATTACAATAAATTTGATTAAAAAAATATATTTTACGCATTGAAACCTTAAAAAATCTAATAGAAAAAATGGCTGAGGAAAATTTGGAAATTAATGATGATATGAATCGTTATATTGAAAACTTATTTGTAATTGATGTCGGTGCTAATTTGACAAATAAAAAAGTAAGTGCCAATAAATTAAGTAAATCTATAATTTTTATTTAATTTTATTTATTACTTTCACAGTATAGTCGTGATTTGGAATCTGTGGTGCAAAGAGCAAAAGATTCAGGTCAGATTTGTATAATTATTTTGTTTTATTTTTCTCTTTTCAATTTTTAATTAACTCAAAAATATTTCAAACAATTAATGACTTAGATAAAATACAAGAAAATCTTGAATTGAAGATGAGCAATCATTTTATTTACAAAAAAAATAATAAAAAACTTGAGAAAACAAAAAATATACATATGTGCACATGTATATAAGTATGTACTATGTACATTTACATATATGCTTCAGCGTTAGCTTAAAGAAAATTACTTATTGCCTACTGTTTAGTTTATGTATAAATAATCGTGCCTATAAAATATCGAGTTATAAATATATAAAGTTTATTTTTAATTAAAAGTTTTTGTAGATGGTTAAATAAGAATATGAAATAATTAAGCAATGGAAGGAAAAATTATTTAAATGAATTTAAAACTACTGTTATAGCCACTTAATAATATTCTATTTATACAACAACAAATAGAAGAAAGAAAAAAATGAAAAATAAGAACACGGTAAAAAAACAACTTCTGAACAAAAATGATTCTATAAATATGTTTCCAAATAATTGTCCTTGGCCTTTCAGATTATAAATATTTATGTTTTTTTTTTAAGTTTTTTAATTGTTGATAAAAAGAATTAATTTTTTTTAAATACTAAGGCGGTCAAGCTACAAGCCCAAAATAAAAATTGCGTCATGTATTTGAAAACGTAAAAAATATGTGTACATTTTAAATTTTTGGATTGCTAAATTAAATGTACAGAAAAATATATTTTAATTAAAATATTAAAATAAAATATTAAGTAAAATTAAATAAAATGTTAATTATATTTTAGGTGTTCAAAAAATTATGGTTCCAGGTACATCAGTTAAATC
This sequence comes from Poecilobothrus nobilitatus, assembly GCA_947095535.1. Classification (NCBI taxonomy): domain Eukaryota; kingdom Metazoa; phylum Arthropoda; class Insecta; order Diptera; family Dolichopodidae; genus Poecilobothrus; species Poecilobothrus nobilitatus. The sequence continues at coordinate 275,822,597 of OX352772.1, forward strand.
AAGTAAAGAAGCATTACGTTTATCAAGAATATACCCAGATTTTATATATTCAACTGCTGGTATACATCCTCATGATTCGAAATCTATTATTGAAGAACCAAATACATGGTTTGAATTTGAAAAAATTGCTGAAGCACCAGAATGTGTAGCAATTGGCCCATGTGGTTTAGATTATCAAAGAGATTTTTCAGAGCCAGACGTACAAAAAGAAATTTTTAAAAAACAAATTAGTCTTGCATGTAGTTTAAAGAAACCCTTAATGGTGCATGAACGTTCTGCCCAAAAAGATGTATTAGATATATTAGAAACGTCAGTGAGAAAAAAAAAATTAAATATATTTTTATAAATTTTTAACTATTGTAAATAATAAATTTTCTATTTCTTCACTATAGTTTCCCAAATATTTCGCAAATTGTTATAAGAGGATTTATAGGAACTACAGAAGAAGCTCTTAAATATTTGGATAAAAATTATTATTTAGGTTTAACAGGTTATTTATGTAAAGTAAGTATTTAAAAAAAAAAAACGAATAAATTGAGTGTAATAAAATTTTTAAAAATTCATCATAATTTTAGGATAAATCAGATAGTGGTGTAAGAAAATTATTGGAAGATGGTACATTACCATTAGATAAATTGTTAGTTGAAACTGATTCTCCATTTATGTATCCAAATACAAGAGCATCTAAATTACCTCAACATGTTAAGACTGGCATCTCAGACAGATCATTAGTTTATTTGCATAGGTATTTAAATTTATATATTTTCTATTGTAAAAATATGTTTTAAAATAGAATTTTTTTTTTTTAGATATTGTACTTTTCAACGAAACGAACCTTGCAGCTTACCAGCTATTGTAGAAATGATTGCAGCTTTTATGAAAAAAACTCCAGATGAAGTAGCTTTAGCTACCGCTTTTAATGCTTTAAAAATTTTTGGATTAGCATAATTTCAAGAATTTAAAGGGTCAAAATGAGTTGAAACGATTCAAGAATTATGTCCTCTTTTACAAAGCGGATATTTAACTTTTAAGCGATGCAGCTACTTTTTAATTTGAAAAGCAATTGTTTAATTGAGTAGGTTTTTGCAAGGCATTTTTTTTTTTTGTTTTAAATTTTATACCGCATTATAAACTTTCTTTTTTGCAGTACATATAATAATACTTTTAATTTAAAATACTATTTAAACAAATTATAATTATTAAATATATTATTAAAAAAAAAAATGTAAAAAAAAAGTAGAAAACAAAAATTACCAATAAAGTTAAAAAAAAAAAATTGATTAATTTTTAAGTAAAAAAAAAGATTCTAAAGAAAATTTATGGCCATTTATATTGCTATTTTTACTATGTATGTATCTAGTTTATTGTTTTTTATATGCCAAAATTATAATTTTAATATTGAAACTTAAAATAAAAAAAAAAAAACATAAAAAAAAAAACTTATTTTCTAGCGCTAGAAAATATAAAAAACCATAAATTTATTTATTTAAAAAAATGATACTAATAACCTAATTATTCGAAAAAAAAAATAATTATAATTAAATGTTAACGTTTAATATGTAAACTATCATTAATTAAATAATTTAATAATTTTTAAAAGAAAATTGTATATAATAATTGTATAATTTGATATATCATGTGACTCTAGATTTTTCTTCCATATAGTAATTTTAAGTGCCATAACTTCATAAGTGAACATATTATATACATATTTATATAAACATATGTATACAATATATGTTTGAAATTATATTTTAAAAATGCTAATTAGTATTTAGAAAAAATTTTTTTTTAAAATTAATTTTTATTTTCACTATAATCCCGTTATTGATTATAAAAAATATTATTTTAATTTATTAGTTTTTAAGAAAATAAAATTGTAAAATTATTAAAAAAATTACTTTTGCTTATATATAAAAATAGTCCCTACATATGAAATTCAAGACTAAAAAAAAAAAAATTTATATAATAATAATAAAACAAACTGTTATTTTTTATATAAAAATTGAAAATGAAAAAAAAAATTTTTTAATTAAATGTGATCAATTTATAAATTAAAAGAAATAAACAATTAAATGCGTAACGTAGAAAATAAGTATGAAAATAAAAGTTTTTGTTATGTGGAAAATATAATGGTATACATTTTAATATTATAAAAAAATATTTAAAAAATTAAGCATTTTTTTTAATCAATTTGATTGATCTAGAAAAGTTATATTTTTATTTTCTCTTATTGAATTTATATTGATATGTCATGGGATCGTGTGGATGTTTGTTTATCAAGTTGTGATTGTCCTAAATAGTATAATTTCCTTATTTGCTTCTAAATTCAGATAGTTTTTTTTGCTTTCTTAAATAGCAACATTTAATTTTTTATTTGTAATTTGAAAATTAATGAACCATGCCTCTAAATTTCATTTGACTACTAAAGTTGTTTGACCGTTCTAATAGTTATGCCCTTTATAAAATTATTAATCCACTATGTTTTCCTCTACACACATTTATCTTTAGTTTAATAAAGATAAGAAAATCTACGATATAGTCATTTCTCGATTCCAATTTTTTATATTACATATTGTTCATTGTAAGTGTTCTTGTCTCTGTCTAGATCATAACCATATATATTTCTAAACATATAATAGTTCTATAATAGCCTTCACTTTCAAATGTAAATTTTAATTGAACCATAAAGTTACTTTATGATTGAACTAAAGAAAATATATTTCTATATTATTTAAATTTAGTTTAAACATAAGTCGAAAAATACTTATTATATTTAGAAAGTATTATTTTGTTTATTCTTTTTAGAATATTTTTAACATATTTAAATTAGTAGTTTTTAATAAAAGATATATCAAACTATTTACCTGTTTTTAAAAAAGAAAATACGTTTCAGGTACAAAAAGAAATACTTAATGTATTTAGAAAAATTCAATTCAGGTGCAGACAAAAAAATAACACAAAAAAATTGTATTTTATTTATACATATTTTTTATTTCAAAATATAGAATTTTTCTTTTTAAAAAGTTGCCATATTTTTTTTATTCGAAAAATTCTTTTAATCTTTTATTTCTGATTTTTTTTATTAGAGTTTTTTCATTTTTCCTTATCAAATAATATTTTTTTTATCCTTTTATAAATTACTATAAGGTATGTTGTGATATTAGTTAATTCTTAATTAAATCATAAAAATGTTCAATTAAAATTATGAAGATAAATTAGTTTTAAAAAAAAAAATCTAATTTAGTACAGAAATCAGACTTAAATGACTTTCTTTGATATCACGAAAACTTAAAAATTTTTTTCTTTTTTTTTTTTAATTTAGAAAAACGCAAATTTAAATCTAATATCTTTTATAACTATTATGTATAATGAATTTATTATAATCATGTAAAAATATTTTTCACACTGTCACGTAAAATAAACCCAACTCAAATTAAAATATTTAAAAAAAAATAAAGAACCAAATAATATAAGTATTAATAAAATTTGGAAAACGTATTTATAAAAAAAAATGACTAATAAAAACGTTTTTTAGCATTTTTCTCTTTATAATATGAAATTATAAATACTGTAATGGCAACTGCAGCTAACATCCCAAATAAAAGTAAGAAAAATATTTTTGCATTTGACATGCCTTGTTTTGGATCTTCGTGTCTTTCTCTTGGTGGTTCAAATGTTGATGCTTTTGGTATTATTTTTAAGCGTTCTTGTGCTTGTTCAATCTAAAATATTAGAAACAAAAATATTATTCTCTCTTTTTAAATACAAAAAAAAAATAACTTACAGTAAAATCAACATCTAAGTCATAAAATTTGAATGAATGTAAATCATGATTATCAGAAAGATCACCAGTTGTAGCTGAAAGTCCGAAATAATAACCTGTTGGTAATTCGACACCTGATACCACAAAGCAACTTTTCCATTCACCTTTATTTTCGAAATCAGTTGAAACTGATAAAATGTCATTTAAATAGCGAATACTCAAATGTGTTTCGTAATTAGCATTACGAAAACGAGCTTCACATCCAGCTATTTGGGTATGTGTACCATCTCTATCATGATCATAAGTTAATGTACCATTATTTACCATACCACTAATATATGGATGTTGATGCTAAAATTTTATATTAAATTTAAGACACGAAAAGTTAATTTTTTAAAAATATTTTTACATTATGTGGTCCATTATGATTACTGTATGTATCTAAGATAATTGCTAACCCACTAAATAAATCTTTACTGCCAAAAACATTTCCCGATTCCATCCGATCTTTTGCATACCAAATTGCCATACCATCTCCATATAATTCATTACCTTTACCATGAACTTTGAATGTAACATGTAATTCCCAATTTCTTGACATACATGGCTAATAGAGATGATGCAAACCATTTATAAAATAACTTATTTATTTAATTTAAAACCTAAAAACTTACAGTAGTATTCCAAATGGCTCCAGACTTTGATTGTAGATCAGGTGTTAATCTGATATAATTTGTGGTAACCATTGTATGACCTAGAAAATCCCAGTACGGTAAATTTAAGCCACCACCTACAAAACCAAAAAGAGCAATTATTAAAATATTATTACGCATTATAACACAATTAAATATTTGCTAATGAACTATAATAACCTACCTAGATAAGGTTTAATTAATGATAATTCACGTTTCAGATAATCATTGGATTCAACGGCGCTTATACTATATGCAAATGATAATATAATACAAAATATATAATATATACTTGAAATTTTTGGTATTTTAATATTTTTTATAAAATATTTATATGGAAGTTTCATTATCTTTGATTTTTTTCAATTATAAATTTCATTCAATAAACAACAATTTTAAATGACATTTAAATTACATGTAGTAAAATCTTGAAGGTGACAAAGGTCTGAAATGAAAAGTCAAATCATATCTTTCGATTTAAGGTATTCTAGAAAAAAATGAAAATTAAATACAATCTGCATGTAAATTAAGAGATATTTTGACTTTAGGTAAACTTCATTTAAATTCAAATTGGTAATAATAAAACTTTAGCACAATTACTCTTGTGACAGTTCAGAATTAATTCGGTTATGTGGGTTGCATTTTTAAAGTACATTACTACCAAAATCAAAATAGATAAATTTCTAAAACATTAGAAGAACATGTTTTACTTATTATAACAACAAAATTACTATTTCATAATTCATAACATAATATATATATATATATATATATGTATCACAGCTGTGATATGTATCTAATACTGGAATTATACTTGTTGACGTTGGTTTAACCACGTTATCGCTAAGCAATGCGAACTTTAGAAATGTCAATTGTCAAATAAATAATATCAAAAAAATAAATAATTAATTTTACGTTATTAGAACACGCATATTTAGAATATGTTTATGTACTGCAACCAGGGAATACTGCCTTAACTGTATTTTTACAACAGTTTAAACTGTAGAAAATACTGCGTACTGCACTGCACAGTAATAAGTTTTTACTGCAGTTTTAACAAAACGTCATTTTTGGGCTTCAAAATTTAAAATTTTTGTCCTAATAGAGACTAAAAAGAATTCTCTGTTTTTGCAAATTTAAAAAACAAACCAAGAAATAAATTTGTTTCGAATATAATGATATGCAAAGAATTCATAAAATACTGTTCTAATTATATATGCATATGTAAATGGTTCCTATCTTTCGACATCATGAAATATAATTTTTTTCATAATTCCTTTCTTTTGATCTCAAAATCAAAGCTCAAGGATTGTTTTTTTTTTAGTATTTGAACTAATGTCGTTTTCTTTTCTGAAAAAAGTTTTGACCTGGGGTTGCACTTGTTTTTCAAGTTACATTTTTTCCGTTCTTTTCTAAAAAAAAATGCAAAACTGAAAAAAAAGTTTATGTTCCTTCTGAAAAAAATTTAGGGCAAAACTCGCACAAGGCAAAATTTTTTTTAAGAACTTGACGGGGCAATAAAATGAGTTTTGCAATCTCCAGGAGTCCAGAATGACGATATTAAAAAATATATGTATATAATTGCCACTGTCAGTTAAATAGTAAATAGTAATTAATGACAATATAAAAAGACATTTAAGGGTATTCACGAGTTGGTTCAAAGTGGTCTTGCACAAGTGCAAAATTTTGCACCGTAGCATATTTCAATTTTTTGACAGTTAAAGTGCACAATTTGTTCTTGTTTTCATGTATAAAAAAGTGCAAAATTTTGCAAGACTATGCAAGACCTAAACTCTATTGCATATTTGTGCAAGATCATTGCAAAGTTTGTTTATATATTTTTTGAAAGCGCTATAATAGATAAAATTTAAAATGCCTAAAAAAGTGGAAAAAAAATTATTTCTGATTATTTATTTAGTCAAGCATATGAAGATATACAAATATCTGAAGTTTTTGGTAAGCATATTAAATTTTTATGTAAACAAAACAAGCACATCAACGATATTTGACAGTTCAATAAAAATTCAAGCTAGGGTTGTTCACGAGTTAGTGCAAATATGTGCTACGGTGCAAAAAAAATTTGCACTTTTGCATCAACTCGAGAATACCCTTAAACAGTGCTAGCAAGATAGTGCACAAACACATGCACATTTTTGACAATACTATTACATTTTTTCAACTATCTTCCCCACTTAACATTTTTCTAGCTAGTACTTTTGATAGTAAATTTGACAGTTTGAGCAATTAAAAATGGCGACAAATGGAAAACAATATGCCTTTCAAATAAATTTTTTAATATTGTTTTATTTTTAATTTGATATTTTGTTTGTGTCTATTTTAAACATAAAATTTTTTGATAATATAAAATAAACTTTCGAAATCAATACTACAATGTAAAAACACAAACTCTGAGAAACTACAATACTTTTATTATCTATTTTAAATTTGTAAGTTTATTCTTATTGGCGAAATATATGGCTACAGTACAAGTACATATATGAGCCTTTGTTTTCCTCCTTTTCTTTTTCGAATTTTATGTTTCTATACAATATATGCTATTTTATTTTGAAATTGAATCATATTCAAATATACATATGTACATATATGATATTATGCAATAAGTATATAATTGTATTTATAGAGGAGCTGTGATACGTACTTTTTGTTTTTTTTCTGTTTTTTACAAATCTACATTCATATACATATATGTATGTATGTATACATGTACATAGAATAGAAAATAGATTATACGATTTTGTATAAATAATGTATGTTTGGCTGTATTATGTACATAGGTATATGATGTACAAATTTGTGCATTGAAAAATGAAAATTGGATTTTTTGAGTTGTTTTGTTACAGACAAATATTTGTGTATGAAAGTACATTTTGTAAAAATAGGCCGATTTTCATGAAAATATCGGCGATTCATCGTCGTTAAAGAAAGAGTAAAACATAGTACACTATTAATAAGAAAGAGGAAGAGAACTTATTACGATATTCAGCACTTTTCTCACAAGCTTTTGACAGCTAAAGTAACCTATTTTTATATGTTTATATTTTTCAATGCACAAATATTAAAATTTTATTTGGAATTTGGAATTTAACATAGTAAATAGTTATTTTATTAATTTGAATAACTAATAAATATTACCAATAATTACTAATTATTATCAAAAATTTAAACTTTATGAAACGCACACAAAACTTTCCCGTGCAAATTGTAAAAAATAAAAATGTGAACAATATTTACAATTTTATTAACAATTTATAAAAAATATTACAATATGTAAACTTTTTTTTTTTAGTTGGACACTTCAAAAGTTCAAAATTGAAATATCAACCTTATATCAACTTTCAATAAACATATAAAGTAGTGTGGACTGTGGGGGTTTTTTTGTGATGTTAAAATTTTTTTATTTAGAAAAATTGGCGATAAAAGTCAGCAAAAAATCCAACTACAAACAATTAACGTGTGATTTTGCTGAATTTAAAAGCTAAAAAATGTATGCACTATGCATTGTATATAAATTTGCTATTGGAATGGAATGAGTATTCGTAATTATTCTAATAAAAATTAATCGCTTTCATTGAGGTGTGTAATATAATATGTAATATAATTTTAAAAATTGAATTGTAAATCAGTAAAAAACAAATACATATGTATGTATTTTTGAAATTTTTTTAATTATTTTTTTTTATTATTTTTTTTAATAATTTTTTAATTTTAATTTTTTAATTTAAAATTTTTTTTTATTAACAAAATAATTTTCATGCAATTAACAAAATTATTTGTTGAAATTTGCATCAAAATTAATATTATTATACATATGTATATTATGTATGCATCACAAATTTAGTAATATTGCACTTTTTTCATTTAAATCAAATATTTTTCTTAAAAATTTGTTAAGAATTAGAAATCTGATTGCTGAAAATAGAAGTGGTCAAAAATAACCGTTCCTCTTATTAAATGTATTGAATGTATTAATTCAAATACGTGACAAAGTTCAACCATACTAGAAAATATTTCGCCAATCCAATCCAATCCGCCAATTTTTAATAAAATTTCAAACTTACTTGTTATTATTTACAATTTTACAGCTCTGAGTCATCTCATAATGTACTAGGTTTTATGTAACAGTTTTGCGGTGTGAATATTTTATATTTTTATTTATTCTAATAACAAAACTACAAAATTTGAAGGAGAAGACTGCCTATATTCCTGTTATATATGTACATACATAATATGTACCATGATTTTAGATTTAATAGTTATTTTTCAACGAAATATAGTATTTGGTTTATGGAAAAATATTTTAGATACCCTGACTTTCTTTTCTAAAAACTCTATATTTGTTTTAAAAGAAAGATATATTGATGTAAAGATCAATTTTGACAACAATTTTTAGGAAATTTTTCAGAAGGAACTAATAGAATAACGTAATTTTAATTTCTACTTCGATCATAAAAAAAAATTACAACGGCCAAGTTTTTTGTTTTTTCTTCACTTAAATGACTTAAAAAGAAAAAAATAATGTGAATGATCTTCCTGTGAAATGTAAAAAAATATACGAGCTGATGAATGTTAAAAAATCATAATAAACAACCAAAAGTTTACAAGATAAATTTATTATATTTCATTTATTTACAATGTTGAAATATTTTCCAGGATTGTTGAACTGAAACTATTTTGTTAAATTAAAACAAATAAAATGTATTTTAAATTTTTTTAAAATGTGTAAAAATAAATGAAAACATCAATTTAATACATTCCTTCATTTATATAATATATTTTTATTTTTTTACAAATTTTATGCAATTATTTTTTATGATATTATCCCAAACACGGAAACAATTTCTTAATTTTTGAACAGAGTACATGAAGATCCACTTTATATTTTTATTTTTTCTCAAAATATTACACGAAGTTTGCTGCAATTCAAGTTGTAAATTTTTTTCTGTAAAAACAAAAATAAAATTGACTTTGACACACGTACACTAACACATTTTACATACACATTTCTTGTACAAAAAAAAAATAATTCTATTCAAACGCGAATTAACTAAAATCGGAGTTTAGCGGAAGAGTTTTTCGGTGAAATATAAAATCAAATTTATACAATAATTAATAAAATTCATAGCCTAAAATCAATAAAACAATAAACAAATATTTAAACTAAAGTAAATTTTAAACTATTTTAAGTAAATAATTACAATTTAATGTAGAGTTTTATAAAATTATTGAAAAGTGAAATTTCGCGAACAAAGAATTATTATATATTTTTTTGCAGCAGCAGCAATAAGTAACAGCACACACAAGCAACCAACATCAGCCACCATTGCTCTATTAAAAAGCGCGAAAAACACTATTTGTCCTATTTACTCTTATAAAAATATTCATAAGCGAAGCATGTAGTGGAAATTAAAAAATTAAAAATCAAAAGAAAAAGAAAATAATTTGTCAGTGGATTTAGACTGTGTATGTTCTTATTTTTTTTTTCTCAAAAAAAAAAAAAAATATTTTGGTTTCATTATTTTTTTTTATAATCAATTTAAATTAAAAAAAAAAAACATCTAGAAAAATAAATGAAAAGAAAATTTTTAATTTTAAATATATTACATTTAATTTTATTTTGAAAATTAAGGAAAAAAAAATATATAAAAAAAGAACAGAATAAACACAAAAAATAAAAATAAAGTTAAGGATAAAAGTGTTTTTGTTAAATGTAAACAGATGTTTTTATACTATTTTTTCTTCAGAATTACGGTAGAAAAAATGGAATTAAAATAAAATAACAAGAATATTAAAGATCAATTTTTAATTAACGTTTTAAAAAATATAAATAAAGTTAACAGTAAATAAAAAAAAACTTCTTAAAATAATTAAAATAAACTAATAAATTAAAAAAGAAAAAAAAAACATTAAAAATATCAAAATATTTATGCAAAACAGTATATTTTCATTTGCTTTTTATATTTTGATTTTTTTTGATTTTGTCCTTTGGAAGTAGATGAAGGTTGGTAGAAAAAATAAATTTTTATTTTGATGTTATTCTTCTTTTTGCTTTGTTTTTTTTTATTATTTTTTTGAATGACAAAATTACCTTTAAAAACTTTTTAATCAATGTTTGGTTCTTTTAAATTTGAATTGTTTAAAAAAAAAAACGCTTAGTAGAAAATTTGTTTTTTAAAAATTTTTTTAAGGTAAATATTATTTTTATTTTATATTTATGACATATACTATAAGTTAAAGAAAAATTAAAAAAAGAGAAATAATTACCGGTATTTGAATATGGATAAAATTAGAAACACCGCAAATTAAAAAAAAAAAAATAACAAAATAGGTATACCCAATAATAATTAGTCATAGAAAAGAATTATATTTTTTATTTTGTTAAAATTTCGACAAAAGTTTCAAAGTACCTGTTTGTTTCTATATTACATATATATGTACTAATTATAATGTACAATGTACATTTATATTTATTGTATGTGCTTAAAAAGTGTCTGAAAATTTTAATGCGTAAATTAATTTTTTATGTTCTATAATTTATATGGTTTAAATACATACATATGTACGTTTGTTTAATTAATAATTTTTAACCTTAAGTTTAGTGTAATTTTTTAATGTCAAAAAATGTTATTTAATATTTTCATTTAATCAAATTTTTTTTAAATTAAATTTGTTTACTTTATTTGTAGAATGATTGAGATATGAAGTTTATAAATACATTCACAGTTAGGTAAATAAAATGGATAGATTTAGTTTTCCTTTCTTTTTTATTTTTCTTTTCTTGTTACTTAATTCTAATAGGTTTAGGTAATACTTTATATATAAATACTGAAATTTTTTTTCAGTACTCTTTTTTTTCTAGCTTTATTTTCATATTTAAATAATATTAATGTATTAATAACGCAAATTTTGAGTTCATGTCTTCGCTTATTATTGTTTACATTATTGATGTAAATATTATTGTTTTAAAAGTTACGTTTTTAACAAAAGCATGATTTAGAGAATAAAAAACAGATTAGATATAGGTGCATAATTATTAGTGTGGGAATTATATAAATATCTATGTACATATTTATTGAATAACCAAATCTATTTATTTATAAAAAAAAAAAAGATATTCTAATAAAACATATAAAATATAACACAAAATAAAACATATAAAATATTATTGAATTTATATTATTTCTTATATTACATATTCCTAGTTAAGTATACTTAAGTACTTACATTTATATTTTATAATTTAAAAACAAAAAAAAAAAAAAATGTTCCACTTTATATTTATTAAAAAATTATTGAATTAAGTAACATTTCAAATTCCAATCACTATTAAATAGATAGTGGTTATTACATGATTCATTCAAAAAGGATGAATTTTTATATACCTACCTATAACTTCTTTTTAATAAATTAATAGCAAATAATTAGGTATAATATTTATATATTTTTTAATTTTTTTTTTTTTTTATAGTCTAGATATAAATATCTGCCGATATTTTTAGGACCCTGCTTAGCATGTGGGCCATCTCGGTACAAATATTCAATTATAATTATATTTAATGTTTTGCTTACATTATTTTATATTTTATATATTATTTTTCACCTGACCGGGGTTTGAACCCGAGATCTTTTGCCTGAAAGACCGGTGACTTACGCACTGCACCATTGGTCAGATCAATTTTTTAATTGTTATATTGAAAAATTAAACACAATACATATTTTTTTGGTATAAAGATATGTACTTACTTTTGAAAAAATTTGTATTGGTTCAATATAGTTAGCTATATGTAATATAGGTACTTCTTCTTTCCATTCACTATTTTATTTCTAATTCTGTACTTTACCTAAAGTTAATTGATTTAAATTATTATTCAGTTTTAATTTCACATATTTGAAAAATATTAGTTATTAGATTTTGACTTTATATTTTAATATAAAATAATGATTCGTTAAATCACTAGTTTAGAACTAATATTATCAAATTACTTATGTTAAGTTGGATTATTATATAAAGATTTTTTTAAAAGTGTCTTTCAGCCCTAATAAAGAACTATATTTATTTTTATACGTAATATTTATGATATTTATTAATTTCATTGTATGTATAAATTGAACTCAAAAATTCTTATAACTAATCTCTAATTTACAAATATTAGTAAACATATAATTTTAACAAGCGATATAAGCGATATAATTTTTTAACAAGCCTTTGCTAGTTTCTCAAACATAAAGTATTTATTTTTTTGAAGTTTTTATTTTTTTTAATAAAAAAAAATAATAAATACATTTTTGTTTTATATTTTTAATTTTTTAATTTATATTAGTTTTTAATTTAATTTTAAACATTACTATCTGATGCTGGTGGATATAGGAAAAATTTTTTTGTTTGTTAGTGGCTATACAAAATGAGGGTTTTGAGGAGACATTATTAAGTAGTAATAATGCATACATAAAACAAGCGTTTAGTGCAGGCAGATGTAATTAATTATTTCGCTTGAAAAATATTTATTAGAAAAATAATATTTAAAATATTTTTATACCTAACATAAAAAATATTAATAGTTATATTTCAGTTTAATAAAAAAAAGCAATGCAAATACTTAAATAAGAAAATAAAGAAAAATAAAATAGTTAGCAAAACATAAACATTTATAAAATTAAATTTAATAAATGCACCTTTCTTGTACCAAATATAGTATCCATAGTGTCCATTCAATAATTTTAACAAAATTAATTAATTTTCTATACATTTTTTTTTAATTTGATCTAAATATTAAATTATTTATTTAATTATTTAATAAAAACTAAAAATTCAAATTTCATGTTTAGTGGAGATTGTATCCACTAAACCTACTTCAAGTAATTTATGTGTTTGTATAGTGGAGATACAAATTAAATATATTTAAAATAACAAAAATTAGATATTTTTAATTAAATTAATTAAAATACAATTTTTTAATAACAAATGATTCATTTATTATAAAATTATTTAATTTCAAACGTAAAAAATCAACAAAAACTTTGGTGACTTCTCTTAATAATTCATAATTAATAATCATAAGAAAACTACTGCTAAATGGCAACAAAAAAAGACTATTTTTATATTAATGAAATTATGATAGAACTTAGATATTTTTTGTGTATCTGCGTGAATATTCAGCCATTCATTTAAAAAAAATTAAAAGTATAAAACATTTAATATTACTTATTTTATTAAAAAAAAACCGCAGATTCTCCACTATAGCAGCACCTCCACTATACCCACTTTTACCTTACTTATTTACTAATAAAAATGAATTAAAAATTACAATTCTCAAATAAACTAAAATTATTTTTTATAAAATTTAAGCTAATCATATAGGTAACAGGAATTGCAAAGAAATCAAATTATTTTTAATGTTTATATTCAAACATTATAAACATTAAAATATATTCTTTAATTGAAAAATATATCTAGATATATCCTTTAATTGAATGATTTAATTTTCAATTTTTATAAATAAGTAGATATGTAAGTACATATATACCTACTTTAATGTTAAAAATATTTTAATTATTTCACACACCTAACAAAACAAACAATTTTCAAATACAGAATAACTACTTAATATGGTCTTGTTACTGATCAATAGTAAGTAGATATTTTGATTTTACAATCTACAATCTTATTATTACATATTACATACATACTTATTTAAATTTATAAAATACTTATCTCATTAAGATTAAATGTTTATAATAATATTTAGTTAGTTTGTTAGTTATGGAAATTGAAAAAAAAAAAAAAAAATCTGACTTATAAATGATTCGAACAATATGGATATATTTTTTTTTGTTTTTGTTGTTATTTGTAGTAAATATTAAAATGAATTACAAATAACCAGTAAATGAAGCATTTTATTTCCCAGCATTAATGAGAGTTAATGTAAAACTTATTACGTATAAACTTTTTCAGTTTTAAATTATTATATAAAAAATCTTATATCTAAAATCTAATACTTATTTCAAATATATATCTTATAGTTCAAATATCAAAATATTTAACATTTTTTTTATGGCGCATACTGTATCTGTGCATTTAATAAATTTAATTAAATTAAGGTAATAATTTTATTTATATTAAATGAAATTGCTTTTATTAAGTAAGTATTTATCTTAATTTTACTTGGCTTGTTATAATTCTTAAATCTTCTTAGTTTTTCAATTCTTGCAAACTATTTTGAAATTCAAATTCTTCACTTTTGATTACCAATTAAAAAAAAAGGGAATTTAGTATGTGATTTATTTTAACCTTATAAAGTAATAATATTATTACTGTAAAACTGTCGTTGTTGTCGTTAGCTAAAGTCGTTCATTTAAGGAAATGTATTTATTTATTTACATTAATATTACAAATCACATAGGATAATGCAATATTACTAAACCATCGGCTACTTACATTATAGGTCGAATACTAACGTTTGATTTATACTGTAATATTATTTATTTTGTTTATATTAGGTATATAATAATATTATATATTTACAATATATTTGCAAGCAAAGAAGGGGATTTGTTAAGAAAAACTATATTTTCAGTAATTTTCCTTACAATTAAAAAGAATTAACTCCTGTGCAGAATTTGAATCCACGCGCTCCCTCGGTTATTAACCCAACGCTTGCTTGCTTAATGTTTTTTTTCCCATTACTTACTTTCAATTAATTAATAATTTCCAAGGGTATTTTCATTATATTTAAACTTAAATCTATTAGTATAGGTTATAATTGTATAGTATTATTGTATTAGTATTATTATTGTAATTTTTTTTGTGTATTCCTCTGCCACATAAATTTGTCAAGGAAATTGTACTGCCTTTCCTTTTCAGGCGTGGCTGCAAATGTCGTAAGGAGGAATTATTCTTACGACGTGTGTGGAATTCGAACCCACACTCCCTTCCTCCCTCCCATTATTATTTATAGATATATTATTTTAGTTAAAAATAACTGGGCATTACCAAAAACTTTTTTTGATGAGATGTGGTCCTTAATACTATTAACTAATTATTTGGTTTACATTAAATTATATATGTATATACATATTTATATATTTATAATATATTTGGTCACACAAAGATAATTGTAATCAATTGTCAATCAATTCAATTGTTGAAATTTACAGTTAAATAAAAATTTATTTAAAAACTAGCGAAGGATTGTCACCAATACCAAATTATTATATTAATACATATTTATTTTTGTTAATTTACGATACTATCGCATTTTCAAATTAGATTCTCATTCTAATAAAAGTATTTTATCTACTTATATTGTAGACAATACATGTAATGTTGAAAGATTTCCAAATAAGTCATATTTTAATTTATATACTTTGGATACTTATTTATCACAAGGATCCTAAACTAGCCTAAGTGCATTTGCAGCGCCTACCTACCTTCCTAGGGTGGTACTTATTAAATATATCTATTGTATAGTTAAAAAATTATAATATTAATTTTTAAGGTAATATATGTTTTAACTTTTAATAATTATAGTATAACGTTGTTGCTTTATTTCAGTAGTGCTAAAAACAAGATTTTGAAATACACTTTAATTAAATAAAATATGAATTAATAAAAAGGTATGCATTCCTATTATTTTTAATTTATTTTTTATATAATGATTCTAATGTTAATCAATCAGATCCAAAAATTAAAAATATACTTACAGTAAAGTGCTGGTTGAGTGTTATTTTCCAAAAAATACAAAATTTTTACATTATTTAACCGTAACAGGCAATTAAACGAATTCGGTTAATTGCTTTAATGGGTAGGTACTTATAAAATTGCGGCTAAGTGTCCCAAACAAATAAGTTCGATTTAGGGAAAATAATATGATTAAAAACAGATATAATTTAAATATTATATTATTAAACATCCGCATAAGTATTATGTCAACCATAAAGTCATTGTTTAGTTACAGATACCACATCACTCGTCAGGGCACTTAACCGAAAAAAAAGTGATGAACAAGTACTAAAACTGTTTAATAACATATAACACCATATAGCAGTAAACCGAAATGGGTAGTTATGCGGGGTTAATAATATACGAGTAATTTAATATGAAAATTAAAGAAAATTGTCAAACATTTATATATTTTATGTATATTTCATGTATATATTTTAAAGTACTTAAGCGGGTTGTGCACATAATTGAAAAGCACCTAACCGGCGTTAACAGTATTTTTAAAAATATTACTTAGGTAATTTTTAGGATTAGATATTTATTTAAAAATTCATTTTAAAACGTTCGTTCATTATCAAATAGAAATTAAACTTTAAATAAGAGGTAAATAAAAAAATTAAGAAATTAAGTAAATTTTTGTTTTTTTTAATTGCCTTGCAAAATTTATTACATTTTCAAATTAAATATATATGTATATATATGTATGTATATATTTAATATGTATGGATGTATGTATATATTTAATTAATCAGTAATTTTTTTATTAAATTGGTGGTAATTTATTTATTTTTTGTTTTTGCTTAAATTTAATTGATAAAAATTCTATTTTCAAAAATTGTTTATTGACAAATGTGTTAAAATGCATTCAGATGTATTTTAGGTCTATAAAATACTAAAAATCGGTACCGGAAATTTAATTTTGGCATTTCACCTTTTATAACTAATATTATAAATTGTGTGTGCCTGTGTGTAGCACAGCACAGTATAGTTAGTATAGTAAATCAATTAGGTAGTGCTAAAATAATGTATGAAATATGTATAAAAACAACAACATTATTATTTATAAGTTCAACATGTGTTTTTTTTATTTATTTATGTGTTTTTATGTTTTACGTCACTTTAAAGCAAAACAAGAAGAACAACAAAAAAAAATATATCCAACACAATATTAATTGCTGTCAATACATATTATGTATTATGTATTTTAATAATTTGTTTATATATTATATACCTATATAATATATATTATATACCTATGCATTCAAAAAAAAGTAAAACATAATATTATTCTTTAAACCATTTTTTTTTTTTGTAATTTTTCACTTTTCACTTTTCGCATTTTTATTTTTTTTTTTTTTTTAGGTTTAAACATTCACTTTAAGTTATTGACCTTTAGTTGTGTAACTTGCTATATTTTATAAAAATAATATATACTATAATGATTAATGATGATACCTAAAATATTCTTTAAGCGCAATCAATATACTTATTATATATTAATTATTATTAATATAATATGTATTTATATATGTATGTACATATATAAAAAAAATTAAAAATACTAAAAAAATATATATATGTATTTATATATATGTATATAATATATAGAAAGATTGATTATTCAAATGAGCTTTGATTATATAGATACATTATACATATATAACTATAAATAACTAAATAAATTTTATTCTATATATATTTTAAGGATCTTTATTAGGTTATTGGAAGTGAAATAAAATATTTATATTTTTTTATTTTTCTTGTACCTACTTATAGGTATAAAAAAATAAGTTATATTGTATATAATCTTTGTATGATTAGTGTTGTTGTTTAGTATATTTAGCTGTTTAATAGTTACTAATTAGTTATAGGTTAAAATAATTCATTCAAAATTAAAAAAAAAAAAAAGTTAATTAGTATTTTAATTTTATAATAATCTTTTGTTTTTGGTACTTATCCTTCTTTAACATAATACTTATATATATACATATATATAAATATTTATTTATAGCGCATTTTGACCTCTACAAAAAATTAAAACAAACAAACAATAAAATTGAAACAAAAAAAAAAAAAAAACAGATACCTATACAACACAATTTTAAAAATAATTGATTATAAAAAAAAATACTAAAAAACGAAATTATAATAATAATAATTTTGACACAAAGTTAAAAACACAATAATATTAATATAAATATTATAACTGGCTGCTGAGAGAATTGGGTATTAAGAGTTGCATGTTCATGAGCCAGCGTCGACAACTTCATTTATTAGATAATACTATTAGCAGAGTTAAACATAAATATAACATCGAAAAATTTTGATGATGTCTGGGTCATTTAGATACCCTAGTTCGCCACTGACGCTTGGATATTCTCAACGAGGTATGATACTAGGTATTTCTAAATATTAACATAATAATAATTACTTAATATATTATACAAATATACAGTATAAATGTATGTATATTCATATGTATATACATGTATTCATATACATATATATATATATATATAATTTATATTTATATATATAATTTATATTTATATATATAATTTATATTTATATATATAATATATTTCCTATTTTCTTCCTTTAATGAACTTTTTTTTTCTTGAATTAAGAAATCTTAATTTTTTTTTCTATTAACATTAGACAATGGTTTTGCTTAAAATTACTTTAATAAAATGATTTATTTTTGAAAGACAGAAATGGAAAAACAGAAAATTTTTTAAATTTTTATATTTTAATGTTTTTTCATTTAATATATAAATGATAGCTTGAATTAATATTACTAATACAACTAAAAAATAAAATTATAATTTATATTCCTATATTTATATAAAAAATATTTATTTTACAATTTTTTTTAGGTAATTCCTTCATTATGGGTTCTCGTAACAAAGATAAATATGAGAATAATAATCGACGACAACAAACATTTATGTCGGCTGAAGATGTTGCTGCCGGTAAAAAATCTGTTTGGAATGGTGTTGAGATAACAGGTATTGTTTTTTTTTTTGATGATTATTTAAAATAAAATTTTACTTTTAAACGATTAACAATTTTTAATTTTGTTTTAGGCTATGTGAGAAATATAAGTCCTGCATTATGGCAATTTAGTCATCTTACTGCCCTATATTTAAATGAAAATAATTTATTAAGATTACCACCTGATATAGGTTTATTAGTTAATTTAAGAGTATTAGATGTTTCATCTAATAAACTTAGGAGTTTACCAGCTGAATTAGGGGAATTAATTCAATTAAGGTGAGACAATTATTTAAAAAAAATGTATTTCAGATTTACCTATTTTATTAAGTTAAATATGATTTTGTTTTTCGTTTATTGTAATATTGTTTTTTTCGATTTAAAAATGTCTGATAATTTAATTATTTTTTTCAAGTAAATTTTTCAATATCAAATCTGGTTATTTTTCAATAATTTTCCAATCTGGTTATTTTATCTAAATAAAATAAAATTATGTTTCAATTTTGATTATAATATCAAGCAAATTAGCTACTAAATAAATCTAAAGCTACTAATATAAAGCAAATAATAGCTATTAAATAAATCAGTTAAATTAAATTTCGATTTTTTTTTTTTTGATTTACTTAAAAAAAAAATTCAAAAAAAAAAAAATCCAAATTAAAACCGATTAAAATATTTTTATTTATATGACATGTAAATTAAATCACTCTTTTAAAAGTAAACAAAGTTCTTTGTTTAATAACTTTGATATATAAGCTGCAAATTAATAAAAGTAAAAAGAAAATATTCGAACTTATACTTTAGAATGATTTCTTGAATATTGTCAAATCTCTTAAAATAAAAAAATTTTGTTTAATACTTAACCTTTTTTTTAACATATTTGCATGTTAATTTGTATTTGTATGTGTATTTTATAGTTATTGAACTTTTTTTTAGTAACCATTAAGTATGGTTCTATATTAAAAAATTTTGTTTCATTAACCTCTATTTTTTATTATATGTATATAAAGACATAAATCATTATTGTAATATTGAATTATAAATAGATTTTTGGAACCATCTTATTGGTGCAGACATAATTTATTAATAATTTTTTTAAAAACCTAAATTTTCAATTCAAGATTGTCATATATAAAATAATGGTATACAATATATTTTTTGATAGTCAAAAATAAAATGTTTTTTGCTATTTTTCTTTGTTTCGTTAGATGGTTTTTAGTTAGTTTTTAAGACTAACAATTGGTATGTGTCTAGATTGTGATTAAGCAGGTGATTGTGTACTACAAAGTCTCATTTTATTTTGTTTTAAAGCTTCGACCTAAGTTGTCGAAAAAATTTAGTTTTTTTTATTTGATAAATATGTGATTTTTTTTATTTTGATTCTATTGAAATACTTGTAGAACTGTTTGCTGAATATATGTTTGTGTATATGAGTAAAGTGAAAAATTCAAATATTTGACATAGCTTCATACCGATTTCGTGTGAATTAATTTGGTATACATATTATATAGGTTTAAATTTTTCTGTTTTATAATTTTAACCATGCATTAAAATAACATAAATTTTTATTGGGTTTAATATCATTTAATTTTTAATTTAATTTAAAAGGACTTTTTCCGGTTTAGTTTAAATTAATAATACATCAATAGTGCAATTTTGCAATTTTTTTAATTATAAATTACCCTAGCTACAATTATGCTAGTATTATATTAATTGTTATACTAAATAATTAAATCATTTTAAACTTATTTATTTTTAAAATAAAGTATGTTTAATTAAAAATATTGGATTTTTATGATCTTAAAATTTTCAATTTTTTTGGGATTCGAACCCGCGCACTTCTTTTGTTCATACGTTTTATATTAATTAAGCATCAGATAGTTTTTTTCATTTAGCTAACTTCCTTCCAGGGATTATTATTTAAATGTGAATTAAAATTAAGTTTTAAAATATTTTCCAAGATTTATTTTCAATATTAAATGTGTTTTATTTGCAGTAAATTGAAATCAATACATATATATATTTGTTCAAATTTCAAGTTTTTAGAATGAATCAATGCTTATGTCATTTTAATAACGAATTCGTATTTGTTAGGTGAAACATTTCTATTTAATCATTTTTTCTTTAGTAATAAAAATTCAATAAGAAGCGGAATTTTTTAATAATTTGAAGTAATATCAATACAAAACTTTAAAGTTATATTTTTTAGAAAATATTTCAAAAATTTCAAATCAAAGAAGCAATATTCTAATCTGAAGGTAATCATCATTTAATAATCCTTTCAAAACTGGTTAAAATTACTTTTACTTTTAATTTTTGTTTCTCTACTTTTAATCTGCAATCAGAACTTGTATTTAGTGAATTAACAATAAGGATAATACTTGATCATTAATGAGAATAAAGTACATAGTTATGTTCATAAAACTTTTAAGAGTCAAATATATTATTAACCTTTTTATTATTATTCTCTATTCTATTACATTTAGTAGTGCCCTTTCTTTTAATTAATATGTTTTTCTTCTAATTTACTGATTCATTATTGCAAACTAAGTGTACAACTAACTAAATAAAATTATTTTAAAATTTTTATCCTTTTCTTTTGATTTGTTTTTTTTAACTCACAGATGAAGTTGGTAAAAAATCTTATAAGTATATTCTGAATTTTACATATGATTCTTCCTTGTCGAGGGGAGCATAATGTCCAATGAACGTATAGTGAGGACATTGATGCTGAAACCCTTGTTTAACACAACCCCTGTTCGGTCTTTTTTTTAAAGATCGTTCGGAATTTTTGGATAGCCGCTTTACTTTACAAGGGGCTAGTTAAAAAATTAAAAGTTTCAAATTTTGAAAATACCATAATGCAATATAAATATATATTAAGTTATTGATTTAATATATTGTATTTTTATTTAAATGTTTTAATTTGTTAATATTATATATTAAATGAAATTTTAAAAAACAAATTAATTTTTAATAATATAATTTGTTTATTAATATGTATTTTAATTTCTTTTTATAGGGAACTGTTACTTAATAATAATTTTCTTCGTGTATTGCCCTATGAAATTGGAAAATTATTTCATTTATTAGTTTTAGGACTGCATGGAAATCCTCTGGGTAAAGAGTTTTTAAGTATTTATAATGAACCTAACGGAACAGCTAAGCTGTTAACATATATGTTGGATAATTTAACAGGTATTTTATACTTTTTTTTTATATACATATTTTATATGATTTAATATTTCTTAATTAAATTTTTTTTATTTAAATATGTGACATAAATACATGATATTTTTTAAAATTATAATATTTTCAAACCTAAATTTTATAGACATATTTGCAAATTTGTACTTGCTATACATGGTATTTAATATAATTTGTATAACAATTTTATTTGAATTGTTTATAATTATGACCGATAGATGTAGTTTATTTTTGGTTTGTACATTCGATATATGTTAATTTTCTTAGATTTATTGATAATATTATAGATAATATTTTATTTTTATACTGAGTAGTATTAAATTGTATTCGCCCTGATGATGGCAGTGATGCTGAAATATGTATAGGCTTTATAATAAATAAATATAATATTTTAAGAATTATAAAAATGAAATATTAATTTTAAAAATTATTTTGTGGACCAAAAGTATAAATAAAAAACAATTTTTTACTCAATAAATCTAATAAAAATGTTTCACAAACTTACGGTTGAAAAAATTCAAGGATATGTTATTTTTCTTTTGGTAGTATAACCAGCAATTATATGTATATAGACAGAAATTATATATATGTATATAGATAACGCAAGCAGAACAAAAAATGTCAATAAAGCTTCTCGAAATTTTTTTTAGATTTTAAGTGCCCCATTTGCTCACTAGTTTTTCCATATGCTTATTTTCTCTTTCTCAATAGTTTTTTTTAAATATCCTTTCCTTATGAATATTTTATTCTATTTTAATTTTAGATAGGTACATACATACTACATGATAAATATTTTTTTTTTATTTTGTGTTTTTTTCTTTAAAAACTTTTAAACAAAACTTAAACTTTAACTTTACATTCTTTTTAGAAGAATGTATTTGAATAAAAGAAATATTGCCATATCATTTGTATGATTCCCGAAATTTTTTTAAAATTTTTTTTAAGTATTTATTTTTATGTATAATTTGTACAACTCGAAACCATTATTAGATTATTTGCCATTATAAAACTATTTTTAAAATTATTTAAGTAGTACTCGAATTTAGCAAAAATACACGTTAAAATACAAATTAAAATATTTTAAAAAGTACTTTGTTATTTATCACTATAATTAGAAATAAAGAAAAAAAAAATTCACTTTGAAAATACTCTATTATTACAAATGGTATAATAAAACCTATTTATAATGTTTGTGTTTTTATATTTGAAAACTGGTTAGAAGAGTTGTCTATCAATGATTTTGGTTGTATTTCTTTGTTTTTAATTTTAAATATTTTATTTATTCAAAAAATAATGCAAAAAACGTATTTTAACATTTTTCTTTCAATCTAATAATTTTCTCATAAAGAGTTTTTAATAGGTCCCTTTACGAGACAAAATTAAATTTTAATCAGTGAACTTATTATTTTTAACAGTTTCATTCCATTCGTTTATAAGACTGTGTAACATGCTCAACCAATCAGAGAACAATAAAAAATACTCAACTAATAAAAAGTTTGCTACACTTTTGGAATAAATGATATAAACGAACGGATTAAAACTAGTTCGATTATTATAAAATAATAAAGCCTCAAGGCTAGTTTTTCAAATAACTTCTTAAAAAATAATTTATTATACCCTACACATTAAGTATAGGGTATATTAACTTTGGTATGGTGTTTGTAACCACCAAAAGGAAGCGAGTTAGGTATAGACATGTATATATATTCTGAATCAGGATCACCGCCGGAGTCGATTTAGCGATGTCCGTCCGTCCGTCCGTCCGTACGCACGATAACTCAAAAAATAATGATGCTATCTTGATGAAATTTATACTGTAGGTTAACAATGACTAAGGTAAGGTGGGGATTGTAAATGGGCGAAATCGGACCATGCGTTCGAGTACCTCCCATACAACTTCCAAAATCTAATACGCATATTTTCGAAATTAATAAAGATAGAAACTTAAAATTTTGTACGAGGGTGTGTTTTTCTGAATCCCTGATATCCCCAAAATTTGAGATGAAGTGGAGTGGTTGTTCGGTACCTCCCATACAACTCCCAAAACCGAACATGCATATCTTCGAAATTAATAAAGATAGGAACTTCAAATTTGATACGAGGGTGCTGTTTCCTAAATCCCTGATTTGCCTAAAATTTGAGATGAATTGGAGTGGTCGTTCGGGTACCTCCCATACAACTCCCAAAACCGAACAAGCATATCTTCGAAATTAATAAAGACAGAAACTTCAAATTTGGTACAAGGGTGTTGTTTCCTGAATCGCTGATTTGTCCAAAATTTAAGATGAATTAGAATGGTTGTTCGGGTATCTGCCACACAACTCCTAAGACCAAACAAGCATATCTTCGAAATTAATAAATATATAAACTTTAAATTTGATATAAGAATGTTCTACCCTGTTGATGTCTCTAAAATTTGAGATGAATTGGGGTGGTGGTCCGCGTGCCTTCACACACTTCCCAAGACCTAACAATCATATTTTCGAATTTAATAAAGATAGAAACCTGAAATTTTGTTACAAAGGTTGTAACAGCATTTATTTTTTTTAGCTTGTATTAAATACCTAACTAAAATAACTTATGGATTTTTAATTTAATTTGAATGTTTTAGGTGTAGGGTATAAATAAGTCGGTTGCATCTACTTACTGTTATTTTTACTTGTTTTTATTTGACAACTAACTACAAAAGTCAAAAATAAAAAGTTGTTTACATTTGAAAATTTTTTACTTACTATTTAAAACAATTATTTATCATATTTTTAAAGATTTCAAAAAAAAATTAAAAATGTTAAATAAGGAAAAATTAATTAATAAAATTGAATGTGTAGATTCATCAGGTAACTATTGTAAAATTTTGTTTATAAAAATGGAAAATTAAACAATGTCAACAAATTTCAATATATATCTCAGCAACAAATTTCAATATATCGTAATATCGTATCGATAATTAATTAAATCTCGATATTAATCCTTTGACATTTCAAAGTGTCTTGGGGTTAGCATTTAGTAATGTCGGCTGTGTTATTATAGTTAACTGTAATTAGACATACAGTTAACAATAAAAAAAATATTTCAATTTTCAATTAAATATTTAGAACACCTAAATATAAAAATATTATAATATAGTAAAATAATTAGTATAAAAATATTTCTGAAGATGTAAAAAGAATATTAAAAAATAATAAAAATTTTATTTAGACAACCGATATATGGACGGAAACTTTAAATACGAGAAGTTTTTTAGATGTTACATTACATTATTTAGATTAGATTGTTTTAGAACCTTTAGAAAAAATTACTGAGGAGTTACCAAATGAAAATTATGTTTGTATAAGCAAAATTATTCCTTTGATAAAGCTATTAAAACTTAAGCTGATGAATGTAAATTCTGTTCATTCTGAAGTTAATCCTTTGAAGGATTGTCTGTTACATGAAATCCAATCAAATTTTAATTATGAAAACCGTTATATATATACTATTTCAACTATATTGGATCCGATATTTAAGGACTCATATTTCGATAATTCCATTAATGTGACTAATGCCTTAAGCAAATTAAAAATTGTTATGCAAAGTAAATATAATTAACTGAAACTTCTAATAATAATAATAACGAAACAACTGCTGATTTAGAATGCGAACTTGCAACATCTTCATTATGATCTACTCATAACGAAATATGTAAAGAAAGAAAATTATATTCTAAAAACGACTCTTCATTTATATATGTATATAATTAAGTAATTTTTTAAAAGAAGAAACTATATCCAATAAAATATTGGATTGATGCTTCATCTTCTAAAGCAAGTGTTTATCATCTTTTGACTGAACCAGCGTTAAACGCGTTAAACATTATTGCTACTTCCTTACCATCAGAACGTCTGTTTTCGAGATGCGGAGTTATAATGACTAAAAGGAGAATTTCTCTACTACCGGAGAAACTTGACGAGTTATTATTTTTAGCTTCGTTATCTTCTGAAGACTGACAAAAATATCTGTAAACAAATTGTATTTTCAAATATTTTTGCTATTCTTCATAAGATAATGAACTAATGAAGCTAAAAATAATAACTCGTCAAGTTTCTCCGGTAGTAGGGAATTTCTGAGTGATTATTTTGGGTGATGGTATTCTTAGGCTAGTTTGGATGGTTAATTTGAAATCTACTCACCAAACCAGTCTGAGAGTGTCATCAATTAAAAAAAATCACACTGTGTTTTTTGTTTTTTGTTTTCCTAAGGGAGGTGGGAATCTTCCAAAGACACCAAGAATTATCTCCCTTCGTAGTGTCAGATTCTTACTGACTAAACCCACCTCCCCCTTTAGCCAATATAATGGGATGAAACCCTTACCTGCGAACGCAGCATATTGGCTAGGGAGTAGGGATAGGAAAGGGTAGGAAATGGATACGGAAACATTGAATTGGTAGTGGGACTGTAAGGAAACAATGAATCCGCCTATTATTATTACTATTTTGCTAACAGTGACTAAAGCCGTTATTAGTTATAATAACTTTATTTTTATTAACCGTTTTTATGGATTTTATTTTTTATGTTTGTGATTTGTTTTTTTTTTGTTTAAATTTTTATTTTTATATATTTTATATTTATATTAAAGAATAATAAAAAGGATATAAAATTTTTTATTTAAAAGAATTAAAATATTATTTTTTGAATAAAAAAAATCTTTGTTTTCTCTTTTTCATTTTTTTTTTACAGAATTGTTTAAATATCGAAATTTTGATAATTATCGTATCGGAGAAAAAATTGTTCGATATATCGTCGATACATATCGTTACATTTAAAAAAAAAATATCGATTATCGATACAGATTATAGGAAAAACGACAGCTCTAGTTAACTGATTAAAATTTAATTTTGTCTCGTGAAGGGACCTAATATTTTTCGTATTTAACAATTGAAGTAAATCAAATAATTATATATTATAACATGGCAACACTATATAAATAATTTACTTCTCATTTCTTAAGGGTGTTTTTCTTTTTCTCATCAGAGCAGAGTTGTCAAGCAAAAAAATTGTGTTTCTTTTTATGCTATCCAGATTATCCATTTTGTGTTTCTTTTTTAACTTGGAGTGTGCTCAAAGCGCGATGTGTGAGCTCGTAAAAATTTCTCAGATTACACAGAGTTTTCAATAAATATAACGTCAAATTAAGAATAAAATAATAAAAACGTCATCAAAATAAAATTTCGTGCATAGATAAACATTTGTTTTTAAGTTTTTTTTTGAAATTTTAATAAATGAAATTTTACGTAAATTAACTTTGTTTTATTTTATTTCTTAAATAAATTGCTTTTACAACTATAGTTATTATTACATTTAAAATAATGAAATAAAGTAAAAAAAATACTGACGTTAGAAAATAATTTGGATGAAAATTGCCAATTTGTGCTCTGAGTGTTTCTTTTTTAACTCCGAGCGGTCAGAGTTCAGATAAAAGTTTGCTCTGAGCGTTCGACATCTGCTCTGACCATTGATCTGATGAGAAAAAGAAAAACGTCCTAAGTATTCTATTTTGGATGGACTGATTATGTGTTGTTCAAAGTGTATTTGTATACAATGTTTATCTATGTATGCGTTAGTATTTAATATTTTTTTTGTATAAATAGAAATGCATCAGTAGTTATTTATTTAAAATGAAAAAAAAAATATGTGACTGTTAACCCTAGTTGAGTTGTGGTTTTTTTGTGAAATTACCTTTCAAAATATAGTTTCTGGCATTATGGGTTAAAAGAATTTGAACGTAAGAAATTTATAAAGAAAATTTAAATTTAAGCGGTAAGTTATCCAATATGTATAGCTTGAATTTTTTTATTAAAATAAGTTAATTTTATTCATTAACTTGTTGTAAAACTTATAATTAAAATTTTCAATTTTTCTAACTTTATTTATCTACATACTTTTATTATCTTTTCCATCTATCTTTTGCTTTCATTAGCATGAACGTATAATATATTCATCCTCTGTTTAGAATGTTTCAAAATATAAAATCAGATTCCCGCAAATCAGGTAGAACCTGCGCCACATGCAAAAATAGTAGTCGGAATTTTAATGGAAGGCTCTACAGATTTCCAAAGGATAGTAGCTTGTTTGATATATGGACTTCAAAATGTATACATTTATCCTACAATTTTGTTTTACAGGGGTTTTTTATGCCGAATTGAACGTTTAATTGGATTCAATACTTTAATTTTATTTTGAAACTTCAATTCGGCTTTTTCCCTTCTCTTAAAATATTACATCAACAAAAATTAAATTTTAAATTTTATATATTTATTATATATTTCATTTTTAATTAGGTCAAAGTTTTCAGATAAAATTATAATTTTTTCATCCAGTATAAAATTTTATACAGCACACGAGTTTTTTCATACATACTTTATTTAATTTAACAATCTGTTTGCAAAATTTCTAAAAATAAGAATTAAAAAATTTACCCTCAGAGGTTAACATTTCAATATTTATAAAATGTAAAATTAATATTAAGCAAAGAAAAATTAATATGCACATATAATATATTCTTATATGTATATATATATATGGCAGGCTGTACTACTCTATTAAAAATACTCTATACTCTCCGTTATTCGTTAACAATTTTTTACTTGGCTACTTCTTTTTATAAAGTAAAGTGACCAGTAAAGCCAGATTACAAGATTTATCTTGATTTTCAAGATTTTTGGTGCTAATTTTACATACATCAAGATTTTTTGTTTTTGTATTATTATTTTGCATATTTTTAATATTTTTGATATTTAGCATTTTATTTTATAAAATAAAATGTTCTCCAACCTAGAATTAAAATTTTCTATTACATAACATAACTTTCATATTGCGCTCTACTCTACTCTACTCTACTTTTTTTTTTTTTTTGTTATTCTAAAACCACAAACTAGGAACATGATTCTTTGTACTTGAAGTAGTTGTGATTATATGGGATGGGATAGGGATGGATTAAATGAGGATAACGAGGAGTTGAAGGGTAAATTAGGGAAGAATCTGTTGAGATTCTTCTTAAATTTGGGCAAATTGTAAATATCAAAACCGCCAATTTTTGGGAATACGGTGGATGGTAATAAATTCCACATTTTTGCAGTTCTAACAA
This sequence comes from Poecilobothrus nobilitatus, assembly GCA_947095535.1. Taxonomy (NCBI): domain Eukaryota; kingdom Metazoa; phylum Arthropoda; class Insecta; order Diptera; family Dolichopodidae; genus Poecilobothrus; species Poecilobothrus nobilitatus. Next base: position 275,852,116 of record OX352772.1, read on the forward strand.
CAAACGAATTGCTATAACCAGTAGAGTACCATTTAGGTAGTTCCACATAGTAGGAATGCGCATTTGCTGCCCCTCTTGTGGTACGTTGAAATTGTTTCAGAGGAGGCATCAGTGATTTTATTTCAACTGAGCAAGTGTCATTACCAACAAAATATCTATAAAAAAGAGAAAGCTCCTATATTACGACGGATGTCAAGCGGGGCTATAGAATTACTCACAATGGGGTCATTAATTAGACGAATGGCACGTTTTTGAACTCGATCGAGAAAGTTTAAGGAAGTGGATGAGGCGCCAGCCCAAATATATGAGTTATATTCTATCTTAGGTCGTATATATGTTTATAGATTTTGGACAGGTCGATTGCACCTAAAGAGAAAGATACGATTTACACCTAAAGAGAAAACCCACGCATTTGGCAGCACTTTCCGCTATATCAAAAATATGATCATTCCACATCATTTTTTGATTTAGCTGCATGCCCAAAATGTTCAAGTTTTCTGATCGGTGCACGATTTCCCGAGAAACCTCAGATTAGGATTATAATTCGTTTTTTTTTAATGTTATGAGACAGCATTGGGTTTTGGAAGAATTAAACTCCACTCTGTTGTTGGAGCCCCAACTAGCGATTTTAGTTAGATCATCGTTAATCGTATTGGTCATAGATAGCCTAGCTATTTCAATTGCGGGGGTATTTGACTTTCTCGGAAAATTATAAGATGTCACCAGAGTGCTGTCGTCGTCGAAACTGTGAATTGAATTGAAAGTTGAAGATAGAAGATCGTTGATAAAAATCAAAACGAGAGTAGGTGCAAAGACGGATCCTTGTGGAACGCCAGAGTTTATTTGAAATGTGTCAGACGTGTAGCCGTCTACCAGAACACGAATACAACGATTCAAAAGATAGTTTTCAATCCATTTACATAAGACTGGACCAAGACGTAGAGCTTAACATTTGTTCAACAGAGCAGCATGCCGTACTCGATCAAAAGCTTTCGAAATATCAAGAGCAACAACAGTATATTCACCAGAGTAATAAATGCTGCTGTTAAGTTTACCACTGAGGTATGTCATAAGATCACCAGTGGATCGGTTGCATCTAAAACCGTATTAGCGATCATGTAAGATACCCCTATCGTCTAATATTTCTTTAGCCTGGAGTTTATAATAGTTTCCATAACTTTGGAAATTATCGAAATGATAACTATAGGTCTAAAGTTTGAGGGTTCGCTTTTGTCACCTTTTTTGGGAATTGGGGAAACATGAGCAACCTTCCACTGACTGGGATAAATACCAATCGAAAACGAAAGGTAAAACAGGTTGCGCAGAGGTTTTCAAATGGAGAAGGCAGTATTTTTCAGAACCTCAGCGGGGATTCCATCAGGGCCAGTAGACTTTTTTTCGTTCAGATTCTTCAGAACTTTCACTACAGCTCGATTCCTGAAGTAATCTTTCCCTAATCTACAGGAGCGATAAACTTCAGGAATTGATGGTGGAAGTTGAGTTGTAGGAGGGAGTGTGGAATTTGCCGCAAAAAATTTTGCAAACAAGTTAGCTTTACCAGCCGAATCTGATATGATAGTCATTATCAATCAAGGGAGAAAATGAAGATTTACAAAAGTTCTGCTTAACATTTTTTGCAAATGTCCAAAAAGAACGATTGCTTTTGGGTTGGTGGAGAATTTTATGCTTCAACCTCTGGTTATGCAGGAACTTTTGTTGACTGATAATTTTTTTACAACCACTTCGAGCCACTTTATAACTTCTACGTGATGCCTCCATTGTAAAGCTTAAACTTTTTCTCTTTATTTCTGATGGCCCTTTTGCAAATGTCATTAAACCATAACGTGGTATTTGGTTTAACAGACTTATACGATCTAGGTATGAACAGTTTCATACCTAGCATTATAGTTTTACTAATGGCATCAGCAAAAGGATCAACATTTCTTTGACGAAAGTACATAGACCAGTCGAAGCCTTTTAAAAAATGATTCAAGCCATGCCAGTCAGCCCGATTGTAAAGCCAGACTAATCTTTTTGGGGTTAGGCTCGTACAAGCAGATATACCTTTTGAAAAACTGGTTTTAACAAGGCAATGGTCGGAGTTACCAAGCGGAGAGTTAACAGAAATTGTGTATTTTTCTGGATTTGTGGTTAGAAATAAGTCCAGAAGATGTTGATTATGGTCATTTTGATCGGGAATCCTCGTTGGGTTTCTAACAAGTTGAGAAAGTTGGAAGAGATTTGAGAATAGTTCAACTTGCCTGTTTTCTGGTGAATTGTGACTAGAATAATGGAGCCAGTTTTTCATGTGAACATTGAAGTCACTCAGCATCCGGGTGTTGGATCAGGACTGAGTTGATGTTATCCGATAGTTCTTCAATGACAACAGCTGTTTCAGACTCACTTGCTTGGGGAGATCTGTATAAAAAACAGAAAAATATTGTAGACTTTTCAACACGTAGTTTAATCCATATATAATGAAAAATAAGGTTGAACCCTTTTAGATTGTGAAGGGTGTTGAAAGTTACATCAGAACGAATATATAAAGCGACACCTCTGTGGGTGATGAAATGCGAAACCAAGGAATAGCCGTTAATATTAAAATAATACTATCGTCTTCAACTTGAGTCTCGCATAGTGCTAACAACGCCGGCCTTTCTGAGAATAAGTGTGCCTCTATGGCGCAAAAGTTTGATGCGAGACCACGAATATTGCAAAAATTAATAGGAAAGTTGGCCATCATGGTAAATCAACGGAATGCAACGGTAATGCAACGGAAAATAAAATTTATATTATAGAATTTAATTGATTTAATTTAATTTAATTAAAAAATTTAAACAAAAGGAATTACAATATATTATAATTCTCTTTTGAAAGAAGAAAAAATTAAAACATATTAAAAAAAAAAAAATTCTTTTCTTTTGCCATCTGACTTATGACGTAGTGGTTAAGTCGCCAATCTTTCTATCAAAGGGTCTTGGGTTCAAACCCTATCAGGTCATATAAATAAAATATGTTGTAGTTAATTTCATATCGTATTAATGTATATCGTATATATAATAGTAATAATAATAGACAATGAATCCTGTTTCCTTATAGTCCCCCTCACTTCCAATTCAATGTTTCCGCATCCCATTCCCTATCCTTTCCTCTCCCTACTCCTTAGCCAATATATTGCGTTAGCAGGTAAGAGTTTCATCCGATTACATTGGCTGCGTTTTATCCCATTATGAATAATTTCATAATTGATGTGAGTCTCGATCATAGCCATATAAGCGTGTACAAAATTTTAAAGTATGAAAGTAGTCTGGACGTATACTATTATGATATTGAGACAATTTATTTTAAGCTTTTAAAATAAAAAATTTAAAGGAAGGCAATTTTTTAAATGCATATTTATGAATGAAAATATTATATTTTAAAATATTTTCCTTTAATGAATTATGCAAAAAAGATGAGACTTTAATTTTCTCTTGGACCAATTTGATTAAATAAATGGTTTTTGTGTTATTTCAAGATTTATAGTCGGCCCTCTATTTTTTTTCCATAAGACTGCGTGTAAATTTGTTAAAAACTGGACCCTTAAGCTTTTACTCTCTGCACTTCATGGCCTGATAATTGATGTGAGTCTCGGTATTTTATTAACATAAATACATATCTATGCATCACAAACAAATGTTCTTATAATTTTAAAATGTAATTTTATAGATCTCATAAAGAATAACTCTACACAACACATAGATAATATTTGAAGGTCAACAAAATTTTATTATAATATTGTTTAAGCGTGATGTAAATTGTAACAGAGATCTATTTGTTTGTTGTTTTTTTTTCGGATTCACAAAGGTATAGTTAAGATCTAATTTACTGAATGTATAATTACATATATTAAGGCTGGTTTTCATTAGACTGATATATCCACGAAAATGTTAGAGCATAGGTAGAAGATACAAAAATGATAAGTGTTTGACAGAGATTAAGCTAAAAAAATATTCATGAAACATTTGAAAATATGCAAGAAAATAACCATAAGTATCCACGAAAATATGTTCTCTGAATATATTTTGCTATAAATATCGTGGATATTTTTAATACATATGTATGCAAAAATTTTATACTTATCTTACAAAAAAATTTCACACTACCATGGCATTTAAATTTTGAAGTGTCAAAAAAATTAACAAACATTTTAAAATAAACAAATATTCAAATTTTATTTTTTATTTTTTAGTGAGAAAATATATTAAAATGACTATATCGGTATAAATATATTATTAATAAACTATATTTTAACAACTTTATAAATAAAAAATTTTAAATTTTTAACCAAATATGAATATAAACATTAATAAATTAGGTTATGTACAATTTTAATTGCCAAAGTGTTGCTGTAATATTTTGTAATAATATAGTTTTTCCCCCCTCTTTTCCACTGGTAGTACACTATATTTTTCTCTTTCTAAAGTTGCGATAATATCCATGAAAGTTCTCATGAAAACCAGCCTTTATCACTATAGAATAGATATGTATGTAATTTTTTCTAGATAGCAGAGTTCTTAAAAATATTTTTTGATATTGAATAAGGTAGCTACATATAGAGTTAGTCATATTATAAAAACAGAATTTAAAAATTTTAAAAATTAAGAAGGTATTTTTTAAAAGAAAAAACATTTGGCACGAAGGGGTTAAACAACTTACCATATCTTTACAAAAAAAAATTAAATTAAGAAAAAACAACTACATGCACAACAAAAAAGTTATTTTAATGCACGATATTTATAACAATGCCTTTGCATTTAGAAGACGGAACATGGAACGGAACAACAACGAAAACTTTGATTTTTCAAAGGACTAAGGCTATTTGTGTAGAAAATAAATTGAGTGCTCCGATTCGGCTTGTAAGATATTTAGGCGTTGTTTATAAAAAATTTTTAAATTTTTAATGAACATTTTTTTTGTAACTGATGTATGCATATTCATACATATGTATACAGATATTCCTCTCGTAACCCTTTTAAATTTTATATTTAGAATATAAAATATAGAATACAGATATTCGTCTTGTAACACTTTTGGAAATTATTAAAACAAATTTGAGAAGTTTGTTCGATATTGGTATTACAATATGGGAAATTACTTGTGACTAAGCTTTAGCCAAAGATTTTTCGTTGCTAGAAATAACACCTGATAAACCATTTTTTAATTATAATAATAAAACATATTTTGCATATTCGATTTTCCCCATCTAATTAAATCTCTGAGAAATACATTAATGGATTCCGATTTAAAAACCTCAGATGATATTATAAGCTTTAAAGTTCTCATAGAATTATGGGAAGTTCAAATAAATTGAAAAACTAAGATGTGTACCAAATTAACTAAATAACATATTAATCCGTATACTTTTGAAAAAATGAGTTAAATTAGCAACACAAATATTAAGTAGAAGCGTGAGTGCTGCTATTAAAACAATAATTGGAACATCTGGTTTTAAAAGTATTACTAAAGAAGTTGCAAAAATTTTATACATATTAGTGTTTGATAAACTTTTTGATTGTCTCAACAGTAGATCATTATATTCTGATAATAAATATCGATCTGATATTAAGCTAAATAGCTTGTAATTAAAATTTTCATAAGATTGACTAAAAAGAAAACATATATTTTTAGAGGGAATAAAAATAACTTTAAATTTATATTAATATATATATATATTTTCATATTTTATACTTCTACAATAATAATTCTTGTACCTTATGGTTGGGTTATGAAAACAACTAAAATTGATTGATAAAAAATCGAGGTAGAAACGATGTTTTTTCTTTTTTTAAGAAGTCGAAAAAGTAATAAGAAGAAATATATAAATACATACATATAGGGTGTTCAAAATTGAGGTATCATTTTAATTTTTTTTTGTGGATGTACTGTTTGCTCTAAGATAACCCTTGGATTCTCTTCACCCCAAATGCGGCAATTCTGTTTATTGACGTAGCCATTGAGCTGGAAATGAGCTTCGTCGGTGAAGATTATTTTGTTAAAAAAATTCTCATTTTATTCTTGTTTTTCGATTGCCCAAGAAACGAATTGCCGACGTAATGCATGGTCAGTTGGTTTTAATTCTTGCGTCAGCTGGATCTTATAAGCCTTTAAATGGAGATCACGATGCAAAATGTTGAATAATGTGGATGGTTTGATGTTTAATTGCTGCGAACGACGACGAATGGAAGTTTTTGGATCTTCTTCAACACTTCTGCTCACAACTGCTACATTCTCGGTTGAACGGCCACTACGTTGATAAATGTTGCCTCTGTTATCAAGAACAGATCCAGTTTCTAGAAATTTATCAACCATCAGCTTGATGGCACGATTTGTTGGAGCATTTTCTCTACCAAATTTTGTTCGAAATTTCCTAATTACATCTTGAAAACTTTTACCATTTTCAAAAAATGTTGTAATAACAAAAACACGTTGTTCCTTCGTGTAACGTTCTATATTAACTAACCGGAATGTATTTAGAATATACCTAAAGAAACCTCGTATAAAAATTCCAGGTAGAAAAAAAATGGCGGCAGAATCAACATACATCATCAATTGACATACAAACAAAAAAAAAGAAAAACTAAAATAAAAATAAACGAAAAATGATCAAGTTGATTTTACGAAATTAAAAAAACTTTTTTTTCCATGTGTATACTCTATGTGCCAAGATTATCTATTACAATAAGATGAGCCACTCTCACCACGTGACTAAAAATTACAAAATTACAATTTCTCATTACCATGGCATTTAAATTTTGAAGTGACAAAAAAATAAACCAACATTTTAAAATAAACAAATGTTCAATTTTTTTTTTTTTAGTGAGAAATTACATTAAAATTACTATATTATTATAGGTATAAAAATGTTATTAATAAATTTTATTATTTTTAACAACTTTATAAATAAAATATAAATTTATAATTAAATATGATATATAATAAAATATGAATATAAATTTTTAGAGAAAACAAAAATCATTTCGAAGAAAAAAAAAAATGATGACCAGAAATGAAAACATAATATTTTTTGTTTTTTTTTATGTTCTTTGACGGTATACCAAATATACGGTAATCTTTTTACGAAATAACTCCAAATACGATTTTGGGGTGATTTCAAATCAATGAAATTGACTACGATTTTTTCTTCTACGTGAATTCTTTCTAGTTACTTTATGGTATTAGTTAAGTTTTCACAGTTTTAATAAGTTAATTTTACAAATAACAAGGTAGAATGTAAACCAACGTTTTTTAAAAGGCAAAAGATAATACAAACTATCTAGAAATGTGACTTGCACCAAAATTTGAAAATATCCTATAACAAAAGAATGAAAAAATACGACTTTTTTGCAATTTTGAGGGATTGTAAGTTCGGAACGCTATATAAATAAGAAAAACCGTTAACACATGTAAAAATGTATTATTAAATCTTTAATTTTTATGGTTTGCGAAGAAAAATTTATAATAAATTATAAAACTTATATAATTTTGAAATTGATTTAACTATATAGGTAAAAAAAAAATTTAGTCGAACGGTGTTTTCAGATTGAAAAAATGTTATGTAGAACATGAGATATGTTGAGATATGATTAAAAGTTTGATGGGTTGTAGCTCTGTAATGGAGGGGGCTACATGAAAAAGTTCTTCTACAACATTAATTTTCGATACCCATGGTTAAATTTTTTTTAAGACGGATGGACGGACATAATGAAACTAATAGGCGCATTTTTTCAAAATTTGTTTATAAATGTGCTATAAATTGCCATAATTTATTTTAACTAGTTAATGATGTGTTCTGTGTCCTCACAAATGTAGTAATTTTCATATTTTTCATGAAACATCAGTTGTTCGTTTATTCTTCTTAAAATTTAAATTTCAGTAACCGTTTAGTAGTTTTTTTTTTTTTTATTATTATGAATTATCATTCGTAGCTCTGCCCTCTTGGAGTGCACTTGCTATCTGCCGTATCTTTACAGTAAATAATAGTAAATTAAAATTCGTGTCAATATCGTGCTCGTATTTGCTCGGCAAAATTAAAATTAAATGTGCAAATTCTAATATTGAATTATATGATGTTAATGCATCGAAAATGTCGAAAAAACCACGATTAAGTAAAATAAAGAATATTACCGACAACTCGGTCAACAAAAAAGATCCAAAATATAATTCTAATTTCCCCAATTATACTTCCCACATCCCTATCCCCAAAACCAAACTGTACAATTGTAATAAATGTTCCATCGTAAAGTTTGATTTTAAAAGGGAAGTGGAATTGGTTCGTTAAAGTCCAACGCTACCCTGAGGAAGCACGTGCAATTACTCTTGGTTTTCCACCAACCCTCGTAAAAAAAAACAAAAAATATCTATTATCATTGCAAACTCTAATGGATGACAATAAACTGATAGCGGTAACTGATGGCGATAAGCAAAATGGTGAAACCGGAAAAAAGAAAATAAAAATTCTACCAATTACAGTTGGGAAGAGGAGCTCCAAAGATATCCACGATATAATGATCGGAAAACAAATTAAGGAATTAATACAATCAAAAAAATTTCTATTGGATTAAAAATATATGTTGAGTCTGACGAAATCATACAAATCAATTTGTTCTATATTTAAAGAACAAAAATACGAATTCTATACACACGATAAATATGATGCAAAACTATATAAAGCTATCCTATGTGGCCTTGACAAACTTGAAAATGATAAAATTAAGGAAGTAGTTGTTAATCGTGGACTTAATTTTATTAAGTTCACGATTAGTTAACTTAAGAAAGAAGTTAAAGTTCTTTAGGAACATAAAAAGAAAGGCAAACATTCACTCACCCAATGTTATAATTGCCAAATGTTTGGACATGGAGCAAGGCATTGTAATATTAAGTCATTTTGTGCTTTTTGTGCCGAGAATCATGCCACCAATGATTGTACTAAACAATCTAATATTAAATATGCAAATTGTGGCGGACAACACCATTCAACGGATCCTAGCTGCCCAAGAAGAAATCTTTATATTCCCAATTTAAATAAAAATCAAAAAAATGTAAACAAATCACATAATTAATTAATTAATTTTTTATTATCTTTTATGTCTGAATTGATGTGTAGTGTAGAGTCAGTGTTATTATTTTTAGAATTATTAATATCATTGAAAATCTGAACTATAATATCTTTTTTCCAAAACTTGTGAGCTAGTATATCATTGAATATTACTTAATATTACTGAACCTGAAACATCTATAAATCTTTCCTCAGATCACCTACCAGTTCAAATTAAGATAAACAATAAAGCATATATGAATGAATACGTACAGTTAGATTTTGCTAAAGCTAAACTGTGAAGTATCAAAAAATTCTTAATAAATGAATTTGCCGCACTAGTAGAAATCGGTACTTTTAACTATACACAAGAGATAGATAACATGTTAGCCAACCTTAATGATAAATTAGCTCAAGTTATAGAACTTTCTTGCTAAAAATAATTAAAACTTATATATACTGGACTTTACTGGAAATATTGGACTTTAGTGGCAAACCCACCATTGATAGTGACAAATACTAAATACATAGATAATAGAAATAAGGCGAATATCTTAGGTAAGCATTTCGCTTCTAAAAATAAAATATTGAATGTAAACAACATTGCTGATTCTATCAGCGATATTTGGCGTACAATTGATGATATCTTAGTTGAAATTCCAGACAGCGAATTATTCTACAATATCAATATCAATATAAAAAACAAAAAAGCTGCTGGTGACGATAAAATTCCAAATAAATGCATAAAAAGGCTACCTGAAAATACTATACGCAATTTACAATGTATACTTAATTCATGCTTAAAATTAAACTACTTTCCGTACAGTTGGAAAGAAGCGAAAATTATAGCTATATTATAACCCAATAAGTGTCCTAATTGTCCTACAAATTACAGGCCAATCAGTCTGCTTTCCAAAATATTTGAGAGGATAATTAAAAATAAACTTATGTGTTATGCATATTCGCACAAAATTCTGCCGGACGTGCAGTTTGGTTTCATACCAGAACACAACGCTATCCACTCACTACTCAGAATTAAAAACTTCGTCAAAAATAACTTAAGTAGTAGTAAAAGCGTTGGTATGGTTGCTTGATGTTAATTTTGCTTAGTTTTCCCTTGTATTTTATAAAAATAGTAAAAAGTTTTTTTAACAAATAGAAGGGTTCACATTGGCAACATCAAAACAGACCAAATTTTTGAACAAACAGATTCAATTTTTGGACAGGAGTTCCGCAAGGCTCAGTGTTAGGGTCGATCCTGTACAACATTTATACCAGTGATCTTCCAAATCTAAACACACGTCTTCTGTCTGATATTGCGATAATTCCTGCAGGTGAATAAGGGAATGAAATAGTAAATAACTTATAAAAAGATCTTAACTGTCTAATAGAATACTAATAAATGGAAAATAGAAGTTAATACAGCAAAATGCAATGCTATATACTTTACCCAAAAACGAAAAAACTGTTATTTACCACAAAATTGTCTACGAATTGACACCAGGGAAATTAATTGGACAAATACAATGAAATATCTAGGCATAATCCTAGATACAAAATTAACATTTAAAGATCACATTCACGAATCTGTGAACAAAACCAGTAAATTTATTAAAGCGCTTTACCCATTTCTAAATAGAAATTCTCTATTATCAACCGACAACAAATTATTAATATTTAAAACGATCATCCAACCTATTTTACCGTTCTGTTCACCCATCTGTGAAACATGTGCTGCAACTCATATCAGTAAACTACAAATTTAACAAAACAAAACTTTTAAGTTAATTTACAATTTACCTTTTTTTTAATCGACATTTAAATTACGCCAAAAAGTGTATAAAATACTAGAATAAAGAAAAAAAAAAAGTGTAGCTCTTTACCACAGAAGCTTACTGAGTCTATTTGGCTACGATCCATTAACCCGTTGCGGCACCAGGGCTCAATGATATTTTTTAATTTCTGTGTTGTCGCGCTTAAACAGTTTGACCAATTGAGTAAAAAATTGCAAAAGTGTAGCTCTTTACCTCAAAAGCTTACTAATTTGGTTACAACATGGGTATTATTATTATGGATAAAGTAATAAACTTAACAATAAATTTAATTACAAAACATAATTTTCAAACAACCAGTTAATTAAAAATTTATTTCATTACGTAAATTAGCTTTAAGGTAATCTAGTTTTATGTAGTTTTATGTAGCGCCTAATCTAGTTTTATGTAGTTTTATCTAAATAAGTCAAATAAGGTTTTTGCCATTTTCCAAATAATATATATATATATTTTAATAATATTTATATTTTAGTATTCCAAATATGTTGGAATACTAAAAATAATATATGTAAAGAAGAAATTTCTCTGGTGTAAAAATTGTAAATAATTTAAAACTCAGAACAACAATAAGATTAAGAAATTTATATATGTAAATATTTTGGGCAATAAATTAAATTAAATTAAAAATTATTAAATTAAATATCTGTATAAGTTCTAATCACTTTCCTAGTATAATATATAAGGAAGAAATTCTGTTTTTTTGTTTGTGTCTGATTTACGTAAAAACCATCAGTCCGATTGCGACCAAATTTTGTGGCAATATTTCTAAGAGCCCCGAAGGAGTTATAGGCTATATCACGCTTCGGTTCGTTAACCCATTGCGGTTCCAAAGCCTTTTAAAGTTTTTTGGTTTTTTCGTTGTCCTGCCTAAACGGTTTGACCGATTGAGTTTTTATATATTTGTACAAATGATCTTCATAGCTTAACGCGAAGGTACCGAAGGTTGCTATATATTATTTGGATTCGACCTGGCGGGTTTCCAAAAAAAATTTTTGTTTCCGATTTATGTCCAATTGTATGGTGGTTTTATGGTCTGAAAAAGATGTGACAAATTTTTATGAAGTTCGGGTAACCCGTTTGGGCACCAGAACCGAACGAAATTTATCAATTTTTTTTGTTGTTTTGCTTAAAATATTTAATAAATTGATTTGAAAATTCGCAGAATTGTTGCTCTTTAGCAGAAAAGCTCACTAGGTCAATTTGGTAACGATCCATTTCCACGACCCGTTTCCCCACCAGGGCTCAGTGAAGTTTTTAATTTTATTTGCTGTCGCGTTTGAAAAGTTTGATCAATTGAGTTGCAAATTTACAGAAGTGTTGTTCTTCACCCCAGAAGCTCACTCAGTCGATTTGGTTACTATCCATTAATCCGTTTCGGCACCAGGGCCCAATGAAGTTTTTTAATTTTTTTGTTGCCGCGCTTAAACGGTTTGACCAATTCAGTTGAAAGTTTTGATATAAGAAAAAAAAAATCTTTATACTTTTAATCTAAATTTTGAATTTAACAGAACATACAGCCCAGATTACAGTCAAAGTAGTAACTTAATCCTCACGTTATTTATTTTAAATGTTAATTGATTTATATTAATTTATAAATACTAGAATAAAGAAAAAAAAGTGTAGCTCTTTACCACAGAAGCTTACTGAGTCTATTTGGCTACGATCCATTAACCCGTTTCAGCACCAGGGCTCAATGATATTTTTTAATTTCTGTGTTCTCGCGCTTAAACAGTTTGACCAATTGCGTTGAAAATTTTCAAAAATGTAGCTCTTCACCACAGAAGCTCACTGAGTTGATTTGGTTACCATCCATTAACCAATTTCGGCACCAGGGCTCAATGAAGTTTTTTAATTTCTTTGTCGCGGTTAAACGGTTTGACCAATTAAGTTGAACATTTACAAAAGTATAGCTCTTCACCGCAGAAGCTCACTCAATTGATTTGGTTATGATCCATTAACCCGTTTCGACACCAGAGCCCAATGAAGTTTTTTAATTTCTTTGTTGTCGCGCTTAAATAGTTTAACCAATTGAGTTAAAAATTTGCAAAAGTGTAGCTCTTTGCCCAAAAGCTTAATGAGTTGATTTGGTTACGATACATTAACACGTTTCGGCACCAGGGCTCAATGAGAGTTTTTAATTTCTTTGATGTCGCGCTTAAATAGTTTGACCAATTGCGCTGTAAATTTTCAAAAGTGTAGCTCTTCACCACAGAAGCTCACTGAGTTGATTTGGTTACCATCCATTGATCCATTTCGACACCAGGGCTGAATGAAGTTTTTTAATTTCTTTGTTGTCGCGGTTAAAGTGTTACAAAAGTGTAGCTCTTCACCACAGAAACTCACTCAATTGATTTGGTTACGATCCATTAACCCGTTTCGACACCAGAGCCCAATGGGGTTTTTTAACTTCTTTTTAACCAATTGAATTAAAAATTTTGCAAAAGTGTAACTCTTTACCACAGACGTTTACTGAGTTGATTTGGTTTTTTTTTTCCTAAGGGAGCTGGGAATCTTCCAAAGACACCAAGAATTTCCCCCTTGGTAGTGTCAGATTCTTACTGACTAAACCCACCTCCCCCTTTTAGCCAATATAATGGGATGAAACCCTTACCTGCGAACGTAGTATATTGGCTAGGGAGTAGGGATAGGAAATGGATACGGAAACATTGAATTGGGAGTGGGACTGTAAGGAAACAATGAATCCGCCTATTATTATTACTATTTTGCTAACAGTGACTAAAGCCGTTACAACAGTTACAACATGTAGTAGTAGTAGTAGTATATAGTACTACATGAGGTAATTATTGAAGGAAACCCCCACTGTCACTGTAGCGGTTACTATTATTGGTATTAGTATTCTTATTAATATTATTATTATTTTACTACAGAGTCAACGCCATCAGTGGATTACAACGTGCAGCAGTATATAACACCTTACTTGCATGATATAACCAAAGATAGCTCCACTGTAGCAGCTATGATTATTATTACTATTATTATTATTATTATTATTATTATAATTATTGTTATTATTACTATTATTATTTTTATTATTATTATTGTTATTATTTTACTACAGAATCAGCGCCATCCGCGGATTACAACGTGCAGCAGTATATAACACCTTACTTGCATGATATAACCAAAGATAGCTCCACTGTAGCAGCTATGATTATTATTACTATTATTATTATTATTATTATTATTATTATTATTATTATTATTATTATTATAATTATTGTTATCATTACTATTATTATTTTTATTATTATTATTATTGTTATTATTTTACTACAGAATCAGCGCCATCCGTGGATTACAACATGCAGCAGTATATAACAGCTTACTTGCATGATATAACCAAAGATAGCCCCACTGTAGCAGCTATTATTATTATTACTATTATTATTATTATAATTATTGTTATTATTACTATTACTATTATTACTATTATTATTATTCTATTATTATTATTGTTATTATTTTACTACAGAATCAGCGCTATCCGTGGATTACAACGTGCAGCAGTATATAACACCTTACTTGCATGATATAACCAAAGATAGCTTCACTGTAGCAGCTATTATTATTCTTACTATTATTATTATTATTATAATTATTGTTATTATTACTACTATTAATTATACGATATACATTATTACGATATAAAAGTACTACATATTTTGTATTTATGACCTGACCGGGATTTGAACCCAAGACCTTTCGATTGAAAGGTTGGCGACTTAACCACTGCGTCATGAGTCAGATACATTAACCCATTTCATCATCAGGCCTCAATAATGTTTTTAATTTTTTTGTTGTTGTGCTTAAACGGTTTGTTTGTTTTTGCAATTGAAAATTGGCACAAGTATTGCGTTTTAAGACAGAAGATTATTCAATTAATTCTGCCGTGATACATTAACCCATTTCGGCACTATAGACTGCCAAAAAAACTGGATAAACAACAGAATGAATTTACGATTAAAAATAAAGCTCTTTAATTTTGTCTATATTGTTTTTAATATTCCATACAAGACTTTCAATAGTAATTAAAATAACCTAATTAAGCATCTTAAGAATACTGTGTTTAAGTTTTAACAACATAAGATTTTCGGCAGTAATTAAAAAACAGAAATAATCTCCTCCATACGACAATCATCATGTCATCATTCGGGAATGCATTTCTTACATGTGGTGTGCCTATATAAGACGTATGTGTACAATATATTTTTAAAAATATTGATATCATTTCATTTCAAAAAATATATACATACTATCATTTCAAAAAATATCATTGAAATATATACATACTATATATATAATGTACGTATGTTTAAAAATACTATAAACACAATCAATTCAATTAGAAAACATATTCACATTTCTGTACAGTATTTAATCAAAAATGAGTACATATATATTTACAGCATGAGTACATACATGAGTTATTTATGTTTAAGAAAACAACCCTGAGTACATATATATTTAAGAAACCCTTACATTCTTATCCATACACAGTTTTTACATCTATTTTTAGCATTTGAAAACATAATTACTTATTAGAAAAAGTTAACGTAAAAAAAATCCGATTGATTTATAAAGGTAAAAAACAATCCCATCTTTTTATATTAAAAATATGTTAAACAGAACCTGAAATGTATGCATTTAAGAAGAAGCTATTTCAAAATTTGAAGAGATCTAGGTAGTGTAGGAACTGGAACGATGAGGCTACATAAAAAAGTTATTCTACAACATTGCTCTTTTAAGAGAGCAATGTCTAATATTTCATTACTCTTTATTAAGCAGTGTATAAGGTTTGTAAACAGACGGACGGATAGAGTGAAACTTTTCGGAGTCAAATTTTTCAAAATGTGCTTAAAAGGATAATTCACAAAACATAAAGTGACATTACTCACGAAAATGTATTACAGTATTGTCTTATAAAATGCGATTTTATATTTCGGTATTAGCGAATAATATTATATTGCGAAAACTCACTTCGCCCTAGTAGTATAGGTACTCAATAGATTACTGATTCATTTAAAGATTTATTGTAAACGAATTGTCTCTAATTCTTCGCTCTGTTTATTCAATTTGCTAAAAAACAATTGAATTAAATGTAACAAAAATTAAAATATTAAGTACCAACATCTGTAAATGCATAGTAATACGTGAACTATATTAATTAAATTAAAATTACTAACCCAAAAACAAAACTAAAGTAAAGCCAACAAAATACTCCGGGCAACGCTAGTATTATTAATATGCATATCTATTTATATATATTATATTACATATATCACCATACATTGCATTATTTCTTTAAAAATATTCATAAAATAATTTCTTATAAATACTACAAAATACGAATATAAATATGTCGCTATATATATATATATATATATATCAATAATATTCTTATTATACATCATTCATTCATCAGTGACATATACGATATGTAAATAAACATGATATACTCGTATAAGTATGTATATTGTATATCAATATCATATAAATACATATATATTTTTCAAGCAACCGTATATTTTTTATTTATTCAAATTTTTTTGGACTCTACGCATCATTATCCTCAACAAATTATTATTTCAAATTATCGAGTAAAAATAAAATTCAAAAAAATTGTTGGAAAATTTTGTTAGAAAAATTGAGTAAAATAAAGTCGCACTTTTGTCAATTTTAAGGTAACCCTATATTATTAAGAAAATTATGTATTACTTCAAAAAAATTTGTACACGTGTTTAAAAATAGGGATATTTCAGTTTTTGACCCTTTACAGCTCGTAAACGGTTGGCGATACAAAAATATTTTCTGAAATGACTCATACTTATTTTCAAAGATCTTATTTCTGTTAAATTTGAAGCTTCTAACATAAACCGTTTAGAAGATAGAAGGGTTAAAGAATTTTGCAATAATTCAATTTCGCATGACGGTAAATTAAGACACCGTCCGGCACAAATATGTATTTATTGTATACATATTTCTAAAGCTCATAACTGCAACTATCGTTTGGCATTCAGATTGGAGATATACCTTATAGAACTTGCCTTATAACAATTTCAATATGGAGCTTTTTCAAACTTTGGGGAGTGCAGTTTCGTAACGGATGAGGTTACAGAAAAACGTTGTTACATAGAATTAATTTTTTTAGGATATCAACATTTAAAACTTCATGGCTCTACTTCAAACGATGTAAAAGTTTTGAAAAATTTGTTTGTGGAAATCAAAAAGTTAGTTGTTCGAGCGCGCTACCCGAAGTTTTGGTCGGTTCTCAACCAAAAAAAATAGGGAACCTATAAATTGATCCAAAAATATGTTAAATTCAATACTCTGATTTAATTCAATACTTGATTCTGATTCCATCCATATCTTTGAAGGTATATCTAGCTTGCTTATTTCTAGCCGTTACAAACGAAGGAGTAGTTTTATTATACCCGATACTTATTGTACGGTTATAAACATGTTAAGCAGAACCAGAGATGTATGCATTTAAAAAGAAGCTGTTTCAAAATTTGAAGAGCTGTAGGTGTACAGCAGGAGCTTTAACGGTGAGGGTACATAAAAAATTTGTTCTACAACATTACTTTTTTAAGAGATCTATGCATGCCTAATATTTCATTACTCTTTATTAAACAGTGTATAAGGTTTGTAAACAGACGGACGGATACAGTGAAACTTTTCGGAGTGAAAATTTTTAAAATGTGTTTAAAAGGATAACTCACAAAAACATGAAGTGACATTACTTACGAAAACAAATGTATTACATTATGGTCTTTTATAATTGAATGCAATTTGCAATTTTATGTTTCGGTATTAGCGAATAATATATATTGTGAAAACTCACTTCGCCGTATTATTGATTGCTTCCTCGTTCATTTAATTTGCTAAATAAAATTGAATGCAATGTAATTAAATAATTATTAATTAAATGTATTAAAAATTAAAATATGAACTTACCTTTTCTTTTTTTTTTGCTTATTATTAATTTCTTCTGTTTCTGTTTACATCCTTAAAAAGTTTACAAAATTAGATACTTAAGTTTACAAAATTAGATAACTTAATGTTTAAATGGATTTCATGATGTAAAAATAATATTTTTTTATTTTGTAAATGTTTTTTGGTTTTCTTTTCTTAATTTCCTCATCTATATTTAACAAATAATAGCGGTCTTCAAGTTTTGTGACTTTTTAGCTTTTTTTATTTGTTTTTTTTTTTTTTTATAGCTCTTTATTAAACTGTCTATAAGTTTTGTAAACAGACGGACGGACAGAGTGAAAGTAATAGCAAATTTTTCAAAATGTGCTTAAAAGGATAATTTATAAAAACATGTAGTGACATTACTTGTGACAAAACATGAAGTGACTTGAAAAAAATTGTATTAAATTGTATTGTATTAGATTTTATGTTTCGGTATTAGCGAATATATTTTGGAAACTCACTTGGGTCTTTTTTTAATATAAGGTATTGTTCTAAATTTTCTTTTACTACTATACTATTAAAATTAAAATTAATAAATATTAGTTTTGCTCAGGGTTGTAAAAAGTTCAAAATTCAACTCAAATTTTGAGTTAGCTCAATTCTTGAGCTCACAGCTCATTGAGCTAACTCAACTTTTGAGTTGAGCTCGACTCAAATAAGCTCAAATTTATGATTTTTTTTTAAATTCATATATTATAGGTATTTCACTCCGATATTAAGTCCATAAAATAATATAAATTTCACTATTCATAGAAAAATATAAACAAAAAGCAAAATAAATATTTTTCATAACGAAAATATAACAATAAAAAAACCAACAATATAATATACATACTTCAAGTTCTTCTTTTAATTCTTTGTTAATTTCATATTATATGAATGAAAAAAATAACCATAAAATTTGCATTTAAAAATATAAACCTCTGCCTCAATTTAATATGCATCTTCATATCTGATATGAGTAGATATGAACAACTATGAAACAGAAATATATGTCTTTTGACTGCATTGCATATTACATTTGGGCAAATATTGAATAATTATAGAAATCCCCAGTTCAATAAAATTACAAACTGAATATTTACTAATATATAGTTTAACAATTACAATCTGTTAGTGTTACTTTTCTTTATTAATTCGATATAATAAATATAAAAAAAAAAATTAAATTACTTAAATGTATTATACACCTTCATATGCATTCATAACAGTCAATAAGTCTGATTATGCATTTTTTATTGTTATCTCTTTAGAATTTTGTGATTTCAAATTCGATGCCGTGCCGTTGCATTTTTTTTTATTAATTCTCTTCATTTATTTTTCCCAGATCTAACTTGCTATTTTTGTGTTCTTTCATCGTCTTTATTTTTTCAATTGTTATTTAATTTTTTTTATATAGATTATGAATGGTAATTTTTTTTTAAATAATTTTAATTATGGAGGTGGATAAGAATCACACTCTTTTGGAGTGTGGTCAATTTGACTACTTTACTTGCATTCATATTTTTTAGTTGAATTTATTCAAAATTAGACTAATGTTATTTTTTGCTGGGTAGAATTATGAATAAAATAAAAGAGGAATTTTTTTTATATTAATTCAAATTATAAAATTATATTTAAAGTAAAAAAAACCTCTTTGATTAATTGGTCCTAAAATAATAAAAAAAAATGAATTGAAATTTAAATGAAAAATTTTTAAATAAAATAAATAATAAAATATAAAAACAAAAACATAATATAAAAAATTAAAACTACAAAAAAAATCCTTATCAATTTGTTAGAAATGAAAAAATCACACTATACTGGATGTGTGGTATTTTTGACTGCTCACTCACCTTTTCTTCTTCTCTTTTGAGACGATAGTTCTACTTTTACATTTAATAAGTAGTTTTCAATAACATGGGAAGGACTGGCCATTTGAAAATTGTGGAAGCCGTTTAACTTAAGTTTTTATTCGAAAAACTTTTGAAGTGGTTAAATTGACAACACGTCCATATTAAAGGTTAAAGTAAATTATTTGTTTATAAATAGGTATATAATATTATGTAATTTTTTCTGAATTACTTATGTAAATCATACAATCATTTTATATTTCAAAATGTTTTTGTAAAAATTAAATAAATTTATATTTTAAACATACAAAACTAAAATAGGAACAAAAAAAAAATTACAAATTAGTGCTATATTTCATTTTTATTTCTTATTATTTAATTTATCATTTACATCATAAAAAATAATTTTTCAATATCGTCCTCCTCATCGCTTATTTCAATGATGGGTTCAAGAAGCTCGTCTACTATTACGACGTCATCATCTTCGCTTTCTCTTTCCTTATCTTTATTCAATTTAATTTCATTTGATTCATTCTTTTTTTTTTCTGAAAAAACATATATTTATATATATATATAAACATTAAACACATTGTGTATAATGTTTATATATATATAAATCATATATGTCATATATATAAACATTAAACACATGTGATTGACTTGTACATAGACATATATATATTCATATTTCATTTACTTACCATTTTATACTGCCATTGAATTGCATGTGTTTTTTTTTTCGTCTTCTTGAATATTATTCTTCTCTAAAAATTAAAATGTAGAACGGTTTACTAATTAAAAATATAATAATACATTTTAATATAAAATTTTAGTATATATAAGTATATAATTATAATGCATGTTTACCTTTTTTAATATTTTTTATTATTTTCATTCATTTTGTATTTTATCTTATCAAAACTCTTTTAGGTATGTTTATGTATATTGAAAAATTATTTTTTATGATGTAAATGATAAATTAAATAATAAGAGTTAGAACTAAAATGGGTCCAGTACGAAATCTCGACATTTTTAATCTCGCTTTTTAAAATCTCGGTTTTCAGAAATAAATAAGTAAAAGAAAATTTCATGGGCTTCAGTAGCCTAGTGGGTAGGCGTGTGGTGTATTAAGCGAAGGAGTATCATGGGTTCGATCCCTGCACAGGATCGAAGGATTGGAAGTGTTTTTTTCTTTACATACCATACCCCCCTTACGACCAAATATAATGTAAATATATAGTATATATTATAAACAAAATAAATAATATTAGTATATCATTTAATAATAGTATAAACCATGGCCTTAGTAGTCGACGGTTCAATAATATTGCATTACATTTTTGTATGTAATATTAATATAAATAAAATAAATAAAAGTTCATATAATATATTTTTAAAAAGGTAATAATAAATAATAATCTAATATCTAGGTTGATATAATTATTTTACATTAATTTAAAAGGTTGTGGTTGGTAAATCCCATGTTGGCGTTTTTAATTTGGTGAGAGAAATGGGGAAAGAACTTATAGTTCTCTCTGAGGTTGGAGAAAATGGAAAACGGCGAAATACGTATCCCAAAAAAAAGCGTCTAAAAAAAAAGACAAAATAGAAAAATAATAAAAAAGAGAAAAAAAATGAGAAAATTAGACTTTTTAAAAAGAATTGTACAAAATATAAATATAAATTAAATTTTTTTTGTACTTGAGAAAATTCATTTAATTTTTGTTATAATATGTAGGATATTTATTTTGTTGTTTATTTAAAATAAAACTGGAAATGTGGGGATTACTTTTGTAATAAAATTTTATTATTTTATCTAAAAAAAACAGAAAATTTAAAAATTTTTGAAATTTGAATAAAAATTTTTCGATATTTTTTATTATTAAAAAGCGAGATTTTAAAAAGGCGAAATTTTAAAAAGTGAGATCGTAAAAAAACGAGATTTTAAAAAAGCGAGATTTTGAAAAGCGAGATTTTAAAAAAGCGAGATTTTGAAAAGCGAGATTTTAAAAAAGCGAGATTTTAAAGAGCGAGATTAAAAATGTCGAGATTTCGTACTAATTTCGTCGTATGAAGCCTGTGACAAAAAATTTTTGTTAAAGTTTGTTAACCCATTTCCGCACAAGCACCTATTAAAAATATTCTACCTAATTTTTTGTATTGTTATTATTATTAAAAAGATATTTCCAACACTCTTTACTTTTATCTATACTGTTTTTAATATTCCATAAAAACCTTTCAATGCAAATTTCTAATATATAACAGTAATTAAAATAACCTTATTAAGTATCTTAAGAATATGGTCTAATAAGTCTGAACAACATAACATTTTCGGCAGTTGTTAAAAAAACAGAAACAATCTCCTACATACGACAATGTCATCATGTCATTCAGAAATGCATTACTTACGTGTGGTCTATCTATAAATATAAGATGCATGTGTATAACATATTTCCCATAAAATATCATTGAAATATGTACATACTATAATGTACGTATGTTTAAAAATACTATAAACACAGTCAATTAAATTATAAAGGATATTCACATTTCTGCACAGTATTTAATCAAAAATGAGTACATACATATTTAAAGAACAGAAAACCTTACATTCTTATTGATATACAGTTCTTACATATTTTTAGCCTTATTCAAATCAATTTGCAAACATAATTAGAAAAAGTAAACGTAAAAAAATTCTGGTTGATTTATAAAGGTAAAACACAATCATGTAGTTTTTATTTTAAAAAAAATATCTTAAATAGAACCTAAGATGTATGCATTTAAAAAGAAGTTTTTTCAAAATTTGAAGAGCTGTCGGTGCTGTAGAATCTCCAACGGTGAGGGTACATAAAAAAGTTGTTCTACAACATTGCTCTTTTAAAAGACCTATGCATGCCTAATATTTCATTACTCTTTATTAAACAGTGTAAAAGGTTTGTAAACAGACGGACGGATAGAGTGAAACTTTTCGGAGTCAAATTTTTCAAAATGTGCTTAAAAGGATAATTCACAAAACATGAAGTGACATTACTTTCGAAAAAAAATGTTTTACATTATGGTCTTTTATAATTGAAATGCGATTTTATGTTTTGGTATTAACGAATATATTGTGAAAATTCACTTCGCCGTAATTGTGTACTCAATAGATTATTGATTCCTTTAAAGATTTTTTGTAGACGAATTGTCTCTAATTCTTCGCTCTGTTTATTCAATTTAACTAAATGTAATAAAAAATTGAATATTAACTATCAGCATCTGTAAATGAATAGTAATAAATTAACTATATTAATTAAATTATATTAACGCAGAAACAAAAGTTAATAATTTTTATTTCAATAAAATTCTCCGGGCAACACCGGGTACTCTGCTGGATATGTATATATATATTAACAATGCTTTTATTTTTATTTGTGATTTTTTTGTTCTCATTTTTATTAAAGCTGTTTTATTATTGTTGTTTTTCATTTTTATATATTTTAAATATTTAGATTAATTTTCATAAAAGTGTAAAAGCAAAAGAAAAAAAAAATCACTTTCTTTGTGTTTTTTTTTAAACTTTCTCTAGAAGGATTCCAAAGTTTTTCTTCATGTACATAAAAATGAATTCAATTTTCATAATATATTCTGTATACCTACGCATCATTAGTTTGCATTAATTGTTGTATTTTTGTTTTATTCAAAATTAATACAACATAAGAAATTTTGAAGGAAAGAAAAAAAGAAAGTTGATAGTAGTAAGTTGAGACAAAGGTAATAAAAGTAATGCGTAAACCCTTTTTAGCACATTTCCAAAAAAAAATTTGAAAAAATGTGCTTATTAGTTTCACTCTGTCTGTCCGTTCGTCCGTCCTTTAGATAAGAACCTGAAATTTTGAGACAAAGAACTTTTAGAATTAGTATAAGTTTGCTCAGAAAATTTTTTCGCACCAACTCCTGTTGAAGAGCTATTAGGGCTGAAAAATTGAAAATTTGCTATTTTTAAGCACCTGTACAAATTTTTCTTCGTCAAGACATACAAATTAAAGCTCCAGTAAAATATTTTTACGTGTGTTAACGGGTTTTCTTAGTTATATAGTGTTTCGCACTTACAGCCCCTCAAAATTTCAGAAAAGTCAAATTTTCACATTTTTTCTTAAATTTTATTTCTTAAATTTTCAAATTTTTGTGCAAGTTACAATTCTATACAGTTTGTATTGTCTTTTAGAAATGTGCGCTTTTAAAAACCGTTGGTTTACATTCTACCTTGTTTATTGATTTTTCTTTAGTTATATACACATACCTTATGTATAATATTATGTTCTCTTTGATTTTCTTTTTATGTTGTATTGCAAATTACTCTCTTCCCCTCACCTAATTTTTAAATGATCACCACGCAATTTCAATCAAACAACTAGTTAATACTATAATATGTATATCAGTTAGTCAGTTAGTAAGACGATTAAGAGTGTACCATAAAGAAATTATACTATATAGAGTACTCATCTAGAACAAAATTTTTTGACCACTTTTTCAATTTCAGTTTATCTAAATTTACTACACCCACCAAAACATACTATATATGCATACGTATAATGTAATACACATAGGTACATATCCATAGGTACATAAAATGAAAATATGTAAATGTGATATATGCTTCTAATATTTTTGATTTGAAAGAGATGAATGTAGTATAAAAATGTGGCACTTGAGAACACAGTGTAAAATTTAATATGTATTTACTTAAAATGCAGCAAGCAATAGTGTTAAATTTAAGTTTTTTGATTCGATTTTCATCAAATCAATTGATTTTTGGTATTTTAATAGATTCTAGAAAAGAATATATATTCAGAAAAAAATAAAAAAGTTAGAACAGAAAAGAATAAAGTTAAGTTTTAAAATTAAAAGCTAAAACAAAATAATAAATAGGTATAAAATAAAATTATATTAGTTGAATTAATTAACATAATATTTATATTACAAAACATATAACAAAAACATTAAACAAAAAAATATACTAAATAACTAAATTCAATTATCCAAGACAATTCATAGTTTCTACAAATTTCAAATAGCTGGACCATAAAAAATTTAAAAAAAAAATAATAAGTATACATTTATAAATTTAGTTTTGCACTTTTAAGTACTTTAATAAATATGCTCCCTTAAAATTTTTAATACCAAACAAAAATAACAACAGAGAGAAAAAAAAAGTCCGCTCAAATAAAAAAATTTATAAAAATATATACTTACAAAATACATATTTACAATTATACGAACATTCATTCATTCAAAAAAATGGATAATTTTTATTTTTTATGTATGTATATGTGCCTATTTGCACTATTTGCCTATGCATTTCTATTTCTACTTCTTTTCTCTGTTGTATTGTTACTTAACTTTATTACTATAGTATACAATACAGTCACACAAAATATCCCAGCTAATGTATAATACTATAAGCAAATTTGGATGTTTCGTACGATTGTATTTATTATTTAATTATATACTAAAAATATCAACACAATCGCACGAAACATCCCAATGGGATGTTTCAAAATCCTAGAAAAATGCTTAATATTTTTGTTCTACGTGAGTTCTCTATATAGGTATAGTTTCTTTATGACAGTACATCATTTATACTTGAATTCTGTGACTATTTTTTTTTTTTTAATTTAATTTATAAATTTATATCACGATTAATTTTTATAAGATTTATTTTGTATCTTGATAAAAATTACTTTTTGACTATTAACTACTAGAGATATTATTTAATTTTGTTAATTATAATTTTAATTGTAATTACGAATAAATAAATAAATAAAATTTTTATTAAAAAAAAAAAAAAAGTAAAAAAGAAAATAAAATCATGGGGATCTTACAATTTTTTTTTTTTTAAATTTCATCAAATTCACACCAAATGTAATCCACGATAAAACAATGATAATAAAATAAGAAATAAATAAAAATATATAAGGAAAATATTTTATTGTCTATGAAAATGATATCTGTACAACAATAGGATTTGAATTAAATAATTTACTGATGCGAAACCGTTTTGTTTGATTAGTCAGAATCTTAGTCTAATCTCTTTATTTTTCATTTCTTATTTTCAAAACAGGATCACATACAGCGTTTCCTAAAAATAGTCCTCTTCGTCATGCAATTAATATTTAGTAATTTTCATTTTTATATAGAAACGTCACATTACAAATTTCTTTTAATAAATTTTTAATCTAGTTTTGAATGTTCCTCTATCTAGTTTTGAATGTTCCTAAAATACGCTGTAAACACCGAGGGAGTGTGGGTTCGAATCCCCCACACGTCGGAAGAGTTATTCCCTCTGACGATATTTACAGCCACGCCTGAACAGGAAAGGCTGTATAATTTCCTATCCACATTTATGTGGCAAAAAAATGCATAAAAAAAAAAAATTGATATTTTAATAAAACAATAAAAATTAATTAATAAAATATTTTAACCATTTATTCTTTATTAGCAGTTACGGCACTATACCTTATTGTTGATGGTCTTTTTTTTATTATAAATCATATTAAAAATTTAAAAATTTTCAAATAAAAAAAAAAGGTTTTTCTTTGGTTGATTCTTAATTTTTTTTATTTGTTTTTTGGTTTGTTTATGTTGTGACTTTGGGTCTCTGTATCTTTGATATAATAACAAAAAATATAAAGTGAACGTGTAGTTATTATTTGCTAAACTATATGGTGCACCCTAATTTGTACATTTTTCATTTAAAACAAAATGACATGAAAAGTTAATAAAGTAAACAAAACAATAAAAGAAAAAAATAGGTGAAAAATAAATTTTTTTCTTTTTTTTTTTTTTTTCGTTTGTTACAAAAATAAAATTACACGAAAATGATTGGTACGTACAATATAGATTAAAAGTTTTGATATACTCTTTATTCTTGGTTATATAATAATAAAAAGGAAAAAGGTTTTTCAAAAATATTGAGAAAATATTCCGTTTTATTGTATCATAAAAAAAAATCAGTATGTAGTTAATTTAAGTTTGTCGGTTGATAATATTTCCGTTCGATAAAGTTATATGATTAAGGAAGTTTGATAAAGACTTCTAAATTAGTAAATATTGTCTTGTCAGTTTAAATTTTAGTTTATTGATAAATGCTGTAATCAGTAATAATTATTATTTCTAGCTTCGTAATACTTTAATATCTTCAAAATAGGATAATCTATATAAAATAGTTGATGTGTTTCTTCATAATGAAATAAGTTCGACAAGTTAAAAATTAAAAAATTTCGTCTAAATTCAACATTCAAAGTTATTTCACTTTTTAATGTAATAATTTTGTCGAACTTAGTTCAGTTATTAGAGTTGTTTAAAAAATCTGGATTGCATCTTTTTCGGAAATATGAATATACGTAAATATGCGGGTCTCTAAAACTGAAGGGATTTTATAGTTGGTTACAAAATCAGGATTATAGCTTTTTCTAGAATATTTATAAATAATTTGAAAAAAGCTGATTTAACTCTGATTTTGAAGCTAACTCTAAAATCTCTCCTAATTACAAAGAATTTTTGAAATCATGGGGAAAAAAATAATTTTTCAGCTATCCATACAAAAGTATTAAATTTTGACTGTTCTTTCTGAAATATAATAATAAATTTTATGAAAATTTCGACATTTTCGCCGTTGTTGTGCACGGGCGCGGTAGCAGAGATAGCAGTTCCAATTCCTTCAAGGGAAGTGTGAAGGGATCGACTAAGAGAGAGGCGAAGAGTGGCTCAAAAGGGAGGGCGCGAAGGTAGTGGCTCGAAAGACAGGGCTAACCAGAATATAGAAAATTGTTTGAAACCTGTTAAAAATATTCAGATTTTACAGTCAGCTACAAATTTGTAATTGGAATAATATAATAATAATATAATATTTCTAAAGTGAAATAAGGCCTATAGACTTTAATTCTCTTTGAAATGAGAAATAAGACCTACCGCGAAATTTTACGAATTAGGGCTTATTTCTCAACTCAAATGTGAAATAAAGCCTATTAGGTCTTATTGCTCTAAGTTTTATTTCCCCCTGCCTCCTTTTAATTTATTGGTAAAAAATAAGCCTAATGCTGCAGTTCATTTTTAAACTTCCATGACGTGAATGTCTTATTTTTGCTGGAAATTTTGTACTACAATTTTCTTTATTTTATGCATGTTAAAAGTTTGCAAATGTAATTGTAAATGTTTGTAATTTAACAAATTTCACATTCGTATATGCATATTTACATTTAAATATTGTAAATTTTATTATATTTTTCTATAAAATTTGCATTTTTATTTTTTCTTACACTTTTCTTATTAGATTACTAACTAGGCATACAACAAAGAACAGAAAAAGAAAAACAGTAGTAACTACATACATATACTTTTAATTTTTTTCCATTCATGTTTTTTTTGTATAATCCAAACAATCTTAAAAGATTAAAGCTGAACACAAGGTGTTGATATTCATTTCCTTCTTTCAATTGAAAGTTTTCTCTCTTGAGTTTTTATTTTTATTATGTTCAAAGTGGTTCATGTATTCAACATTATTTTCTTCTGAAATTGCAATATAATAGTATAAATATAAGGAACATTTTAAAAAGAATTAAGAATATTAGATCATCTGTATATAGTGATGATACATTTTTTAAGATTAGGGCAAAAAAAATATAAACATATAAAACAAATAATTTTAATTTTTTAATCTTATAACTCACAGATATCTCGAAATATGCTAAAGTAAACAAACAAATATTCAAATACGTTATAACTCAAACTTAAAATTATTACAAAATATAAACAAATAGAATTTCAACGATTGATATTTAAAGCAATTCTACATTGGATGGGACCTGACAATAGATGGTGAAAATTGGTTTACATAATATTTCGAACATTAATGGAGCTTTTTTATACCTAAACTGAAGATTAGTATTAAAAGATTTTGTGGAACTAGTGTTTTACAATGAAATATCAAGCCATAAGAATAAGAAAAAATAACAATGATTTATTAAATGAGACATTCTCTGAAGAATTATTAGCAATATGAGAAAAATTTAATTTGAATTTAAAAAATCTAAAATCCTTCACACATTTCTCACTGAGATATAAAAATTTTTCTTTGATAAAATTCAAATTGAAAGTTTTTTTTGTCAAATAATTATTTATTTTCTTATTTATTTGCTTTGGCACACGTCACACAATACGATTTCTATATAAAAATTCCAAAAACTAAATGCTTTTTTGAAGTATTCTTTAATTTCTTACTGGAACTTTTTTTTGGTGATCAATCTGCAATCCTATGTGTTTTATAATCAACCTTCTGTTCTGTTTTGTTTGTGTACTTCATTCCAGTGCCAGTATGGATATATTTTCTGATTTTCTGATTTTCTAAAAATTCTGTTTTATTCACCTTAACTTTCCCTTTATTTCCTCTTTTTTTCCCAACGTAAAATAATAACGGATTAATTGTGTATTATTATTTTACATACATACATCCATCTATATAAGGGTTTTGTTTTTGATTTTTTCTCATCGTGTTGCAAAATATCTTTAAAGAAAAAAAAAATGTATCTCCCTTTCATTTTTCAGGTTATATGTGCTTAGTTTTTTCACCTTTATTTCACATAGGTACTAATTATCATCTCTGTCATTTTTTCTTCTTTTTTGAATATTGTTAGTGGGTTACCAGGGTGCTCTATAATTTTCACTCTCGCCTTTTTCTTTTATTATTTCTTATTTTTTTTTTATTGCTTGTTCTTTGTTGATGAGATCAGTTTTTGAAAGACTTATGTGATTTTTTTTTGTGATTGTATGATAAACATAAAATAAAACAAAAAAAAATGGATAAAAGACAGCAAAAAAGATCTTTTTAAGAAGTAGATTAAAATGAATGTATATATATAAATTTAATGCATGGGTGGTTTTTTTAAAAAAATGCATGGGTGGTCATTTTATATCCAACTTCTTTGATTTTTGTTTGTATGCATTTGTTGTACTTTTTTCGAATACTTATTCGTTCTAGAAATTTTAATTGACTTTTCTTTTAGCGAAAAGGAAACTTCAAATTAGAAGATTCGATTAGGATTATGAATTCTTAAAAAGATTGTGTTAAAGATATTATAATTGATAATGTACAAAGGGGATTCATGTTGATATATGTATATTTAAAATATGTAGGTTAAATCTATGAAGAAAAGAATTTAAATACATATAAGTAGTTATTATTTAAATTTTGTTTGCTTCATTTAAATTAACTGGAGATTTTAATTATATATATAGGGGAACAATGAAAAGATGTTTTCGAAAGTTTTCATTTTGATTTGATGATTTAATGAAATAATAAAGGAATATTTTTAGGTTAACATATTTCAAAATTGACTTTGCATATAAAAGATTTATAAGAACATATTTTTATAT
This sequence comes from Poecilobothrus nobilitatus, assembly GCA_947095535.1. Classification (NCBI taxonomy): domain Eukaryota; kingdom Metazoa; phylum Arthropoda; class Insecta; order Diptera; family Dolichopodidae; genus Poecilobothrus; species Poecilobothrus nobilitatus. Next base: position 275,882,265 of record OX352772.1, read on the forward strand.
TTTTAGAAATCTTTATCAATCAAAAGGAAATTTGTAAGGTGGAAAAATATGGTTTTTATGTTTAATTATAATTGAAATTTGAAGAATTTTATTGTTTTTTTTTATATACAGGGTGTTTGAAGAATAAATAGCATAACTTCCAAGAGTAATATACGAGGTTAAAATAAGCAAAAACACCTTATTATTTGGGGGTCTATTTCCAACCGTTACGGAGGTAATGGAGCCTAAAATTAAAAGAGAAAATCTTTAGGTCTCATTATGTCAGTATGCAAATAGACCACCCAATTATAGCGCAATTTATTTTTTTATTTATTTATTACTTAATTCAAGCATATTTACATTTACATTTAGATAATTATACTTAATCTAAAATTAATATTAAAGTTATAATTTATACACATTTACAAAGCAAAATTTATTTTATACAAAAAAAATATATTTATATTTCACAAAATTTTTACAACAAAAAAGTGATGAAAAATTACGGAATTATTTTGAATAGTGATTGTTTTTATCACATCTTTACTCATGTTTATATTTATTATAGTCTTGTATTGATTCACAATCATCAACATTCTATTAATCGGCTCGTATTTGCCGTAATTAGTTCTATGGGGTATCTAATCGAAAATGTGTTTTCCAAGCTAAAACGTGTTCGTGTGTCGATTGAGTTAATTAATATGTTGGTAATGTAGTGCGAATCTATTAAGTTATGAAATACCTGAGTAATAAAAACAATACCCATGACTGTTCGTCTCCATTCTAAAGTGTTTTTGCTTGTTTGGCCTCACCTATCACTCCTTGAAGTTATGCGATCTATTCCTCAAACACCCTGTATTTCTACCTCTATTTTTATTTTTGAAGGCAATTCTGGAAAATCTTTCTTCTCTTATATTGTTTTTGCTAGTTCTTAAGTTTTTGTAAGAAGAATTTTTCTAAACCAATTTTCAATGTAAATTTAGAAGAGCAAAAGACTTCATTATCTCTTCATTATCATTTAAACTATGTATTATATCAAAATATTTTTAAAACCTAAATCTGGCATTTCGGTAAATGGATTATACTAAGCTATATAGCAAATTTAAATCACCTAAGACTGACCTGACTAAATACTTGATAAATTGAAATCAGAAGAAAAACGATTAAATTAGTTTTTCAATTGTCAAAGATCTTTATATAAAAACTTTTATTTTAATATTAAATAATTTTTAAATTTAGCTTCTTATTATCTAATTACAAGTGTACACAGAAGCTGAAATTGGAAACGTCATTTGCACATCGAATGCAAAAGCAATCATGCATATGTGCGGAATCCGTCATTACTTTATTATAGGTTGTCTGCGTATAAAATTATACTGCAAAGGGAATTGGTTCGCAAATTGTGTTTCCGATTAACACATCAGTTTCGTATTTTTACTTTGATGAAAATATTTAAAAAACGCTCTTTTTTTATTTTAATTAATTATTTAAATCTTGAAAAAGACAAACATTTAAGAATTCCAAACGACATAAATTCAAATTTAAGTTGTTGATATTATAAATTTTATCAACTTTTATGTTTTTAAATGAATCATTTTTTTAGATTAGAGATGGTCGCATTTATTTATTTTTTAAGTTTTGCATATAAAAGTTAAAAAAAGAAATTCTTTTCTTTTTAATATTGTTAGACCGCTTTTATTAACTTTTAACCTTTTAACATATATTGTTATGAAATCAACTGTTCTTTTTAAAAATTACTGTAATTTTTTAAACATTATAATAATTTTCATTTATATCATTTACTAACTCGTGCACATAACAAAAAAGATCACTGACTCCTTTATTAACCTAAATCAGATGAACTTTTTTTTTCCATCAAAAAAGAGAAATTTTTAAAATAAAAATGAGAATTTCTATAAAAAAAAACCAAAAAGAAATAAAGATTTTAAAATCATATTTTGAAAACCTATAACGGCTTTAATTCCATTAAAAAATTAAAAAAATGTCGCGGGTTAGCTTTTTTTTTTACCTGTCTAAGGTTATTTTTAATTTTTTTTTTTAATCTTATAAAACCCGAAAATATAAATGATAGAAAATTATGGTTATTGTTTGATCAAACAACTAAAGGTAATTTAAATTGACAAACATAAAAACTTTGAATGCGTACATATTCTTAGCAAATATAATGGGATGAAAACGTGCTATACGTGCTAACGCACTATATTGGCTATGGAGTAGCGATAGGGAAGTATACGACAATAGGATCGGAAAACATTGAATTGGGAGTGAGAATATAAGTAAACAATGGATCCGTCTATTATTATTACTATTTTGCTAACAGTGACAACAACCATCAACAGTTACAACATGCAGTAGTATATAAGCCTTCCTCCATGAGGGCAACCCCAATGTCTCTGTAGCAGCTATTATTATTTGTATTTATTATCAGCACACTTCCAAAACGAATTTTGAAAGAATGTGCTTATTAGTTTTACTTTGTTCGTCCGTCCGTCAGTTTACAAAACTTCATCACCGTTAAAGATAGAGAAAAAAAAATTTAATCATGGGTAGGTCTAATAAAAAAATTAATTTTGTGGAACAACTTTTTTATGTAGCCCCAGCCATTACGGAGCTACAGCCTCAAACTTTGCAAAAGCCCTATTTTTAAATATATCTCATGTTCTGCTTAACATTTTTTCAATCTGAAAACGTCATTCGACAGATATTTTTTTCAACTTTGTAAATTAATATTAAAATTATACAATTTTTTTAAATTTAGTATTTAAATTTACTGCTATGGGAAAACCAAATTTTGCATGATTTGTCTACCCTCATAACTCCGGAACGCTTTTAAATAGAGGCTTGTAATTTTGGGGGCACAAAGAACTTTTAAAATTAGTATAAGTTTGCTCAGAAAATTTTTTTTGGACCTGTTTATGAGCTATTAGGGTTCAAAAATTGAAAATTTGTTATTTTTAAACACCTGTAACTTAGGCACCTGTATGCCTTTTACTTCGGCAAGATATAAAAATTAAAGCTCCAGTAATATATTTTTACGTGTGTTAAAGGTTTTTTTTAGTTGTATAGGGTTCCAGGGTTACAGCCTTCAAAATTGCACAAAAAGCTTCGTTTTCAGATGTATATATCTCAGGCTCTGTGTAATAGTTTTACAATCTAAAACCGCTAGAAGACCGCAAATTTTGTTGTCTCCATAAAACAATATCAAAATTATGCAATATTTTGTAATTTACTATTTAAATTTTCCGTTATGTGAAAACCACATTTTGCATTAAATTTCTTTCTTCATAACTCCGGCACGCCTTTATATAGGAACCTTAAATTGTCTTACCACATGTCTTTACTAAAAAAAATTTTAAACTGTAATTCGTGCTAACTTACTCGTGTAAGATATTCATTTCTCATTAGTAAATGGCTTAGTAAAAGAATGCCTACATATCTGTATGTCATCGTGATGAAACTTTTTTTAGTTTCTGTTTTATTTAATTCTAGATATGCAAAAAATTTAAATAACTTCACTATATATTACTTACAAAACGACAAGTTAAATTGGAGTTGAAACTGCCATTTCTGCAAGTATTTCTTTTCGTCCTTGTGTAGTTTATGTTTTATTATCTTCAGGAATCTATCAAAAAGGGTTTTATAAAAAATGGTGAATCTGAAATAAGTATAAAAAACGTAGATTTATTTTAATAATTCTCCTTAATTTTATATGAAAACAAAAATCTAAAATTAAAATATGGCAAAAAAATGTATATAGATACTTTTAATGTTTTATTTTTTTGTCCCTTATATTCAGTTTAATGCAATCCCAATTCCATTTATTTAAAATAAAAAAAAAAAAGAGAAAAAAAAAACGTACATATATGTCAAAATGCGTCATTCATAATTTGTTTTTATTTTTTTTTTTTAAGATTATAAGTGAAATGTTGAATTAATAATTTCTGTTTTTTGTCCACATTCAATTATAGCAAGTTACCTTCAACTTAAACCGATGAATATTCATATATGTAGGTACATAGAAACCATATTGTTATAAAACGAAAAATTTTTATTATAATAACGGTGACATTAATGCATCTGTCGTTGGACTTACACATAAATATTTAACTAAAAAGAAAATAATAAACTCTTTTAGTTATTACAACATTATTGAGAAATCAGAAAAATCGTATAAAAAAAAGAAATAATGAATAGAATTAAGCATATAAAGAATATGTATTAAAAATTATAAGAAAAAAAATGAATCACGTACCATTTATTCGTAAAATGTTACAATATGGTTTAATTCTTTTTTTTTTTTTCAAAATGTTATCAGTTTTAAGAAGGAGAAGAATTACTTTACATTGCGTACAGTTATAAGATTTGATTTAATTATTTTTAATGTAATTCGTGTCAAATGTTTTAAAGGGATTGATTTAATCCATTCATCCATTAAACTCATTACATCATCCATTAATTATACTTTAATATTGTAATACTTATTACGACTTATTACGAAATTCTTTTTCATTAAAAATATATATATATTTTTTTTTGTTATTTTAATATTTTATTTTTAAAGTACAATTTCGTAGAAAAATATGAAATTATTTGAAATTAATCAGAGTTGTAAATAAAATATAAACATTTATATGTATATTTAATTAACGAATGAGCAAAATTCTGAAATAGAGACATTTAAGAGCTGGATTCAAAATCAGGGTTATTTGCTTTTAACAGAATATATATATGCAAGATTCTGGATAAGGAAATATTTTAGAGTTAGTTACGAAATCAGGGTATTCGGTTTTTTCAAAATATTTATATTATATGCGAGATTCTGAATTAGAAGAACTTGAATTCAAAAGTAGGATACGCGCTTTTTTTAAATTTTTATATTTTGCGATTTTTTTATAAATTTAGATTTTTAGTTTAGTATATTTTCAGTTGTTCACAACTTTTTAGCACATTTCCAAAAAAAATTTGAAAAAATGTGCTTATTAGTTTCACTCTCTCCGTCCGTTCGTCCGTCTGATAAAGATAGAGGAAAAAAATTTTTGGGTAGGTCTCATAAAAAAAATAATTTTGTGGAACAACTTTTTCATGTAGCCCCATCCATTACGGAGCTACAGCCCCTCAAACTTTGAAAAAGCCCTATTTTTAAATGCGTATATCTTATGTTCTGCTTAAGACTTTTTCAATCTGAAAACGTCATTCGACAGGTATTTTCTTTAACTTTGTAAATTAATATCAAAATTATATAATTTTTTTAAATTTAGTATTTAAATTTACCGTTTTGTGAAAACCAAATTTTGCATGATTTTTCTACTTTCATAACTCCGACACGCTTTTAGATAGAGGCTTGAAATTTTGAGGCAAGAAAGAACTTTTAGAATTAGTATAAGTTTGCTCAGAAATTTTTTTTCGACCACCCCCTGTTTATGAGCTATTAGGACTCAAAAATTGAAAATTTGCTATTTTTAATCACCTGTAATTTGGGCACCTGTACACATTTTACTTCGGCAAGATATAAAAATTAAAGCTACAGTAATATATTTTAACGTGTGTTAAAGGTTTATTTTAGTTGTAAAGGGTTCCAAAGTTGCAACTCTTCAAAATTGCGAAAAAACCCCATTTTCAGATGTATATATCTCAGGCTCTGCGTAATAGTTTTGCAATCTAAAACCGCCAGAAGATCGAAAATTTTATTATCTATATAAAACAATTTCAAAATTATGTAATATTTTGTAATTTACGATTTAAATTTACCGTTATATGAAAACCACATTTTGCATGAAATTTCTTTTTTCATAACTCCGGCATGCCTTTAGATAGCAACCTGAAATTTTGAGACAAGAAAGAACTTTTAGAATTAGTATAAGTTTCCTCAGAAAATTTTTTGGTAACACCACCTCTTTAAGAGTTATTACGCCTCAAAAATTGAAAATTTGCTATTTTTAGACACCTGTAACTTAGGCACCTGTAAAAATTTTTCTTCGGCAAGACATGAAAATTAAAGGTTCAATAATATATTTTTACGTGTGTTAACGGTTTTTCTTAGTTATATAGGATTCCGGACTTACAGCCCCTCAAAATTGCAAAAAAGTCCTATTTTCACATATTTTGTTATTACATGAAATTTTAAAATTTTTGTGTAAGTCACAATTATAAACAGTTTGTATTGAGTTTTGGAAATGTACGCTTTTAAAAACCGTTGGTTTACATTCTACCTTGTTAACTAATATCTATAGAGATGTTGTAATAGCTATATAATAAAATAATAATAAATCATAATTCTTGTATAGATGGCGTAGAAATAGAAAACAAACATCTTAGTCTTGTACAATAGCTACAGCCGAGTAATCAACGGCTTAGTGAAATTAATGATTTACGAAACTGAAGCTTAGTCAAATATGAATAATAAATGACTTAGTATTAGGATGCCCTATGCTCCTAATAGGAGTGGCAAGAAAAACAAAATAATAAAATTAGAATTATGGAAATGGATTTTTTTTTGGAATTTTGTACGTAATTCCTTAAATGCGCGAGAATTAGAGTTCGAAATTTGGGATTTAGTGATTGGGATTTTGAGGGTTTTCGTACTCAGTCCAAATTTAAGTTGCCGAAATTAATCTTAACACCTTAATAGCTTTAAAATAACTATACTATTTTAAATCAAAAAAATTTTTCTAATATTTCATAATTTTTTCTTTCTTGTAAGTAAAGTAAAGTAAGTAAAATATTTACATTAATGTTTTAATGTCAACTATTTTTTTAAGTCTGAAGGTGTACTATATACAAACCTAAATTCTTCTGATTACGGATACGATAGATTACGGATATTTAAAAAAAAAATCGTAATGTCTTCTATTGATAACAATAAATTATAAAATATATTCCACTTTTATTTTTTTGCTTAAGTATTAAAAATTCTTAAAGATCTATTCTTTCTTAAAGAAGAGTTCGGATCTAATTAGTATTTTTTGAAAGTTGTTGATATAATTTCTTCATTCTTTTCAACATAAAAATTTTAATAAGAAAATAAAAACTTAGCAATGGCGTATTTGGTGAATTTGACCTTATTATGAGAATAAAAAAGTTTTTTTTTTTTCATTTTCCCCTTTAAGACTACTTTAATTTCAAAACCAAAAAAAATAGAACTCTTTAACTATATAGGTACTTCAAAAAAGCATAACAATTTAAGGTATTTAAAGCAATATTGTAACCTAATTTATTATTTCAGTTTATGCAAAAATTTTCCATTATTTTACATTTTTGGGAATTTTCCTTTGTTACATTTGTTTTTTTATTTAGTGCAGATGTTAAAATATTATTTCAACAAAAAAAAATTTTGTTGTACAATTAAAAGTTTCAACAAGTTTTTTTTTTGATATTCAACAAGTTTGTTACAAATTCTTTAGTTTTCAAGAACTTAAAAAATTGTTTGTTTTTGTTTATAGTTCTTGTATTGAAATTTATCAAGTTTTTTTTAATTTTTAAAAACATTTTTGTAGAATTTATTTATCTTTGACCAAAACTTTAAGATTTTTAAAAACATTTTTGTTTATTTATCTTTGACTGCCCATTTGTCTGTTTCTTTTTGTATTTTTCTACTTGTCAAACAAGGATACACATCCAAATCCGAAACAATCAAAATAACTTCTTTAACAGATTTAAATAAATCCTAAAAAAAATCTAAATAATTTTTTTTAATATTACAAATCACATAGGATATTGTAATATTACAAAACTTACTAAGGCCATTATAGGTTGAATACTATTATTAATTTATGCAATAGTATTATTTAATTTGTTCACAGTTTATATTTGGAAGAAAAAAAGAAATTACTTATCCCATCATTTGTTTTCAAATTAAAAAAAAAATTGCTTCTATATATGTAGTATTTGAACCCACACTCCCTGAGTTAATAATCCACTAATTTTATATTTTGCTTATCGATGTTTAGGCATATATACATGTATTATTAAATTATTAAACTTGTATTACGGTAATAAAAAATCTTCGGGAAGCATATGCTTTAATAAAAATCGAGGTCTTTAAATAAAACAAAGCATATAAAAGGTTGATAATAGAAAAACCGTATGAAACCGATGTTTATACCATTGTAAAAATGTGATTGTATTATTAAATTTAATTCTTATCTATATTTATTATGTAATTGTCAATATTTCCATTATATGTAATTAAAAAAAATTGCAATAAAAAAAAACTTAGTACAAAAAATAACAAATAAAAACTAATTTAAAAAATATTAATTATTATACACATGCATTGTTATCTATGTTAAAAATGGGTAACTCTTATTGTGAAGTTAGTTAAAAACATTTTAAAAAAAAAATGTGCCGACAGTTAGTTAAATACTGGAAAATAGAAAAAAAGTTTTCAAATTATTATTTCATATATTTTTTTCATTCCTAGATTTTTTGTTTTTTGGAAAAAATCAAATAGGCTTAAAGAATTTAAAATTGAAATATGTAATGTGGACGAATGAATTAGTTTTTTTCAGTTAATTTTAATAATTTTTTTTTTTTTAATTTTTGACAAGAAGTTAAGAATGACAGTACAGTGATTTCAACAGCTTTGTTTTTTTTTTTATTTTTCGAACAAATTATTATTAAGTTGTTTAAAATTAGGCGATTTTCTTCACAAAATATAATTTAAAAGATTATAAGGTGTTTTTGAGTGCCAAAAGTTAATTGAAGCAAAGAAATTATAGTATCATAGTTATCATAATATTAAATTGGTTAAATAGGTTATTATTTCGATTAAAGATAGTTTTGCAAATTGGTATTTGTATTAGGTATGTTTTAAGATTTCCTAATTATAAAAGATATACAATATACATAATATGTATTGTATTGCACCTATGTAATTATGTAATTATGTTTTGAATAAAAGTTGACAAACAGACTTTAACTTTAAAAAATATTTTCAATCTTTACGCGCTAGCCAAACTCTAGGAAAATTTCCTTTATACATTGGTGGTGTAGGTTTGGCTAAGTGGGACAGGAAGAGGGGGAGGAAAATAGGATAACAAGAGGGAGTTGGAGGTAAATTGGAGACGAACCTGAAAAGGTTCTTTTTGAAGAGTTGCAAATTGTAGGATGGGACATCTTCAACAGATAGAATTATGTTCCACATTTTAGCAGTTCTCACAACAAATGAATTTCCATAACCAGTTTTACACCACCTAAAAATTTTCACGGTGTAGAAATGAGCACTTCCAGTCTCCCTTGGAATTGTTTGAGAGGTGGTATTATTTATTTTATTTCAATAGAACAAGTGTCATTACCTACAAGATATCTATAAAAGAGAGCTAAAACACTAATATTTCTACGAATACAAAGAGGAGTAAAAGTTACTTGCACGACTTGTTACTGTAACAGAAATAATATGGTCAGAGCTTCATTTTTTGTAACCAAAATAATTTACGTTTTTTAATAAATAAAATATAAATAAAAAATAAGTAAATTTAAGTAATTTGCGTTTTTTAATAAAAATATGTAATCACAAAAATGTGAACATTCTTTTTAGGGATTGATTTAGGAAACTTAGCTAATCCGAACTGATAAAGGTGGATGGACTCTTCTTCTATTCTAAAATTAATTTTATATACATATTTATTTTTCTTATATTTTTATTTACTTACGGGATACAATTAAATTTTTTTTAATGTTATTTATCTGCAAATAAATATTTTTTGGGTACTTTTTCGCAGTTATTTTATCAATTTTTTAATAATCTAATATGGAACAGGGAGAAAGAATTACTTGTTCTTTACCACTTTGTAATAGATTATAGAAACTGAAGTCAAGTAAACTCTTGACATAATCTGATATACTTTAAATTAAAATATCAATTCTACTATTTCATAATATGATAAAATTAATTTTTTGCATATAATAAATTTGTATTAATTGTCTTCCAACAAAATGACCAATTTTAATGTTAATGTTTTTATCATACGCAGGTTGTAAACGAATTTTCATGCCGTCAATTGCCATCTTAGTTCGATTAAACCAGTAATCTTAGCCTTATGTGAAACACAAACCAGTAGCCACAATTATAACTTTAATGATATCGGCTACACTCTTACTTCGCACTCACTTCATTTACTTCACGTACCAAAACTGTTCCACCTTCATCAACTTGTTAAAAACCCCACTAGGATCCCGGACTGTGCTGATTATGAAGGTCACCTCTTGGATCTGTTTCTCACCATACATCCTGAAAAATATATGGCTTCAGTTGTTTGCGCCCTGGGTAATTCCGACCATTGTTTGGTTAACACAAGTTTCCGGGTCCAATCTTCCGCCCAATCTCCAACCAAAGGTCCCCTGATTAAACAAAAAATTAGTTTAGCGATACAGCCATGCTGACTGAGAGGATTTTAACAACTTTTTTAGAAGCTTTGATTGGTCATTCTGCTTCCGTAACAGAAATGTTTATTTGCTACAAATGCGATTAGTGAAATTATTTTACTTGGAATGAGGTCATTCATTCCTCATTCCATGAAATCTGTTAAGAGGAGGTTCAAATCTGGTTTAATGGTTTAATCGCATTTGCAAAGAAGCCATTTTTAGAAAAGAGGAGGCTTTTAAACTGTACCAAAAATTCTTGTTCAACCAAAAGTTGAAACGTAAAATCATCCACATGCCGAATAGCAAATATTTTTGGACATTTGCCAAAAGTCTAAAAGAAGACGTTAAAGGGTCTTCTTTTCCACCACTTATAAATTACGGTTGATAATAATAACAGAACCGTATCAGATTCTAAAGAGAAGGCGAATTTATTTCGCAAGCAGTTCGCTTCCAATTCGACACTGCCACAGTCAGCTCCTTGGCTGCTCCGGAGTTGGCTCCTCCTTCGGTAAAATTTACTTTAAGACGCGGGCGGTGATGAAAATCTTGAAAAATCTTGATACAAATAAGTCAGCCGGCCCAGATGGTATAACCACCATGGTGCTTAAAAATAACTACTCGGGTATTTAAAAACCTCTGCGTAACCTTTTCTACCTCTTCTTCACTTCGGGTATTCATCCTACACAATGGAAGGTTGCATATGTTTTACCAATTCACAAAAAAGGTAATAAAAGCGATCCCTCCAACTACCGCCCTATTACTATAACTTCGTATATATATAAGGGTTCAGAACTATTACTATATAAGGGTTCAGAACCCGTCGTTCAACTGGTGATCTCATGACTTACCTTTGTGAGAAGCTAAGCACCAGCCTTCATCATTCTGGTAAGTTTGATGTTGTGGCAATTGATATTTCTAAGGCTTTCGATCGAGTTTGGCACCATGCTCTATTAGCAAAATGCAAAGCATTAGATCTTGGTAGGGTTTTTCTAAATTGAATTATAGATTTCCTTTCGAATCGTACGATTCGTGTACTGGTCGATGGATATTCATCTGACAAATTCAAAATAAATGCTGGTGTCCCTCAAGATCAGTTTTATCCCCCACTCTCTTCTTAATATTTATCAATGACCTACTTGCATCTCGATCTCGCGGAAATTTGCCACTGCTATTCCCAACCTACTATTTAAGGGAGATGTTTTGCAGCATTCAACAGATTTAAACATGCTGGGTATCGAGTTAAACCAAAAATTGATCAAATCTTGGACTTGGTCAAATCACATTTTTGGTATAGCTAAGGATGCAGCTAAATGTTTGGGTTTTTTTATATCGCTGCAAAACTTACTTTTCCACATCTGATCTTCTCAATATCTATAAAACGTAAATTAGGCCGAAAATGGAGTATAATGCACACATATGGGCTGCAGGCCCTCAAAAAGCGCTGGATTATTTAGATAATGTGCAAAACAGAGCTATTCGTCTTATCAACGACCCCAGTGTAACTTCCACTCAGCCATCGTCGCACAGTTGGGTCACTGACCTTGCTTTATAGATATCTCGTAGGGATTAACACCTGTTTCAAAGAAATAAAACAGTTAATGCCTCAACTCAAAGTTTTCCAACGAGAAAGAAGGAGGACAACAGAAGCTTATCCCTACCATGTAGAGTTATCAAGATGGCGAAATACAGCTTATGGAAATTCGTTTGCCATACGCACTTTCCGTTCTTCAAAATATTGCTCCAAATTTCCTAATTCCAATTTCCCGAATTATCCTTTCTACATCCATATCCCCAAAACCAAACTGTAAATTTGTATTAAAGGTTCCATCCTAAATTTTGGTTTTAAAAGGGAGGTGATTTTGGTTGGTTAGAGGAGAACATTCCCCTGAGGAAGCACGTGCAGTTCCTCTTGGCAACTTTCGAGTTTTCCATCAACCCTCGTTAAAAATATATATATATATATATATATATTAAGAAAAGTTAAAGATCCTTTAAGTTTTTAGCTCCTTTGTCATTTTTTGTTTCTAATAAATCTTTTTAGTCTTAGTGTTGCATAAAATTTATTTGTTTTTTTTTTTATTTTTATTTATTTAAAAATTATATAAATTCTCACATTTTAAGAAATGATAGAAAAATGAATTAAAAAGAATAAAAAACAAAATTACAAGATATAGTTTCGTTTTATAAATTTGTTAAGAAAAAAATATTTCCTTATATTTTTTTTCCTTTCCTTACATATGTCCATTATAACTATAAAAATCATATTTGTATAAACACATTTAATATTAATATAAGGAATAGAAAAGTGATAAGAAATTATGGTTTATTTTTTATAAGTTATAATTTAAATATTGGACCATGCATTTTACTGTTAAGGGGAAATTGACATTTATATGATTTTTAAAAAAATGTAATGTATTGTTCGACCACTAGATGGCTATTAAATGACATCATCATTTTGCAGTCCTCAAGTATCGTTATATGAATATGTCATCCTGAAAACTTGTGCGCTGTTATCGGAAGTATCTCAAAATATTTTTAATAAATTGTTATTAGAAAATTTAATTTTTTATAATAGTTAGTACCTGTAATTTGTTTAATGTTTTATTTTCGTTCTAACCTGGTTTACTGTCGTTATTGTTGCGTTAATTTTAAAAATGCTTAAATATGAGAACCTTATTTTTTTTATATGTATATATATATAATATATCTCTTTATCTTAATTTATATATATATGTATATATTTTTTTAAAATTATTACCGACTTTCGTTTTATTTATTTCTGCATTACATTCGTAAGAGATGTATTACATTCGTATTACATTCATCATTCTATTTTAATTTTTTTTATTTCTTTTTTTTTTTTGCAAGAAATTGATTGAGAGGAGGCATTTAAAATTAACTATCATTCCAACTAAGAACTTTCATTCTAATCTTTAAGATACAATTTCACAATAAAACAAAAAAATTAAGAAATAAACTCTTTAACGCGTTAAATATAATTAAAAACATATAGAAAATCCCCATTAAAAATGGTAAATAACGTATAATTGGAAGGTAGAATACGCGCAACAAAGTTGTATGGAAGTGAAACAAAGCAGTATGAAAAATTATAGATTTTTAGAGCCGCACATTTTCCAAAAGACAATCATCCATATTATATTAGGTTTGTGATACGTATCATCAAAATTTGGTATTAAATTGCAGTTCGAACCATGAAGCTTTTAATTTTGTTTGAACATACAAAGTTAAATAGTCATGCTAAATGGTTTATTATGCCAAAATAGAATTAAAACTTCTATAGTTCAGACTTTAATTAGGAGACAAATTTTCGTGATACGTATCGCAAGCAATAGTGTGATATGGATAAATAACTATTTCTTTTGCGTCAAAACTTTTTTAATTTGAATCTAACTTTTTTATGTTAGCAAAATTTGGGAAAAATCAAAATACATTTTCATCAATTTTAAAGAAACCCTATTAAATTAAAAAAAATCGTTAAAACATGAAAAAATATAAAATTGGAGTTTGGAGATAAATTTGGACAGTTTTTTTTTTTTTAATTCTTAACCTGTAATAACTCTTTAACAGGAGGAGGTAAAAAATATTATTTTAAGGTAACTTATGTTAATTCTTAAAGATCTTCCTCCTCATTCATTTTTCAAATTTGAAGATTCTTTCTAAAAATTTTCCGAAGATACGGTGAAATAAAAATCGTTTTATGGTTTTTGGAGATAGTTTGGGTTGATAGTTATGGTTTTTGGAGATAGTTAGGTATTTTTTGTACATCAAAAAGAAGGAGCAATGGTGGCTACACAAAAACGTTCTACAATATTTATTTTAAGGAGTTAAAATATCATTGTTCCATCGTAAACGGTGTAAAAAGTTTTGTAAGCAGACATGGGCGGACAGAGTGAAACCTAGTAATAAGCTAATTTTTCAAAAAAAAAATTCGGAAAATTTATGTTTACACAAATTTTGTTTTTATTAGAAAGTTGGTAATTTTTCTTCTATAGTGCAATAAGTGTTAGGTACTGTATACAACATATTGCAGCATCATATAAAACCTAATGTAGGAACATCACCACCAATGAAAGTTAATTTTTCTCTACTGGACGCTAAAATATCTTTACATTTTGAATCTTTATGTTTATATTGGTTTTTTAGCACATTTCCAAAAAAATTTTGAAAAAATGTGCTTATTAGTTTCACTCTGTTCGTCCGTCCGTCTGTTTACAAAACTTCTACACCGTTAAAGATAGAGAAAAAAAATTTTAACCATAGGTAGGTCTCATAAAAAAAATAATTTTGTGGAACAACTTTTTCATGTAGCCCCCCCCATTACGGAGCTACAGCCCCTCAAACTTTGAAAAAGCCCTATTTTTAAATGTATATATCTTATGTTCTGCTTAAGATTTTTTCAATCTGAAAACGTCATTCGACAGGTATTTCTTTTATCTTTATAAATTAATATCAAAATTATACAATTTTTTTAAATTTAGTATTTAAATTTACCGTTATGTGAAAACCAAATTTTGCATGATTTTTCTACTTTCATAACTCCGGCACGCTTCTAGATAGCAGCTTGAAATTTTGAGGCAAGAAAGAACTTTTAGAATTAGTATAAGTTTGCTCAGAAAATTTTTTTGGACCACCCCCTGTTTATGAGCTATTAGGGCTTAAAAATTGAAAATTTGCTATTTTTAAACACCTGTAACTTAGGAGCCTGTACACATTTTACTTCTGCAAGATATAAAAATTAAAGCTACAATAATATATTTTTATGTGTGTTAAAGGTTTATTTTAATTGTAGAGGGTTCCAAAGTTGCAGCTCTTCAAAATTGCGAAAAAGCCCCATTTTCAGATGTATATATCTCGGGCTCTGCGTAATAATTTTGCAATCTAAAACCGCCAGAAGATCGTAAATTTTATTATCTATATAAAACAATATCAAAATTATGTAATATTTTGTAATATTTTGTAATTTACCGTTATGTGAAAACCACATTTTGCATGAAATTTCTTTTTTCATAACTCCGGCACCCCTTTAGATAGGAACCTGAAATTTTGAGACAAGAAAGAACTTTTAGAATTAGTATAAGTTTCCTCAGAAAATTTTTTGGTAACAACCCCTCTTTAAGAGTTATTACGCCTCAAAAATTGAAAATTTGCTATTTTTAGACACCTGTAACTTAGGCACCTGTACAAATTTTTCTTCAGCAAGACATGAAAATTAAAGGTTCAATAATATATTTTTACGTGTGTTAACGGCTTTTCTTAGTTATATAGGATTCCGGACTTACGGCCCCTCAAAATTTCAAAAATGTCCTATTGTCACATTTTTTCTTATTACATGAAATTTTCAAATTTTTGTGTAAGTCACACTTCTAAACAGTTTGTATTGAGTTTTGGAAATGTGCGCTTTTAAAAACCGTTGGTTTACATTCTACCTTGTTTTTCTTATTTTTATTTTTTCCCTTAAAGTAATAATAATTTTATGTTGTGTGAATGTTTACATCACCAGCAAATAATAACAAAATTGACAACAAGACAAATAAAAAAAAACTAAAGGCAAGTAAAACCTTACAATAATCAAATTAAGAAGACTACGATGGACAACAAATGTTAGCTTTTGTTGATGATGACGATATTTTTATTTTTTTTTTATGTTTTGCCTTAAGGCTAAACTATATGCAAAAACAACATGTTGGAACAACAAAAACAAAAAAAAAGCCTAAAAGAAAATCATTACATCTATGCGAAATCTGTGATATTTTATTTTTTATTATCTTGCTTATGTTGAATTTATGTATTATTGCAACAACAATAAAGAAAAGCATAAACGTCTTTCTTAAGTGTGCTTAACTTAAATAATGTCGTTTTTTTTTTATTTATACAATAATGTATTAGATTTTTTTCTTTTTGTTATATTATTTGTTGAAGACATAATGACTTGATGCTTCTTCTATAACAAATAGAATTCATCGTAATCGTTATAAATTTTGTTATTATTATTTTGTTTTGATTTAAAATTAATGATGAATACAACACATCCACTTATCTATTTACTGATGTTTTGGAGTGTCATATAACACCAGACATCGTATATTGTTTTGATGTTGCTCGTAACGATATTGCATGATGAATTACTCGTGTATATAGAAAGGGCTTTAAATATTTTTTTTCTTTTATTGAAAATAGACCTTTTTTATTGTTAGTTTTATTTTATTATTATTTTTTTTTTTTGAACTTATGGTGAATGATTAAATAATTTATTAATGGTTTGGGGGGTTGAATTTTAATGTGTGTATAATATGCATATTTGAATGTGATGCATTATGTTGAGATATAATGCAATGCAAGAAGTTAAAATAAGAAATCTAAAGTTATGGTGCTTGCCTACTGTATATTAATATTCATAAACTTTTTCTCTTTTTAAAGTTAAAAAAAAAATAATTGCAGTTTTAAATTATAAAAATATTAGCAATTATTTCTTTTTTTGCTACTGCCAAGTTTTGTATAGCTAATAACTTTTAGTTTATACAATCAGTTTAAAATTTTTCTTGTTTTTAATATCTTTAGTTATATTTTAATGTAAATATTTTACTTGGGAGGTATATATATATTTTTTTTTTTTGATGGTTAAAAAAATATTTTAAATATATAATATCTATACCTATTAATTTTTTAATCCGCTTAATTTTATCAAATGTAATCATTTTGGTTTAGAACTAGAAATTTTGCAATCTCGATTTATAATTTTAGCAAAGGTGTAAAAGTCAAAGTCATGATCATCAATTTTTTTTTTGGTTTTTTTTATTTTGTTATTTTGTCGGTTTTACTTCTATAACAGGAGAATGAATGATCCTAAATCATTATTTTTCACTAAGCTGTTAACTAGCAGTTATATTGTACAAGATTATGAGCTACAAATACTTCATGAAACAAATACTATACTTTCAATTGAAAGTTTTTTTTTGGTTTCGATTACTATTTTTCGATTAGAGATCGGCGTAAGGCCAGATTTTGATTCCGATTTAAATTTCAATTGAAAAGCTACAGATAAATCTGTAGAATACATTGGATATTTGGGTCATTCTAAAAAATGTATATATTTAAAAATTAAAATTAAATTTTTTTTTAAATTGAGTCTTCAAACTAAATTTATTTTTAAGGTTGTAAAGATTTATTTTAAATTTGTTATCAAAGTCGTAGTTTATTTGGCTGGATGTATTTTAAAATATTTTTACTAAAATTTTACATATTTCATATATAAAAATGTTTAATCATTTATAACAATAAAAATTACCTAAAATAGGAACTTGATGTCAAAATAAAAAAATATAAACAAAAATACTTAAAATTTAGTTTTAATTCGTATTAAATCACATTATTATCATTTAATTTTTTTATTTTTTTTAAATCATTTTGCTGAAAAAAGGTTTTGCTTTTTAATTTTTTCATTTTATAATAGTAAATGAATCAAACTTAAAATAATTCTAAGAACGTTTTAGAAATGTAGCTAAAAATGTGCACATAGGAGAAAATTGGTAACGCATAGGATAAATAGTAACGAAGAGGAATTTTGCTTTTCTTTAACATCAATCGGCTGTTCAAATTGATAAAATATTCGACCACCCTGTATTTTTATACCTGTACGATAGTATCGTGTATAATAAAATTGATCCTCCGTATGTCAAAGATATGGATTGGATCAGAATCAAATTTTGAGTTGATAAAGCTTTGTCCGTCCGTCAGAACGATAACTCAACAACTAAGAAAGCTAGAGTCTTACAATTAACACAAAATATTCTTGGATCAATTTGTAAGTTCCTTATTTTTTTTGGTTGAGATCCGACCAAAACTTCGGATAGCTCTCGAACAACCAACTTTTTGATCTCCACATTTTTCAAATAAATTTTTCAAAAGTTCTACAACGTTTGAAGTAGAGCAACGAAATTTTAACTACAGGTGATAAAATAGTCAATAATGGTTTTAAATGTTTTTCCAATTCTTGGTGCGTATTTATATCGCAAAAAAATAATTTAATGGATCAACTTTTTTCTGTAGTGCTACCCGTTACGGAGCTAGAGCCAAAGTTCGAAAAGCTCTATATTTAAATTGTTATAACACAAGTTCTATAAATAAGGTATATCTTAAATCTGAAAACGACTCTTATTAGCTTTATAAATACATATATAATAAATATATATTTTTGCCATATGGTGTCGTAATTTACCGTTATGCAAAACTCAATTATTGCAAAATTCTTGATCCCTCCTATCTTCCAACGGTTTGAGTTAGAGACCTGAAATTTTAAAAGAGACTCCATCACGCAAAATGCCTATCTTAATTTTCTTTCTTGTTTCCTTTTGCGCCATTCCTTTCTAGTTCTTTCTAACATTTCATTAGTTACTACCTTGTTTTTGTGATACCTTATTCTAGCCTTTTATGTTTTTTCATATCTTTTAATCTTTCTGTACTCTGCTTTACTTTTTCACTGTACCTTCTTTGCTTTTCAGCAGCTGTTAAAGGCATACATACCTAATTGTAACTTGAAAAATGTATATATAGTTTGGCTGTTCTTCTTGAGTCCCTTACTAATTCTTTTTAAATATCTATGTAAGTTAATTTAGTATAATACATAGCTTAGAGGAACGTAGAGGAACTTTGCAAAAAACACGCCCAAAAATTTTTATTTCTTACTCTATTAAACTCCAAGTTCACTGAAGCACGGGTGCCTTTCAAAATCCAACTAAAAAAAATCCAGTCTTTTTTCAAAAATACTGTAACTTAAAATCCAGTACGCATCAAATCCAGTTGAATAAAATCCAGTAACATAAAATCCCACAAAAAGGAATAGATTGAAATAGAGTAGAGTGGTAAAATAGAATAAACAAAATTAAGTGGTAGTAGTAAAGTAGATAAAGGAATTAAATTCTGTAAAGAAGTTTAAAAGTGACTTAAAATTTATTTAAAACTATTAATATAAAAAAGCATATAATTCTTTTATTAAAAAAACTTATTCCAATTATGAATGAAATGAAAACACTTCAAAAAAATATAAAAAATATGAAAAGACTTCAAATCTAAAATTAAATTAGTAACATCATCATTATATAATAACATTTTAATCAACGAAAAAAATTTTTTTCTTCTAATATTTTCTTTACTTTTTTTTTTTTTATTAAAGGTTCTCGCGATTGAAATTATTATACTCTAGTAGTTACAACGGCTTGCTCTTCTTTTAAATTTTTACAATTCATATACATTAATATGTTTCTTAAATATTAAGGCTGACAATCTTCTATGCCACGACTCTACATTATTTTGGGTTGTTGGCAACCTAAGCTCAATATTTTCTCCTATTGCCCAAAACGATGGTGGCGATAAACTTGAAGAGAAAAGCGTAGAAATGAATTGAAAAGTAAATTTTTAATTTAAATGTTAATAAAAAATTAAGTCTAATCAAGTAAAATCCAGTTAAAATTATTTGGCGCGCGCCAAACTTATTTTTAAAAAATAAATTAATTATTCTAAAATGAAAAATTAAATATTTGAAATTATATTTTATGCAAGCAAATAATATGCTCTGAGAAAAAATATTTCAAAACTGAACGTCAATTTTGGAAATGATGAATTGGGACAACGACTTTTTGTTGATTTTCTACCAGCAAACTTGACAAAATCAGTTTAAATCAAACAAAAATAAATTTTTTACTGATTGATGTACGAGTATAAGTAAATATAATATACTATATTTTATCATATTTTATTAGTATTTTAGGTATTAAAAATTAGTTAAAAATTAATGTATTTTACTGGGACAAGAAAATATACATTTTTTTTTTAGAATGACTCATTTATCTTTTGATTAAATTTTTTTTTACATGTATTTTTGATTAGTTAATAAATTCTTACTTTATTTCTCGAGATATTAAGAACTATTTTACAAAAGACTTGGAGTATTCAGGTAATCGAAATATATTTTTTTATAAAAAACAAAAACGCCTGTTTTGAAATGGTAGATATAATATATTATGTTTTTATGTATATATTTTGAGCGCGCAAAAATAATCTTATTTATAAATTAAAAATTCTGAACATTTGAACATTTTCCAAAAAATTTGAACATTAGTCTATTTAAAAAACTTCTAAACCGAGCAACAGCAATCAAATAGCGATGGATAGATCCCATAAAAAAAATTAATGTTGTGCAGTAATTTTTCAGTCATTTTTCACTCATTACACTCTCTACAGCCCCTCAAAATTTGAAAAGGCTCTATTTATTAAATGTGTATACATACTTCTTCACATGTACTTCACGGGTATACATACTTCAACTTCTGCTTAACATTTTTTAATCTAAAACACCTCCTAAAGTACATACTGCGAGAATCGGACAGTTGGTAACTTTCATTTAGCAACTGGACAGTTAGCCAAAGACATTTCGAAAAAGAGACACTTAGCAAAAAGATATTTAGTAAAATGGACAGTTAGCAAAAGGACGTTTAACAACTGGATACTTTGCTACTTGGACACTCAATAATTTTTACAACTGGACACTTAACAACTTTTACAAGAGGACACTTTACAGTTTTTAGCAACCAACAATATAATTTTCAACTCTATAATTTCATTATATCTTTCATGAATCTGTGTCGAAATAATTAATATCGGAAATGTATAAATCAAGTAAACTTAAGTCAGAAAAGTAAAGATTATAATATTTAACATTTCGTCTTAGTTCCTAACATGTTTTGTCAAATTACTCATTTAAATGTGTTATAAAGCCATATTTTTATAAAACATTTTGTGTCATAAAGCCATGATTAAATTATTCTCTGATTCAATTATAATTTTTTTTGTATAATTGTTGTTGATTGATTGATGTTGAAAAATGTTTGTAAAAGCTTTGGTGATGAAAATAGGTTAGAGGTTAAAAATTAATTTTAATATGAAATATGTATATTCGAAAAAGTGCATATTAAAAAAATTTTGTTTTTGTTTTAAGCACTCTGTAACAAATGAGACAACCTATACTAATTTTAAGTATATCATGTTAAGGGTTGTTTACAGACCTATGTTTTGGGACTACAACGGTTTTTATCGATCTAACATTTTTTGCGATATTTTTCGTTATAAGCATGTGAAGTATAAAATTGCATTTTTTATTAAAATTGTTGTTGTAATTTCGAATTTCTAACCTCTGATAGGACTATTTACTAAGCTATACCACACTTTTTACATAGCGTTAGAAAGGGTATGAAGAGACCTTTCTAACAGTATAAAATAATACAGGGGTGTCTTTGAAAATTTATAAAGTATAGTGGTTTCTAGGAAGTCTAGAAAAAAAAATTTTTTGAAACCAAAATTTTCCGTTTGAACTGCAGTATGTCAGAAACGGTAGCACTGAATATTCTCCCACATTGTACTCGGACTAGTACAGAAATTTTGTTGTTTTTCATCTTTTTTGCTGGCAACTATCAACTTTTTTTTTACAAATTTAACAGTTTTCTGAAAGATTGCATATTCAAAAATATATTTGAATAATGCAAAGTATATTTGAATAATGCAAAATTGTTTGACAATAAAAAAGCAAATTATTTTTCGTGAATTTTTTCTAAATTTGGATGTAATTTTTTAGTAATACAATATATACCTAATAATAACTTTTTAAAATTTTAGTCAAAGATTAGCAGTATTTTATTTATAATACATCATAGATAGCAAAACAAATTATATATATATATATATATATATATATATAAATATTGTTGTAAGTAAGTGCAATTGAATATGGGTGTACTCATCTGAGTACAATAGTAAGATAAGTAAATTTAAAATTTCTTGTTATTTTGAAAAGAAATGGATTTTCCTCAAATAAGCACACAAAATTTGTATAGGAAACGCTATCAAAACTTATATGCGGCAATAGATGACATAAATGCAGGCAGTGATAACGTTAAAGTTATTTTAATTCCACCTGAAACAGATGTTCAAACAGATGAGGAGGATATTGATATCGATAATCTTGAAAATACCCAGTTACGTTATGATATACCCGGTCAAATAGAAGTTCGATTTGAGGAAAGCTTCCACAGTGAAGATGATGCACCTATTTCTCATTTACGCAAAAGAAACAAGTCACAAGCTAGTGCAGTTAACTGGTCCGAAAACATCTCATATAATACGAAAGTAGAGGAAACGTAATCTTATCTTACAAATTTGGAAAATCTGAAAAATGAGTTGTTTGAACTTTCGGAAGTTGAAATTTTCGAGAAATTTTTTGATGAAGATGTTATGGATTTAATAGTGGAACAGCGTTTTATATGCTAGTCAAAAAAATCATCATAATTTTAGTTTCACTAGGCAAAACCTGAAAAAATTTGTTGGAATATTGTTCTTTAGTGGTTACCATTTTCTGGCTAAGGAAACATATTATTGGTGTTTAGACGAAGATACTCGGATACCATTAGTGACAAATGCAATGTCCAGAAATCGTTATGAAGAAATAAAACGCTTTCTGCATTTGGCTGACAATTCGAAAATCGATAAGACCGATAAAATGGCAAAACAACGTCCCCTTATAAATAAGATAATAAGTAAAGTTTCAACAATGGGGGTTTTTTCATCAAAATTTGTCGATAGATGGGGCTATGGTCAAATATTTTGGACATCATTCTGCAAAACAATTCATCAAAAGTAAACCAGTGCGATTTGGTTATAAGAACTGGATGCTTTGTAGTAGCGATGGCTATTGTTACAATTATGCCACTTATTGTGGCTCAAAAAATATTGAAAGGACAGCGAAAAATATGCCACTGGGTTCGCGAGTTGTATTAGAACTTCTAAAGGAAATTGAAAAGTCAACAGATCATACAATTTATTTCGACAATTTCTTCACTAATCATGATCTCAAATAAAGGATCTCAAGCCACTGGAACTGTTAGCGATAACAGAACAAACAATTGTCCATTGAAAAACAACCACTATGAATTCCAGTTCGACACAAATAACAACATACTTTTCGTTCGGTGGAAAAATAATTCTATTATAACAATGGCTACTAATTTTGGCTATATTGACCTGTTGGATACAGTTAAGTTATGGTCACTGGTAGAAAAGAAATGATGTACCTCAACCCAAACTTTTCGCTTCACACAATAAAAGCATCTCCATGATCAATTCGTAAACACTTACCGTATCAGCTTGAGAGGCAAAAAATGGTGGTGGGTATTATTTACACAATCTCTTAACTCAATTGTGGTAAATTCTTGGAAGCTTCACTGTTTGGTAAACAATGATAAAAAAAGGGATCTATTGTCTTTTGTAAAATCGGTTACAAGAACATATCTGCAAACGTATAGGCCATCAAAGAACCCAAACCCAGGAACAATTTCCAAAAGTGTTGCACAAAGCAATGCAGGACATTTCACAATCCTCTACGATGCTGTGAATGCCATAATAGAGTTAGATGAATTTGTGAAAAATGTAATGCTACACTTTGTGTTGAAAAAAATTGTTTTAAAAATTTCACACAAAATAAAATTTTTGATATAGTTTGAAGCCATTGTACTCATATGGGTAGTCTCTCTTGACTTGTTAAACGAGGAGTGACGCGTGCGCATTATCATAATTCCTATAATAATATAAAACTGCAAAAATAAATGTGGACAGTGGACAGGAAATTTCACAGCCTTTCCTGTACAGGTGTGGTTGTAAGTGTCGTAAGCGGGAATAACTCTTACGACGTGTGTGGGATTCGAACTCCCTCGGTGTTTACAGCGTATTTTATACGCTCACCCACTAGGCCACCGAGGCCCCATTTGGATCAAAATGAACATAATAATAATATAAATAATGTCAAAAAAAATACAAAAGCTTTAGAGAAATCTCTAAAAACCAAACCATCAGTATTAAATGCAAATAATAACAAAATAAATAACGAACCAACTAGTGATGCACCAACTAAAAATGACAAAAAAAAAGCGGACTTGGCTTCCGAAAATAACCACTTAAAGCAAGAAATCGAAAATCTTAAAAAAACTATTAAAAAACTTGGTAGCTTACCAAGTGTCATAAACAAAAACCAGTTTGAGAGTCTCCCTATCAATTTAAATGCAGAGATAAATGACATAGATAGTGAAGAAAGTAACAACAACAAAAATATTATCAATAACAACAACAATAATAATAATAATAAAACTAATATAACAGATAATGATAATAATAAGCTCAAAAAACCGATCTCAGATTTTATAGATCATAATACCTTAATCAACAATCAATCATCATCATCATCATATCGGATTCAAGATAACGATTTCGTACGAAAGAAAAAAATAAAAATAAAAGACAAATAAACACTCAACATATGGATTTAATTGCTAGAGGTACTGACAACAAAACCAACAAGAACAGTAATAAATTTGAAACTATGACAAACGAAAAATTGAAAACATCTGATGTAAATATAAAAGCAGAAGCATACATACATGACAAAACTCAAAATAATTC
Organism: Poecilobothrus nobilitatus; assembly: GCA_947095535.1. NCBI lineage: Eukaryota > Metazoa > Arthropoda > Insecta > Diptera > Dolichopodidae > Poecilobothrus > Poecilobothrus nobilitatus. The sequence continues at coordinate 275,907,147 of OX352772.1, forward strand.
GGTAAACAATAATAATTATAAGTAAATTACCCTCCATTAATATTTATGATCAAAGTCCAAATGAAATCATAAAATTATTAATTGAAAGTTATAAATTAAATGCAAATTGTTTTTATATTAAAAAAATATCAAATAAAAAACATGCTATTTATGTAGACAATATTGAAAATTACAATATTATTAAAAAAGCTTTAAATGATGTTGAAGCTTCATTTTTCTCATATACACCTCGTGTTGAAAAAATTAAAACAATACTATTAAAAGGTTTACATATAAATGAAACAGTAGAATTCGTAAGAAATTATTTAGATAACTTAAATTTTAATAATTGTAAAATTCATAAAATAGTTAGATTTACCACTAAAAAATCACAAGCTAAAAACAGAATCTTACCCACCTTTCTAGTCCAAGTTACACCAGATAGTACGCTTTCAGAACTTTACAGTATCAAAATAATAAATTACCAAACTGTCACTTGGGAAAAATTGAAAAAGAATGAAATATTACAGTGTAAGCGCTGTCAACGCTTTCGATATACGGCAAGCAACTGCAATTTAGACTTCAGATGCGTTAAATGTGCTTAAAACCACGGGCCGGGTATGTGTGTCATAATGCAAAAAGAAAATGACAAAGAAAAATTATTTTGCGCTTTATGTAAAAATAATGGCCATCCAGCCTCTTTTAAGGGATGTCCGAAATTTGTTTTCCTTAAAGAGGCAATAAAAAAGAAAAAAAATAGCTGCTATAAAAATGAACCAAACCCAACATAACATGTTGAATAACATTGTAACAACTGGTAATTCTTTTGCAAATGTACTAAAGGACGAAAATAAAACTGAACCAACTAAAATTTCAGACTCATTTGAAAAGGCTTTACAAAATATAATAAGTATTAATAACTAAATTAAATTCGCTAGAAAAAACGATTAATGATAGCACAAAAAGAATAGATATCTTGTTGTCAACATTTGATTTATAATAAAATATCTATAAACAACACAGCTTGCAATAAGGAAAGTCAAAAATTATTAAAAATGTTTACAATCAATACCAATTCAATAATTTCAATCGAAAGGCAACATTTTCTGAATTCATTTTTGAAACAAAATAATTCGGATATCGCTTTTATATCAGAAACAAAGCTAAAGAAAAGTTTGTGTTGAAGGCTATAATATAATACGTGGAGATAGACCTAATTCAGAACAAGAGGGAGGGTGCGCAATATTAATAAAAAAGCACTTCAAATATAAAGAAATTAAGAAAAGAGCAATCCAAAAGTTTGAATGTTTGGAAGCCGCTATCATATGTATTAAATTAAATAGCAATAAAAAATTGTTCCTGATTTCGGTATACGCATCACAACGTTTCTCAGAAAAATTTATAGGAGATTTCGACAAACTTTGGCAAATCCTAGAACTGAATAATTTAAATAATTTTTATGTTATTGCGGGAGACATGAATGCCAAACATATAAATTGGGCGAACAAATCTAACAATAATAGAGGCAAGTCATTAAATACTTGGCTGAAAAATAAAAGTATGATTTATAGAACGAAATTATACCATAGTCAATATCCGTCACGCCCTATCTCAGAATCTTTCTTAGATATCTACCTAATAGACTGTAGGTTTGCTGTGAACAACAGTATATTTCAAGATAAGTTAGAAACTCTGCCTTATGATAGCGATCACTGTGCAATAAAAATGGAAATTTTTCAGCATAACATGTCTGATTTTTGTTTGGAAATTAATGAAGATATTATTACATACAATTTTAAAAGAGCCAATTGGAATATATTTAAAAAAAAACTCAACCAAAATTATACTGAGATGTTAGACAGGGAAATAAATATTGTAACCAATAGTAAATCTCTGACTGAGAAAGAAATTGATCAGGGTATAGAGAAAATTAACAATATAATAAAAAAATCCATAAAGGAATCAATACCTATAGTTCAAACAAAGTCTTTTCTTAAAAATTACTCAAATAAACAAATAATTAGGCTTGAAAATTTCAAAAGTCAGCTTATAAGCAAACTTAACATACTATATCGTTCAGGTTGTAGAAAGGATGATAGAAGAATTATTGCTATAAAAGCCCAAATTCGCGACCTTAAGTCCCTTTTAACTCAAAATTTTAAAATCAATATCAATCAATTCTGGGAAAACAGATTAAAAGAAACCCTAAAACTAACAATATGTTCCCAGAGCTTAATAAAATATTTAGGAAAAAGGAATCCCTAAAAATTGATGAGCTCAAACTAGAAGCAACTACGGTAGGTGAAGATTTACTATCTAAATCTGGAGTTAAAACAGACGAACTGGATATTGACGAAAATAATAACTACATTCTTCATAAAAAAAAGGACATTGCATTGTTGCTAGGAAAAAATTTTCAACAAAAACCTAAATTGATAAAAATAGGAGAGAAGTAGACAAGATAGTTAGAAAAACTATTCGAATAAATAGGATCAAACTAAAGTCCAAAAAAGGCTTAATAGAATTGAATGATAGTAATATGGCAGATAATGCATCTAATATAAACTATCAAGCATTTTTCATTACAACATCAGAGCTTACCGAATGTATAAAAAAATTAAATAACAAGACCTCGTCGGGTATAGATGGTATTCCGAATGTAGTTCTCAAAAATTTAACAAAAGAAATAATTATACAACATTGCATAATTTTTAACAACGCCCTAAATATAGGTTATTTCCCAGGGGAATGGAAAAAAGCGAAAATAATCCCGATTAGTAAAAAAAGTAAAGAAAAATTAGACACTAACAGTTACAGACCTATTAGCATGTTACCGAATATTGGTAAACTGTTAGACTAATAGAGAATTTAGAACTATTATCGGACAACCAATTTGGATTTCGCAAACAGACTTCCACATCCCATGCTGTTAACAAAATAGTGTCCGGCGTATGTTGGCACATTAATAAAAACGACAGTGTTGGATGTCTACTAATAGACCTTTTTGATGCCTTTACAACGGGGTAGATTGAAGGTCTAATACACAAACTTTTCAAATACAATTTCCCATGGTATCTTATTAGGCTTATAAACAATATGATTACTAACAGATCATTCAGAGTAGAAGTAAACGGAGAAACTTATGATAAAATGTACAATATACAAAATGGGCTACAACAAGGTACAGTCAACTCACCAATTCTGTTTTTACTTTATATAAACGGACTATTAGTAAAACTTAACAGCCAGGATCCCAACAACTATGCTATAGCCTTCGCGGATGATTTGACAATTTATGCGGGAAACAAGACCTTTGACAATATAGAAAACAGTGTAAATAAAATGTTTAGAACAGTGACGAACTATACTAATTCGTGGAAACTGAGAATCAATTGTAGTAAGTCTGAGCTAATACTGTTTAGAGATGTTTTAAGAAACTGTCCTCTTTCTATAAAAAGAAACTGGAGACAGTTCGCGATGAACAAAAACAGTGTGAATGAAATAAAAAACAAACCCGTAGTAAAATTATTAGGAGTGAGGTTAGAACACAATATGGAATTTATACAACACACTAAAAATCAAATTAGTAAAGCTAATAAGGCTTTTTTTATAGCTAAAAAATTATTCTATTCAAAAATCATACAGCCTAGGGTCAAAATTATAGCTTACCAAGCGATTATAAGATCTATTCTGAGCTATGGTTGCACGACATGGTTTAAAAATATTTACAATAAAGCACAGACTATCAGAATTGACAACTTCATAGTTTCTATTATAAGAAAATTCTGGGGCAGAACATATTTTATCTACAACAACAAGACAATTAAAAACTCAGCTTATTGCAATGACCTGTACATCCAACGTGCTATGGAAAAAGGATTTATCCCTCCAGAAGGGCTCATTTATTTGAACCAACATAATTTTATACAAAATGCCGAAAAAGTTCCTCTCATCTACCACTTTGAGAGAAGGGCCACAGATACTAAAATACCATCAGATTGGGTACTATTAAATATGATACCGCAAAAAATTAACAAGTCATTGTCGGATAAAGACAAAAAAAATACAACGAAATTTTTGGTGGCTTCTATAGTAGTCTAAAAAGAAGCAGCTTGTGGATTAATTAGTTATAAGGTAGGTTAGGGGTTAGTTTTAAGTTTAGAAGTAAGTTTAGGTTAATTTTTATCAATATGAAAAAATTATAGTTGGTTTTTTAAATTTTCCAATTAGTATAAAATTTAAAAAAAACAAGTAAATGTAACAGTAAGTCGATGCAACCGACTTATTAATACCCTACACCTAAATAATTCGAATTAAATTAAAAATTCATAAGTTTTTTTGGCAGCTGCTTAAACTTCTTCCCTTTTCTGTCTTATTCAACTCGAATTTCAGAAACGTAAAAGAAGCATCCTCATGCTTGACACCTTTGTAAAAAATTTTAAGTTTCTATCTTTAATTTCGAAGATTGTTAGTCCTTGGAAGGTGTGTGTCAGGTACCCGAATTGCCACTCCAATTCATCGAATCCATCTCAGAAAAATAAAGAAAACATGCCAGAACACCATTGTACTAAATTTAAAGGTTCTACTTTTGTTGGTTTTGGAGATATGCTCGTTCCTCTTGTGCTCGTCCGGAAGTATCCAAAATACGAACCCATGGTACAAATTCTTTCAAATTTCAGTTTCCAATTTTACAGAAAAGGAAACATAACAGAACACCTTTGTACTAAAAATAAAAGTTCTATCTTTGTTGGTTGTGGAGATATACTCGTTTGCTCTGGGGCTCGTCCGGAAGCTTCCAAGATTTGAACCCATGGACCAAATCCTCACAAATTTCAGAAACATAAATCAAACATGAAAGAACACCATTCTGCCAAATTTAAAGGTTATATCTTAGTTGGTTTTGGAGATAATTTCATTTGCTCTGGTGCTCGTTTGGAAGCTTCCAAAATCCAAACCCATGGACCAAATCCTCTTAAATTACAGAGGCCTACATCATACATGAAAGAACACCATTCTGCCAAAAGTAAAGGTTATATCTTTATTGGTTTTGGAGATAATCTCATTTGCTCTGGGGCTCGTTCGGAAGCTTCCAAATCCAAACCCATGGACCAAATCCTCTTAAATTTCAGAGACATAAATCAAACGGGAAGGAACATCATTGTAAAAAATTTAAAAGTTCTATCTTTGTTGGTTTTGGAGATAATCTCGTTTGCTCTGGGGCTCGTTCGGAAGCTTCCAATATACGAACCCATAGACCAAATCCTCTTAAATTTCAGAGACATAAATCGAACGGGAAGAAACATCATTGTACAAAATTTAAAGGTTCTATTTTTGTTGGTTTTGGAGATAATCTCGTTTGCTCCGGAATCATTCGGAAGCTTCCAGAATCCGAACCCACGGACGGATTTTGTCCAGATTCGAACTTAGCCTTCCTTTCGTAATTAGTAACCAACTATATAAATTTCATCAAGATAGCTTCATTAGTTTTTGAGTTATCGTGTAAACGGACGGACGTACGGACGGAATGACATCGCTAAATCGACTCAGGAGCTGATCCTGATTCAGAATATATATACATCTCCATATCTAACTCGCTTCCTTTTGGTGGTTACAAACACCATATCAAAGTTAATATACCCTATACTTTAGGTGTAGGGTATAATAAAATGCATATAAGCTATAGCTAAAATAATAAAAAATTGTTAAAAGCAAAATAAAAAAATTAAAAAAAAAAAAATCATAATAATCATAACTCGAATGGGGGCAATATATTAATAAGAAATTTACTTAATATGGTGTTATATAGATTAGTTTCCAAACATGTAAAAATTTTTGTAACGTTAACTCTTAAGTTATATTACATATGGATTGCACATAATTTACTATAAAATTTTTTGATTTTATTAAATTGATGGATTCTGAATCAGGACGGATTTTACAGTTGGATTCAAAATCATGGTACTCCCTTTTTCCAGAGTATTTATGTATCTATATGTTACATGTTATATATCTATATGTCGAAGACTTATTTAATTTAAAATGTTTTCATTTTCAAGTTTAACATAAATGTGTAAAAATAATGAAAAAAATTGTTATTATTTTTAATTCTCTTAAAATACGCTGTAAATGCCGAAGAAGTGTATGTTCGAATTCCACACAACGTGGTAAGAGTTATTTCTCCTTACGACATTTAAAGCCACGCCTGAAAAGGAAAGGCTGTGTAATTTCCTGTCCACAGTTATGCAGAGAAATGCAATAAAAAAAAAAAAAATTTCCTTAACATTTGGCAACTTTTATTTGTGTAGGCGCCTACATAAATAAAAGTTGCTGAATGTCCTTTTGCTAACTGTCCATTTTGCTAAATAAGCTACATCAGCAAATTTTTGTACCTACCCCTATTGAAAGTTTTTTGTCGTCAAAAATTGGAAATTGTGCAATTTTTAGGCACCTGTGAGTTGTGACTTGGCATCTGCACAATTTTTTTTTCAAAGTATTAAAGCTTCAACATTATTATATTTTTATATCTGGTAACAGCTTCTTCTTACTTATATACATTTACAATTAAGAGAATGAACACGTTTATTTAAATAGTATGTTATATAATGAACCTTATTGTATAACTATGGTTTAGTTTTATTAAATCCTCAATAATAGGGGTGTTCCCACATTTTTTAACGCTCATTATAAAAAACGTGTGACACAGTATTCTGTCGTGAAAATCTATTTATAATACTTTTTTCTTTCTAAATATGAAATAGCATGTGACAGTTCAAATTAAATTTTCATTTTCGTAATTATTGTGTTAATTGACGTTATTTAAATTAATTTAATTTGTTTGCATATGAATAAAAGATAAGTTTAATTACAAAATTATATTTTCAAAGCAACTTATTCAAATAATATTTTTTTAATATCTGTTATAATTAGTTTGCCTCTTAATTAAACAGATATTTATTTGTGATAAAAAACAAGTACTGGCAAGTGGTATAAAAAATAAAATGATCAGTTTTTATTTGAAAGCTTCTGCTGTACATTTTTATTTAAATAATTAATACAAATCTCTACTATCATAAAATTATCTTTATTAAGTTTTGAAATTGTTATTCAATTAGATCTTGTATATTCGTTTTAAACATAATGTGAGAGATTGAATTTGGATGTAATAATAAGTTAATTCAATAATATTTATTTTCTTGTAAAACGTTTTTTAGCAATTTTTGCAGATGCATCTAATATTTTAAATCTATAATGTTTGATATGAGAAGATTTCTCTTTTTATACCCTACACATTAAGTATAGGGTATATTAACTTTGGTATGGTGTTTGTAACCACCAAAAGGAAGCGAGTTAGGTATAGACATGTATATATATATTCTGAATCAGGATCACCGCCGGAGTCGATTTAGCGATGTCCTTCCGTCCGCCCGTACCCACGATAACTCAAAAAATAATGATGCTATCTTGATGAAATTTATATAGTAGGTTACAAATTACAAAAGAAAGGCTAAGTTCGAATCTGGACAAAATCCGTCCATGGGTTCGGATTCTGGAAGCTTCCGAATGATTCCGGAGCAAACGAGATTATCTCCAAAAGCAACAAAGATAGAACCTTCAAATTTTGTACAATGATGTTTCTTCCCGTTCGATTTAAGTCTCTGAAATTTAAGAGGATTTGGTCCATGGGTTTGGGTTTTGGAAGCTTCCGAACGCGCACCAGAGCAAATGAGATTATCTCCAAAACCAACAAAGATAGAACCTTTAAATTTTGTACAATGATGTTCCTTCCCGTTCGATTTATGTTTCTGAAATTTAAGAGGATTTGGTCCATGGGTTTGGATTTGGAAGCTTCCGAACGAGCCGCAGAGCAAATGAGATTATATCCAATACGAACAAAGGTAGAACCTTTGAATTTGGTACAATGGTGTTCTTTCGTGTTTGATTTATGTCTCTGAAATTTAAGAGGATTTGGTCCATGGGTTTGGTTTTGGAAGCTTCCGAACGAGCCCCAGAGCAAATGAGATTATCTCCAAAACCAATAAAGATATAACCTTTACTTTTGGCATAATGGTCTTCTTTCATGTATGATTTAGGCCTCTGAAATTTGAGAGGATTTGGTCCTTGGGTTCGGATTTTGAAAGCTTCCGAACGAGCCGCAGAGCAAATGAGATTATATCCAATACGAACAAAGGTAGAACCTTTGAATTTGGTACAATGGTGTTCTTTCGTGTTTGATTTATGTCTCTGAAATTTAAGAGGATTTGGTCCATGGGTTTGGAAGCTTCCGAACGAGCCCCAGAGCAAATGATATTATCTCCAAATGCAACAAAGATATAACCTTTAAATTAGGCAGAATGGTGTTCCTTCATGTTTGATTTATATTTCTGAAATTTGTGAGGATTTGGTCTATGGGTTCAAATCTTTGAAGCTTCCGGACGAGCCCCAGAGCAAACGAGTATACCTCCACAACCAACAAAGATAGAACTTTTATTTTTAGTACAAAGGTGTTCTGTTATGTTTCCTTTTCTGTAAAATTGGAAACTGACATTTGAAAGAATTTGAACCATGGGTTCGTATTTTGGAAACTTCCGGACGAGCACAAGAGCAACGAGCATATCTCCAAAACCAACAAAAGTAGAACCTTTAAATTTAATAGAATGGTGTTCTGGCAAGTTTTCTTTATGTTCCTGAGATGGATTCGATGAATTGGAGTGGCAAATCGGGTAGCTGACACAAACCTCCCAAGGACTACCAATCTTCGAAAATAATTAAGATAGAACCTTAAAATTTTATACAAGGGTGTCAAGCATATCCCAAGCGGATGCCTCTTTTACGTTCTTGAAATTCGAGTTGAATAAGACAAAAAAGGGAAGAAGTTCAAGCAGCTGCCAAAAACACTTATGGATTTTTAATTTAATTCGAATTATTCAGGTGTAGGGTATTAATAAGTCGGTTGCATCGACTTACTGTTACATTTACTTGTTTTTCTTTATAAATTCAAAATTATATAAAAAAAAATATATTATAATAGGTTGAAGATTGAAAGTAAAAAAAGGAACGTCGGGAGGGCGAGGAATTAAAAGGTTCTTTTCTTATTAAATTTAATTTGTACATAGTTATTTTTAAATAAATTTAGTTTTTGTTTCTTAAGGGAGAAGACAATCTTCCAACGACACGAAGAAATGCTAAGCCTATTTGGTAGGGTGAACGTTTTAATCACTAAAACCACCTGTCCCGTAACGAGAAAAGGATAATAAATATACTACCTGCTTCCGTAGTAAAATAGTTGGATACTAAGTTTTAATGTGGTTTAACTTATGTTTTTTTTTGTATCAAGATCTATGTCTAATTGAAATACATATAATTTTACCGATTATTGAAAGCTTATTAATTATATTTTCTATAGACATTATATAGACATTACTTTATTGTTAATAATTTAAAATAATAAACTTCTACCCTTTTATTTATAATTTTATAGTTTGATTTGTTGCTTTACATATCGCTCTCTAGAATTCTATCCGAGAGAGCTAAAATAAAACAAACAATGTATCGTTTTGATATCACCTAGACTGTGGTGTGGAGAATTGAGAGTTTGAGAAGATGTGTTTTAATAAAGGTTTCAGATCAATATACATCTACTGTTCGGCGCCCAGCTTTTCTAATTCGTTGGCACGTTCGTTACTTTTAATGTTGCAATGTCCCGGCATCCACAGAAAGGTAACTTCAGATCAATAACTTAGGTAAAGGAACTTTCGCGACACTCTTTTACCATTTTGAATGAATAAATTATAGAGTTTACAAAATAACATTTAAAAATTTAACTAATATAAGTTTAGAAACTTTGATACTAAAATAATTAATAATTTATATTTTTGTTTTTCCAGGTGAGCATTTTTTGAAAATTGATTCTTCTTGTACATTCTATTGTAAGTAAAAAAAAAAAAACAACTATTAAATTTATTATTTATTTAAGTTATTTATAAAAGATTTTTTTTTTTAGAATATATACATATGTAGTAGTTGTAAATGGTAATCACACATATGTAAGAAAAGTAAATAATTAATTAAAATTAAATGCGTCTTTTTAAAAAGTACTCACAAATCAAAGAAATGTTTTTATTATTTTAATTAAATTAATTAAAGTTTTTTTTTTTAATTAATTTTAAAAATTGTAATTATGACTATGTCTATAAATGGATTTTGGAATAAGTTGAACTCGTGTTCAGATTGATTTTTAATATTGAATAATAAGATACGTTTTGTTATATTTGAGTTTTGTGCAACTGTTAAAAAAAACTCTATATAAAATATTACCCTTGAATCAAATTTATTATATTTTTAAATTAATTTGTTATGATTCTATATTTATAAAATAATTGAAGAAATGTGACAAATTCAATTAGACTATAGTTTAAATTTTTATTTTATTAGTTTGTTTTATTAAAAGAAATCTACTGATTTTTATAAATTAATTTTAAGTGGAGCGATTCGAACACAAAATCTTATCATGTCAAAATTTCCAAAAACTTACAAAAAATTTTATATCTTTTACCTTAATATTGAACATTGCATTGTAAGTACTCAACTGTATTTTGGAATCTAAAATAATAAATTAATTCGATTTAATATGATCATAGGCTAGATTAGCTTCATTATTATTATATTATTGAATAAATTTCGTTTAGTTAGTTTTATAACAGACAGTCAAAAAATTTTTTTTTTTTAATTATATTTTCTTTTTCCTTATTTTTAAAGTTTCTGCTGAAATTTTTTTTAAGATCCTAATCTATATTTTCTTGATTATTTATGAATACGAATTACATTTTTCGGTCAAATTTAATTTATAGTAAAATCTATTCATCTAGCTCTAATAGTGTATCAGTTCCAGTTTGATATAATTTACAAATATGCAAAGCATTTCCTTGGATTATCCTTCTTGAATAATTTATTTTGTAAGCACATTTCAAATCAAGTTCATTTTGTTAATTTGTCAGCTTTTTAGTAAACGATAAGATATCGTTTATTTTTGTCATTGATTTTAAAATATCACATTTGATAGTTCCTCAATCGAAAAAAAACGCAAATTCAAAAAATAAAATCTTAATCCTGTTAAAAATAATAGAAAGCTTTACAAATTGTTATGGAACTTCAATATTTAAATTAGAACATTTAAATATTGCTTTTCTGTTTTTGTTTTCTTCAGTTTTTTAACAAAAAATAAAATTTGCATAAATTTGCAAAATAATTTTATTGTCGGAGATTTTTTTTTCTGAAAAAAATAAATAATATAAAAGTTTCGTCACTTTTCTAAAATTGTAAGTGAAAGTCACAAATATTGATAATCAATATTCTTTGCTCGCTTTATTTCTTACTTGTTTTACTTTTATTTCGTTCATTGTTTATTACCTTTACAGGAAATTCATTCTTTATGAGATTTTGTGAAACCTAGCAATTAAATATTTTTGTTTCAGTTATTTGTTATGCATATTATTTTTTGTCATTAGAAAGTAATAACGCTACGCTAGCGTTTCAAAACAAATGATAATAATTAAAGTTAAAAATAAAAACTATTTTTAAATTTTTTTTAGTATTAACATTATTTTAAATTAATTTTCATTACTATTTTTATTAATTTTAAATAATTTCCCTTTCCCTTTTTCTTATTATTGTATATTAATACGGTTTACTATAAAATTAATTTTCGATTTGAGAACTTTTTCTTTAAAAATGAATATTTATATCTGGTACAACAAAAAATCTAAAAAACAAGGTTTGATTGGTTTTGAAAGTAAAAACATAAATTACTATTAGAAATTTAAAAGAAGATTTGTGAAATGATATTATTAATTTGGGTACCAAAATCCCGTGCGGTTCTAAATCTCGCATGACAAAATCTCGCAAAAAAATACAAATGAAAAAATACTTTATTAAGGGATAAGTACAGCGAATTAGGAGGGATTTTAAAATTAGAAAAAAATCAGAGTGCCAATCATTTGTTTAGCGGGGGTTTGGGGCGGCAGCCCCCATTTTTTTAAAAGTTTCTTTTTTTTTTTTAAATATGTGTGTAAAAAATATAATTAGGGTGATTTTAGAGCCGTATTCAGAATCAGGGTATTTACTTTTTCCAGAATATTTATATTATATGCGAATTTCTAAATTAGGAGGGATTTTTTTTTTTGTTTATTTATTTATTTAGTAATTCCTTACTATAAATATACAATTCATTACATTATTTTTTATCAACTGATTTGTTTTTTATTTAATATTTAACATTTATTTTTTCAGTTAATATCATCTTGAACATAAACTAATCTGTTGGTTAAATATACTGGTATTAGTTTATTTTTTATTTTAAATTATATTAACAAAATATTAAATTAAATTTTTTGTGACACGCTCATCCATTTTAAACAATCTAACATAAACGCTGTAGACGAATACCTGCCTAGCTTTAATATAATTCTCATTCCTCGATTTTGCAATTTTTGTAGCCTACTAAGCATCTCTAAGTTAAACATAAAAAGAATTGAGGAACAATATTCAAAATGCGGTCTTACTATTACATTATACAGTTTAATTGTACTTAACATCGTTAAATTATTTCTAATTTTATAGAAAAAACCTAATTTTTTTATTAATTTTTTTACATATATATTCCATATGCGCTTTAAAATTTAATTTATCATCAATAACAACGCTTATGTATTTAATTTCATTTACTCTATCTATTATTTTGTTCTCAATTATAATTTCTTTACTTATATTACTATTTATTATCATACATTTAGTCTTTTTGAAATTAAGCTTTAATTTGTTATTAATAAACCATTTATTTAATTTTTCTGGTTAATTTTTAAGCTATATTCATCAATTGAATTTCCTACTACATAAAGCAAACCATCATCGGCAAATAATGCAATATTACTAAAATTTACAACTTTATCTATATCATTAATTATCTATATCAATTTTATCTATATCAGTACCGTATTTTGTGGGACTCCAAGTTCAACATTTATTTGATCTGAAACCGCCCCATTTACTTTTGTTCTCTGTCTTCCTTTTAAATATGATTCAAACCATCTTATTTAATTTTGATTAATGCCATATCTGCTTAGTTTATTTAATAAAATGTTACGATCTAGAGTCTGAAATGCTCGTTTTAGGACCAAAAAAAACCGCTACTATAATTTTATTATCATCCACAGCAATCTTCCATTTAGTTACTACCAAATTCAATAGTGCTTCACAGTTATGGTTTTTCCGGAACCCGGATTGATTCTGAGAAATTAAATATGTTTTTTCGAAGTAGTTCTCTAATTGATTATATACAGCCTTCTCTATAATTTTTGATAGAATGCTCATCATATTAATACGACGAAATTCCGAACATTTGGTCGTATTTTTTACTTTTTCAATAGGAACAATCCTTCAAACAATCAGGAAAAACTCCCCGTTCTTAATGATGCGTTTACCACTCATAGAAAATTCTGACCAATTAAGTCGAAAAAATCGTTTATCATTTTAACATTACCAAAATTGCTATCATTTTTTTTATTAATAATTTTAAGTCTTCTAATGTTAACAGCTTAAATCTGAATTGAGTATTTATATTTCCTATTATATTTTCATATTGTGTAACCGGTATCGATTTATTAACTTCTTCAACATTTTCAACAAAATATCTATTAAAATTATTAGCTATTTCTGAATTAATTTTACATTTTTTATTATGAATTTCTACTTCCTTTATTTCATTTTTTGGTTTCTTTAAAAATAGTCTTTTTATTGTTCTCCACATTGACTTTTGGTCAACAGCATTATCAATTTTAGTCAAGAATAAAATTCTTGATGTTTATATTTTAACCTTTTTGTAACAATAAACTTATTTACAATAACGGTATTCACGAGTTGATGCAAAAGTGCAAATTTTTTTTTGCACCGTAGCACATATTTGCATCAACTCGTGAAGAACCCTAGCATGATTTTTTATTGAACTGTCAAATATCGTTGATGTGCTTGTTTTGTTTACATAAAAATTTAATATGCTTACCAAAAATTTGAGATATTTGTATATCTTCATATGCTTGACTTAATAAATAATCAAAAATAATTTTTTTTCCACTTTTTTTTAGCCATTTTTTAAATTTTTATCTAATATAACGCTTTCAAAAAATATATAAACAAACTTTGCAATGGTCTTGCACAAATATGCAATAGGGTTTAGGTCTTGCATAGTCTTGCAAAATTTTGCACTTTTTTATACATGAAAACAACAACAAATTGTGCACTTTAACTGTCAAAAATGAAATATGCTACGGTGCAAAATTTTGCACTTGTGCAAGACCACTTTGCGCCAACTCGTAAATACCCTTAATATTCTTAAAGCAATTATTAAATAATTCAGTTTTGCTATTGCAATCAAGAAAATATGTCGCCATTAGATCACTACCAATTATTTTATTTCTAATTTTTTATATTTATTTCTATATTTTTATCATATTTCAAATATTTTGTTTCTTCTGTTTTGGCTAAATCAACATTTGCATTGATATCGATAGAGTTGGATTTAAAAGTAGGGTTGTATGCTTTTCCAGAATATTTATATGTATATATGTATATGTGAGATTCTAAATTAGGAAGGGTTTTAGAGTTGTATTGTTATATACAACATTAATTTAAATTTGAAAATCTATTTGTGAAATTTTTTGGATTTTCATACACATCCAATCCGAGATTTTGAAACACGAGATTGCGTACCCAACCCCATTAATTTATGATCAAAATTTAAATAATTTTAAAATTTATTTAAATTGTTTTAATACGATTTGGCAAATTTATTTTTAAGCTGAAATTCAAAATAGTCAATAATTTCGGCTAATAAAATGAAAAAAAGATTTTTATTGTTATTTTAAGGGTTATTGTTAATTTAAGTTAATGTCTTTATGTTCAATAAGTATACTATACACAATTTTTAGTTACCTGAAAAAATAACTAATTTTAATTACATGAAATGAATTAATTAGTTATTAATTACATAACATGAATTAGATAAAATAAAAGGTAAAAATTACCAATAAAAGTAATATTTTATAAATAATATTCGGAGCAAGAATTCTATACAGACAGAAAATAAACCAGAAATGTATTAAAAAATGCTAACAATGATTTTTTGAATAATTTTCTCGGAATGATATCAAATTAAGATAACGGGATGCGTTAATTTAAAATATTTCTTCAATTATAATAAAGAATTTTAAGAAAATATATTTGATGTGTTAGCTTTGTGACATCGTTAAGTTGATGTCAATGAACTTAAAACTGTTCATTTACTATTTTATTTAAATAGTATTTTATCTAAAATAAATTAAAAATATGCGAAGTAATATTATACTAACTTAATATCCGAACTAATATTACTGCAATATAATAAATATGTATAATTATATTCTTTCTATATAATAATATTATTATTATAACTAACCAAGAAAACTTTCTTTTTCATTTAAAATTTTTGTTTTTGTTTTTCTTTTTTTAACTGGAGTTATTACTTATTAGGTATAACAAATTAAACCTACATAAACACATATAAAAGAAATAAACAATAAAATAAAATAAAAATTAAATACAATAATACATACAATACAATAAAATTTTAATCAAATTTATTACTTTTACTTTGTGTATTTCTTTTCTTATGTTAAATAAAGATACAAGAAGAAACAAACAAGAAATGAAATAAACATTGCAAATTTTATTTTAATAATAAAAATAAATATTCAACAATATCCACAAATAATTTTTATGTATACGAATACTTATGCATATATGTATGTACATATTACATGTACTTCATACTAAAATTTGTAGTTTTACAACATGTATTATACATTAAATGTTAAGAAAAAACCAGCCAAACAATCTGAACTGAACCGCTCTGTTTTCATATACATATTAATAGTATGTATTCATACTTTAATTCAAGTAAGTATACTGTTTATAAACAACCATAAAAGTTTCAACAACATTTTTATATTAATGTGGAACGTTAAATTATATAAAATATTACTTTTTTTTTTTTTAGTTTCTTTTTTTTTTTCATTCTTTATTTTGATCGTCATAATCGTAACAATTTCCCCTTATTGTTTTTCGGGTTGAACTGGACTGGACATAAGAATTTTGAACAGATTACAGATAGATAAACTTTAAGAAAATGAAAGGAAGAGAAAAGTATAAAGAAAGAATAATAAACGAATAAAAACTTAATAATCACGTTGTGGAAATTGGAAGGTAAAAATTTATGAAAAAGCAAAACAAACCGAGAAAGAGTATATTTTTATACATAATACATATCATCAGAAATCAGTACTTTTTTGGTCTCTCTCTCAGTTAACTCTTAATTTTCTTTTTAAAAATAGTTTTCTCTCTTTTTCTCTTTTTTTCAGAGAAGTTAAACAAAACAGAAAAAAGAAAATTGAATGTAAAAATGTTAAAATGAGACAGAATATAAATATAAATAAATAAATAAAATAAAAGAACAACAATTTATAACTTAAAAAAATGTTTATAAAGAAGTGAAAGGAAAATTTGTTGCTATAATTTTCTACAGAATAATAACAGCGCAGCAATAGAAAAAATTCAAGTTTTTCCATCTCTATTCTTCTTTATACTGCTCTGCTCTGTTCCACTGATATAAGTTATATCACATATAACAAAAAAAAAAATAATATTACGGTTATATTATACTGTGTACTACTGTGTTTGTGTTTATAATATATTTTTTTTTTATTTTGTTGTTTTATATTGGTTTTCTATTACAGGTTAGGTTTTTTTACTTATAGTGAATGGTGTGTTTTTTCAATTTTCATTGAAGAGTATTTAAATTTTTATAAATAAATTTTTTTTTAGTTGCTGATAGACATCCAACATAGTTGGTTGTTCACGGTATTGACGTTAATTTAATTTAAAAAAATTTTCTCTATATAAATAAAAAAGAAAAATTTAATATTACGTATACATATGTAGACTATAATATGTATGTATGGCTATAAAATAACAGTATATGAATAATTAACGCGTATTATTATTATTATTATTTTTAACGTATTGTGTACACATTCGGGGAATAAAAAAAAAAGAAAAGCAATATACCTAACATTAATTTTTTCATTTATTGTATTATTGTTTGAACTTTTTTTTTTTATTTAATAGCGGTTATAATAATACCTAGATTTTTAATCGGTTTTTCGGTCGGTTATTACCAAAAGATAATAAAAAAAATTTAGTTAAAAAAACTTTTTTGTTATTTTTGGTGCTAATTTTTCTGTTTATTTTTAATTTAAACGAGTATTTATTATTATTTAAAAAAATAAATTAATAATTAAGTTATTTTAATTCACAAAAAAAAATTAAATAATGAATGGAAAAATAACAGTGGGAATTTATTAAAAATTTTAAAAAACAAAAATAATTCCGCAACGAGTTGTTAACAAATGATACTGTGAAATTCAAAATATTGTTTTATATACATAACAATAATTGAAAACAAAAAAGTAGTTAACATAATATTTAAAAACAAATTACACAACATTATAAAAGTGGTTAAAAGTTAAATTTAATATGTGCACATTATAAAACAAAAATAAATAAATATTTATAGGTATGTTTATTTTTTTTTTTTGTTTTTCATTCTGACAAATAAAAAGTATAATTAAATTGATATTGTACCTATTTAAATCCATTTTTTTAAAAATCAAAATATTTTCATTGAACAAAATTAGTTCAAGTAACTAAAGCTTTAAAAAATAACAAATTACTTATAATTTGTATTATAATTATTAATTAGCATATAATAAATAAATAAAAAACAAAAACAAATTAAAAAAAAATTAAATTAATATATTGAAACAAAAAATACAAAAACAATTCCATTATAGGAAAAAATTGTAATGTTTAAATTATCATATGAGTATGATACCTCCATCATCATTAGTGAAATCTCATCAATCCCAGCAGCAAAAACAACAACATTTAATACAAAAAAATGGATTAGTCACTACCAATCAATCACATCAAATTCTACATCATTCCAATTCATTGACAACATTACGAAATAATACAAATGAATTTTCATTAAATTTAAATAGCAATTTAATGCTAAATTCAAATAATAGCAACTGTAATATTAACAATAATAAAAATAACAATAAAACAAATAATTTTTCAAACTATAATACAATTAGCACAATAAATCCTTCTAATGGAAATGTAAACGGTGTTGATGGTGGTGTTGCTGATTGTGGAGCTGGTGATAGTTCAAATAGTATTAGTGGTGGAAATACAGGAAATTTTTATAATATAAATGGAAATGGATTATCAAATAAACAAATTCATCAAAGTTCTTCTCATCAGAAATTACAACAACAACAACAGCAACAACAAAAATCCAATTCAAATTATACGAATAGTATACAAAATACGTCTACAGCAACTGGTCGTAATCATCATTTACATCATTATCATAATCAACATCAACAACAGCAACATAATTTTCATCATCATCATCAGCAACAACAACAACAGCATCTTCATCATCATTTACATCATAACAATCATCATTCACATTTTTCACATAATGCTAGTCAACAGCAACATAATTTTATTACATCAACTGCAACAGCAAATTGTTATCCTCGACCATTATCAAATCAAAACACAAACTTATTAAATTATACTCAACGTATGTCGTCTTCTTATCAACAACAAAATCATATGCCGCCACTATCATTAACAAATCATCCTAAACAACAACTACCACCACCACCATCAATTTCATCAACACATTCTTTAACTTATCATCCACATTTAAATTCACAATCAGCCAATGGATGGACTGGAATTCCTTTAATATCAAATACATCCGCTATCAGACGACCAAGAAAATTTACAAATAATTCTTTTGGTAACAATAATAATAATGGACCAAGTATTGTTAGCATTAATGGTGAAATTAAACAGCAACATAATATTCAAATTCAAAAAAATAATCAACCAAAAATTTTAATTACTAATTCAAATACAGAATTTGATGAAAATGCTATGTCAAAATTAGCAATACATGCGCATGGTGTTCCATTAATTTTAACTGGACGTTATAGAAATTTAAGGAATGGTAGTAATAAGAACCATTTAAATAATCGCAAAATAAATTACAATCATCGTTCAGATATAAATAATAAAATTGATAATTGTAATATTGATGATAATAATTCTAAAAAAAATTTTGAAAAAAATGAATTGGAAAAACCTGATGGAAAATCAAATGAAAATAAATTGATTGAAATTGAACGACAAAATAAGGATCAAAATATTGATTCATCTGATGTTTTACAAAAATTAAGTATTACAAATTTAGAAGATTCGAATTTTAATAATTGTAACAGTAATCAACTAAATAATAGTTCATCGTCATCATCATCATCATCTTCATCGGATTCAGTTTCAGTTAATAGTGATGAATGTAATGTACAATTGAATACAAATTTGAATTCTTCAAATGGTGGTAATTTACAAGATTCATGTTTACCAAGAATAATAAAACCAAGAAAACGACGCAAGAAAGATCGTAAAATGAATGGTAGTGGAGGAGTTTATGTTTCATCAAATAATCAAACAACATCAACATCATTATCAACAGCATCTTCATCATCTATAAATAATATGATTAATTCAAATGGTGGTTTTATAAATGATACAATTGATAATTCAAGTAAAATAACAATGATGGATAATAAATTATATAAAACTTTCAATTTAATTCAAACACCATCAAATCACCAATCAACCAATATAAATAATTATCAGCAATTTTTTAATCAATGTAATCAAAATTTACAAAACATTCGACAAAATAATCATTCCCAATATATAAATTATTTTATGAATTGTAATAGAAATTTAGATTTTAATTGTTCAAATATTCTATTAAATTCTCATCATCAAAATAATAATTTAGATCAACATCAACAATTACAACAACAAAATCATATTCAAAATTTATTACGATCAACAACATATTCAGAAAATAATATTTTCCAAAGTCCAATTGATACAAAAAATGATATTAATTTATATAATATTAATAACAATAAAAGTAATGGATATACAATTAATAATAATAATAACAATAGTAACAGTACAAATTCATTCAATGCGAACTGTAATAAAATGGATCTATCAACTCGTTTATTACCTTCAGTATCATCATTACCAACGTCTTCATTCTTATCATCAACATCTTCGTTATCATCACATGAAACTGAAATATTGAAGGAAACAACATCAACAAGTATTTGCTTTTGTCGGCAATGTGATCCTTCATGTCGTATTTGGGCATTTCCATTACGACGTTCTTGTTCTGATAACTCGGCTGACATTCAACAACGTACTAGTAAAAATGTTGGTGTTATAGGTTCAGGTTCAACAAGAATTAATGCAAATAGATCATCATGGAATTCAACATCAACATCATGTCTTAAATTAGAAAATACAAATAAAAGTAAAAATTTATTTGATAATAATTCATCAATATGCATTGATTTATTTAATATGAAAGATATTGATTTAAATACATCACAATTATTTGATGAAATATATAAAAATAGTGATAATAATAAGAAAGAAATTACAACATCTTTATCAACAACATCAACTAAAACATCATCATCATCACGAAATGGTAGTTTTAGTGATTCAACTGATTTATCATCAAATGATGATTCATTTATTGGATTAAATAATGATGATACAATAATATTAAATGGTTCAATGAATTATATTGAAGACATATTTAATAATAATACACAAAATTATCAAAATCAAAATTTTATAAATAATTTAAAATATAATCAAATTAATGTTAATGATAATAATGAAACAATAACAAAAATAAATAAGTTAGAAATTGAAAATAAGAAAAATATAAATAATAATAATAACAATTTTCCAACAGCTGAATTATTATTAACAGAGAGTATAAATGAAATTTCAAAAAAATTAATGGAACAATGCGATTTAAAATCTAATAATTTACATAATTTTATAAAAAATAATGGTATCAATAATAATAATAATAATACTAAAAATAATAATAATATTAATAGTGAATTATATTTAAATAAATCTGATATAATTAATAATAGCAGTAATATTTCAGTACCATCAGGTTCTGATAATGTATTTAATGAAACAAAAACCATTAATGGAAATTCATTTAATTGTGATGATTTATATTTTAATAATAATAAAAATAATAATAAAAATATTAATAATAATAATACTACAAATTTATTTATTAATAATTATAATAATTTTAATAATATATCATCATTATTTGATTTGCAAATAAATGAAAATAATAATATTGAATTTAATCAAAACAACAATGAAAATAATTTATTATTTGATTCTAAATTTAATAATAATAATATTAATAATAATTACATTAGTAAAGATGAGCAAAAAAATAATGAAATAATTTTAATCAATAATAATAATTATAATAAAGATAAATTAATTAATGATGAAACAACAATTTTATCATCAATATTAAATGAAAATATATTAGCAAATTTATTATTTAGTGAAAATGGAACAACAACAGCAACAACAATTGCATCATGTAATGAAATTAATAATCATCAAATTAGTAATATATGTAATAATAATTTAATTAATAAAAATAATATTAATATAAATAATAATAATAATTTATTAATAGAAAATTCTAATTATAAAAATAATATTAATGATAATAATGGTATATTTAACTGTTTTGATTTAATATGGAATGAAACAAATAAATTTCATTGTAATAATAATTTTAATAATTTAAATTCAATTCGTGAAAATTCATCAACAGCAATGGTATAAAGAAGAATATAAAAAAGTGCTTTTTATTTTTAATTTTTGAAAATGTGAAATTAAAAATTTTTTATTTGAAATAAAAATTGGGATCTCCTGTAATAGTAATAAAATTTGACAATTTATAACAAAAAAGAAAAAATCACAAGAACTTAAACACTTTTCAAAATAAACTAAAATTTTTCATTGTTTAAAAAAATCCTTAAAAAAAAAATAAATCTTTGAAATTACATTGTGTTTAAATGTAAAAAATTAAATCAAATATACAATATGTGGTAGTGTTATTATTGATTAAAAAACAATAATATTAAAAAATAAATAATTTAATAATATTTTCATTAATTCAAATAATTCATTTTAAATGGAAATTAAAATAAAGTGATAATAAATTTAATATTGTAAATTATATAATATTGTAAATTATAATTAATATTTGTTAAATATTATATTTAAATTTTGTTCATAATATCTCTATCTGGAATTAAATTTTATTAAATTTATATTATAAAGTTGTTTCTGTTTTGTAAAATTTTACACAAAAAATATATTTATTCCACAAAAAATTAAAAAAAAAAAAATAAGTGTTATTCAACAAAAAAATAATTTATAATGTGATAAATAATTTAAATACTTTGAATATTAAAAAAAAAAAAACGCATATTTAGGCAATTAAAAATTATAGTACGACAGTTGGAATTTTTTTCCTAAAAAGAAAAAAAGAAAAGTTTAAGAATAATAACAAAATAAAATAATGCATTTGTCCCTCAATTTAAGCGCGGTAAATTTCACATAAAATATTTAGTATAAATATAAAAACCGTGTAGAAATATAGTATACATTAAATAAAAAAAAAAAAGAATAAGTTCTAATTATGTGAAAGCAAAACTGTGAAAATCAAGGTATCAAAGTAATAAAAATGAAAAAAAAATGTAAAAAAATTACTGATTATTATATCAAAATCATTAAATAATACAGATTAAAGTGAATTTTATTTATTTAAAAAGAAAAAAAAAAATTTCGTAAAAAAATAAAAAATGAAATCGAAAGTAATTTTCCACAATCTACAAAAAAAAAAATGAAAGTTAAGAAAGTGAATTTTTTTTTTTAATATTACAAAGAAAAAGTGGTTTTTTTTTTTTTTTGTGAAAAAAATGCAATAAGATATAAAAAAAGAAAAAGATAAAAAGATTGAAAGAAAAAAAAGTGATAATTTACTATGTGCGGTCATTGTATTGTGTTTTTATTTATTTATAAAATTTTACTATATTTATAAATCAAAAAAAAAAAAAACACAATTCAAGGTAAAATTTCACTGTCCATAGCTATTGCATGCCCAATTATGGATAACAAACAGCTTTTTTTTATGTTTTTTTTTTTTGTTTCGTGTAAAATTTTTAAACAAGAGAACAAACAACAAATAAATTATATGAACAATACAACAAAAACAGTTCATTCACGTTTTTTTTTTTTTGGATACCAGTATATGTTGTATGCTGCATATACACATTCACACCTTTACACACACCTTAAAAAATTGAATTTGGATAAAGGAAATAATGAAAAAAATACCTTACGGGGGAGAGTATTTAAAAACAAAAATAGGAGCAACATTTCAACTTATTATTATTTTAATTTAAATATACATATATGTTATATTATATATTATTGTGTTTATATATATATAAGTCTAAAATTATTAATTATAAGGGGCAAAAACTTTTTTTTTTTTTTTTTTTTATAACACAAAGAAATAAAAATAGAAATTTAGCATATTTGGTTTAAGGAAATATTAAAAAAAAAAAGAAAAAATTATGAAAGATAAAAAAAGAGAGGAAACAAAAACTAATATTAATCATGTTTCTATTCACAACACAACATATGTATTTAAAAATTATTAAATTAAATTTATTAAGCTTTATTTTTCTTCCTTTTCGTTTTTTTTTTGTAGGTTTTTCTGTTTTTTAATATCTCGTATAAATATGATTATCTTTACTTTCTTTTTTTTAGTTTTTGAGAAAATTTGTTGTTTTATTCACTTATAATGTCTTTATGTGTATGTACATATTAACATATTATGTATATAATTTTACTGGTTATCATTATCGCATATAAATAAATACTAAAGAAAAAAAAATTTTTTTTTTTTAAATTATTGTAGATATTTATTTTGTCTTCCTTATGTTTTTAACATGAGTATGTAATGTATATATGTTTGAATGCATCGTTTAAGTAAAATGTTTCTTTTCTTGGTTCCTTTGAAAGAAAGAAAGGAAAAATAATTTTTCCGGGTATTTTTTATTTGCTCTTTATTATTTTAAAATAAACAAATAAACTTTAATATACGTATTATACATATTTCAAATGATTCACTGATTCAGTGATTCTCAAAAAGTACATTAATTTATAAATGCTGTGTGATATTTCTTGCTAAAGGGAATGTTTATTTTTAACGGTTGGTTCTTTAAATAATGAGACCTAAAGTTTTTTTTTTCTAGAATATATGCAACAACAATAATCAATTTTCATATTATGGATGTTTAAAATTATCCATTATTGTTTGTTACTTATACAAGTTATATATTTTTGAATAAAATGAAATAGTTATTTAAAATGTTCATTAAATTAAATTTCTGTTCTGATTTCTGAAATTTTTAATAGGTACTTTTGTAGAATTTTTTCTTCTTAGTATTTAATTAATAATGTAATTTAATTCAATATTTTTCTTGGTATAAATTTTTTATTCGTTTAAAAAAAATATATGAAACTTATTTTTCGCTCTGCGAATTCTGTTCTACGGCTCTGCGCTTTATACTCCTACGATTATTGCTATTTGGTAAAAATTAAATTGATATCTTCTGAAATAAAAATTTTGTGGTGGTCAATTCTATTAGTTCAAGTGCAGCATTAATCTTTTTGATTAAATTGTATACATATTTAAAAATTTCTAGATCGAATTTTGCAATTGCTTTAATAAAAGATGAAAATTTTATTTTTATTAATTAATCTCAAACAAGCTTGTTACAAAATAATCTTAAAAATAAATATACTATAAATAAAAATAAACAAGTATGTGATTACCAAACTAGAGTATAGACTTCTTATTACCAGTTTATTGATTGAAAGATTGAGCCCATTAAAAGCGAACAAAATATCATATATGAAAAATAAATGAAAAAATGTTAAATATTAAAATGAAAACAATAAAAAAATAAATCAAATTAATTAATAAGTAATAACAATTTTACTTTAAATTAAACGCTAAAAACAATAAAACAGAAAGAAAAAAAATGCTTATATGTATGTACATGCTTATATATATGTAACAATACACAGTTAAATAAAATTACTAGGATATAATTAGGTGAAGTTTAAATTTTAATGAAATGCATTTTAACTCTGAGAAGAAAAAATAATTATTGTCCTAGATTTTTAATGGATCTATTCGCGTTTGTTGGAAATTATGCAAAATTTGTTCATTTATTCCATACTCTGTTCTATTTATGTGTGCTTTCGACTGAATATTATGTATTTCTTGTGTTTCTAATTCTATCGTTTAATTTAAATTTATTTAATCAATCTTGAACGCCAATGTGTCTCCTTAAGGTAAGGTAAGTAAAGTAGGATGATAGAATTTGTCTGGCCGATGATAAAGTTAACATGTTTAATGAATTCATTCTAAGATTGTAATTTGGAAGATTTAAATAGTCTGTAGAATTGTTCTTAAAGAAAATAAAACAAATGGTTTTTGAAGTGGCTCTATTTTATTGGAATGATATTAAAAAGGTGGATACCACACAAGGTTATCATATTCTAGAATAAATTTGAGTTAAAGAACAAAAAAGAGCTTTTATTATCGCAATATTATTAAATTCATTAACTCTTCTTTTAATGAACCCTAACATTTTATTGGCTTTGAAAATCATTTAATCAAAGTGAAGGTGAAAGTTTATCATCTAAAAGATCATACCAAGATTATACACCCGTTCGAGGGTGAGTGATTAATTTAACATTATCCTCACTACTTCTGAATTCCCAATGATGTAGAAAAGGGCGAAGATAATTCCAGTTCCAAAAAAAAAACCTGGTATTAATGGTCTAAGACCGATCAGTATCCTTCCTGGACTCTCTAAGGTATTTCAATTTTTAGTGCATGAACAAATTTAACAGTACTTGGATAAAACTGAACTATTGTTTCCATTCCAATCAGGTTTCAGGAAGAAACACAATACTAAAACTGCACTTCTTGAAATTACGGATTTTATTTCTGAGAAAATTGGCAAAAAGTATGCCACTGTATATTGAAGAAAAGTATTTCTTCAAAGCATTTGACTCAGTTAACCATAAATTACTCTGTGAAAAAATCAATTTAAATTTTATAGGTTTGCAGTCAAACTTATCAAAAACTACCTCAACCACATATCACAATCTGTCATCATGGGCTATATCGCCTCAGATTACTTGGAAACCCTGTGCGGTGTTCCCCAAGGTTCCATCTTGAGATCACTTTTATTTTCAATTTTTATAAATGATCTTCTCAAATGCTTGAGTGAAGCTCATCTTGTTCCCAAAATGAATGATGAGCTTGATGCCATATCCTATTGGGCGATGATAAACAATCTTAAATTACAATTACAATTGAGTACATTAAACATATCGCCAATAGAGTGTATCCTTTACTTCGCAGACTTTGGAAATTGGCCTATTTGGTATCTTTTCAGACCAAGTGTAGGTTAATAAAAGCACTTATTTTACATTTCTTCTACTGTGATGTAGTTTACTCCTCTATGAGTTTCGATCTTAATGAAAATGCTGATCTTAATGTAATGTTTAATGCATGTACGAGATTTGTTACTAATCGCCGCAGATTTGACAGTATATCAGATGTGTAATGTATACTTAATTGTACTTTCAATAATTATCTTCAATTTAAGTATCTTTGTTTTCTGCACAATCTGATTACTTTTGTAACTCCTCAGTTCTTATATAACAAAATTTGCTTTGGTAGATCCATCAGATTAAAATTTATAGCTATTCCTCGGCATAATAGCCGGATACGTCATCCATCCTTTTTTGTAAGAATTGCGTCGTTATGGAACTCCCTTCCAAATGATGTTAAAAATGCTCAAACACAATAAATTTTAAAAGCTTTGCTTTGAATATCTTAAGGATAAATAAATAATGTTAATGATAAATTCTTAAATTATGTTATGTATAATGTTGGAATTAATAGAATTAATGTTTGAATTTAATTTAATTTTAGTTTAGTACCTATACTTAGTTATTTTCTATTGTATAATATATTGTAATAATAATAATAATTAATATTGTATAATATATTGAGAACCTTATTTTTATTATTATTGTGTTGGGTTAATTGAATTCACTATGTATATACATATTTTAGAGACTTGTCGTCTCAATGTATATTGCGAATAAATAAAATAAATAAATAAATTGGCAACATGTAACAAAAACGGATCGCAAAATTTTGCTGCCATTAAAAATATTTAAAATTGACACTTTGACATTTGTTTTTCCTTCTAAAATTGTTAAAATTGAAATTTAGACATTTGTTTTTGTTTGTAAAATCGTAAACAATTCAAATTAAATTTTTTTTTAAATAAAATAAAACATAATTAAATTTATTTTCTACCACATAGAATGTTTTGCATTCGGCTTTATTTAATATAAAAATAGTCAATAAAATTTACAATGTTCAAATATTTACAGTTATTTATAAAATTCTATATTTTAATTTATCACAAAAAAAAGTTATTAAATAAGTATAAATTAATCTAAATTTAGGTTAAATTCGTAATTTACTTCAAAATTTTAATTTATCACAAAAAAAGTTAAGATTAATAAATACTATAAAAAATTTAAGTTAGATTTATAAAGTTGCAAATTCCAAAAAACATAATAAATCTTAACTTTTCTTTTAAATTCACAAAATTCAATAATTGATTTTAACATTACTTTTAAATTCACAAAATTCAAGAATTAATCTTAACTTTTTTAGTACTTATTAATTACAAGAATTAATCTTAACTTTACTTTTTGCTTTAAATCAAAAAAAGAATTGATCTTAACTTTAAACAATAGGAAATAGGAAATTTTAATTAATTTTTTCGAATAGTTTCAGAATTGTTAGTGGAATAGTTATATAGTTAATGATCGTTTTGTCACTTCTTTTGTATTCGGCAGTTTATATTACAGTTTATATTTAAATACACTCGTTTCAGACATTTCAATTGGGATTCAAAATTTCAAAAACAAAATAAAGTTGAAGAACATCTTTATTGTTCTTAACGTATTTTATGTGTATATATATAATATATATTATTATGTAAAATATTGTAGTAATACTTATAACCAAAAAACTTTTACTTGTAACCAAATTTTTTTTTTACTACGTTTAAAATTTAAAAAGGAGTTTCTTTTAAAAAATCATTCATATATCTGTTTTTTTTTTTTCATATTTTGTTCATTCTGTTAATATTTTTTTTTGTTTTTGTTATTCTTTTTTTTTAATGAATTGGAAAGGAATTATGTCTGGTAATAGCATTATTTTCTTTTTTACATTATACTTTTTTTTTACATTATACTTTTTTTTATGCTTACAAAATACCTAAGATAAGTAAATTGTAACATGGTGAAATATAAAGAAAGAGGAAAGAGAAAAAAATAATATAATAATATTATAACTTTCACTTTCTCTTCTTTCTTGTTTACCCATGTCATGCTACGCTCAACCGTACAAAAAAAAACAAAGCATTTATCGTTATGTTTCAAAGCTTCTTTTTCTCTTACTTTAAACTTAAACGTCATGTTTACTTTTGCTTTTTTCTCTCTCTGCTTCACCTATTTGTAAGATTTTTCATAAGAAAAAAAACCCAAATTTTGGTACATACCTTTTATGAGGCTTTTTTTATTTTAAGATTTTTGGAAAAATAAAATAAAAGGTTTGGTTAATGTTACTTTTTTTAACTGTTTTTTTAAGTTAAGGTGTATGCACAAATTTCACTTGTGATTTTGAAGATTTTTTGTTTTTTTATTGTCATGTTTAATGAAATTTCTTTTTTTCTTCCGCAGTTATTTTTCTTCTTGTTTGGCACCATGTTGTGATATTTTTTGTTTTTTTTTTTGTCTTTTTACGATTTAATAAATAAATTTTATTTAAAGTTGCAAAAGAAAGAGGGAATCTAAGTTTAATATAACATACATTGTTTATACAGCATTATCATATATTGTGTAATATAGTTTATAACATTGTAGGCTATTTTATTTTTATATTTATTATAATATAAAGCCTAAATTTGCTCAATTTAACACCCCGATACAGTGAACAACCCGCTATAATGAACTCAAATTTTATTAGCAAATTATTTTAAAAACAAGTAAATGTAACAGTAAGTCGGTGCAACCGACTTATTAATACCCTACATCTGAATAATTCGAATTAAATTAAAAATCCATAAGTGTTTTTGGCAGCTGCTTGAACTTCTTCCCTTTTCTGTCTTATTCAACTCGAATTTCAAGAACGTAAAAGAGGCATCCGCTTGGGATATGCTTGACACCCTTGTATACAATTTTAAGTTTCTATCTTAATTATTTTCGAAGATTGGTAGTCCTTGGGAGGTTTGTGTCAGCTACCCGAATTGCCACTCCAATTCATCGAATCCATCTCAGGAACATAAAGAAAACTTGCCAGAACACCATTCTATTAAATTTAAAAGTTCTACTTTTGTTGGTTTTGGAGATATGCTCGTTGCTCTTGTGCTCGTCCGGAAGTTTCCAAAATACGAACCCATGGTTCAAATTCTTTCAAATGTCAGTTTCCAATTTTACAGAAAAGGAAACATAACAGAACACCTTTGTACTAAAAATAAAAGTTCTATCTTTGTTGGTTGTGGAGATATACTCGTTTGCTCTGGGGCTCGTCCGGAAGCTTCCAAGATTTGAACCCATGGACCAAATCCTCACAAATTTCAGAAACATAAATCAAACATGAAGGAACACCATTCTGCCTAATTTAAAGGTTATATCTTTGTTGCATTTGGAGATAATATCATTTGCTCTGAGGCTCGTTCGGAAGCTTTCAAAATCCGAACCCAAGGACCAAATCCTCTCAAATTTCAGAGGCCTAAATCATACATGAAAGAACACCATTATGCCAAAAGTAAAGGTTATATCTTTATTGGTTTTGGAGATAATCTCATTTGCTCTGGGGCTCGTTGGGAAGCTTCCAAAACCAAACCCATGGACCAAATCCTCTTAACTTTCAGAGACATAAATCAAACACGAAAGAACACCATTGTACCAAATTCAAAGGTTCTACCTTTGTTCGTATTGGATATAATCTCATTTGCTCTGCGGCTCGTTCGGAAGCTTCCAAAATTCAAATCCACGGTTCAAATTCTTTCAAATTTAAACCCATGGCCAAATCCTCTCAAATTTCAGAGACCTAAATCAAACATGAAAAAACACCATTCGGCCAAATTTAAAGGTTCTATCTTTATTGGTTTTGGAGATAATCTCGTTTGCTCTGGGGTTTGTTCGGAAGCTTCCAAAACCCGAACCCATTGACCAAATCTTCTCACATTTCTGAGACTTAAATAAAACATGAAAGAACACCACCCTGCCAAATTTAAAGGTTATATCTTTGTTGGTTTTGGAGATAATCTCATTTGCTCTGGTGCTCGTTCGGAAGCTTCCAAATCCAAACCCATGGACCAAATCCTCTTAAATTTCAGAGGCCTAAATCATACATGAAAGAACACCATTCTGCCAAAAGTAAAGGTTATATCTTTATTGGTTTTGGAGATAATCTCATTTGCTCTGGGGCTCGTTCGGAAGCTTCCAAATCCAAACCCATGGACCAAATCCTCTTAAATTTCAGAGACATAAATCGAACGGGAAGGAACATCATTGTACAAAATTTAAAGGTTCTATCTTTGTTGGTTTTGGAGATAATCTCATTTGCTCTGGTGCTCGTTCGGAAGCTTCCAAAATCCAAACCCATGGACCAAATCCTCTTAAATTTCAGAGACATAAATGGAACGGGAAGAAACATCATTGTACAAAATTTGAAGGTTCTATCTTTGTTGCTTTTGGAGATAATCTCGTTTGCTCCGGAATCATTCGGAAGCTTCCAGAATCCGAACCCATGGAGGGATTTTGTCCAGATTCGAACTTAGCCTTTCTTTCGTAATTAGTAACCTACTATATAAATTTCATCAAGATAGCATCATTATTTTTTGAGTTATCGTGCGTACGGACGGACGGACGGACATCGCTAAATCGACTCCGGCGGTGATCCTGATTCAGAATATATATACATGTCTATACCTAACTCGCTTCCTTTTGGTGGTTACAAACACCATACCAAAGTTAATATACCCTATACTTTAGGTGTAGGGTATAATAATTGGTATAGGTTCCTCTGTAATTGGTTAAATGGTTCCTCTGTAAGTATATTTCTGTAAGTTTATTAAATGTGAAGAACTTTAGTACAGTTTTATTTAATAATCCTTAGATTTTCGCGCTAAATAAAATATTGTTAAAGTATAAAATGTTGTAGAAAAACAAAATTAGCTTTAATTATTTTAAATAATTATTTTTATAGTCATTTGAGCGGATTTTGACTGTATATTATATATTTTTTTAAGATACAGTTTTATTGATAGTAACTCTGTTATTTACTACTCTGTTTCATTTCTTTTTTGAGATGATAACAATCAAAATTTTTAGTTCCGGATTTTCGAGTCAACATTAAAAATTAAAAAAAAAGAAAAAAAAAACTACAGAAGTATAATAAAAATCGAAAGTGAAATTTCCCTTATTTTTTTTCTCTTTTCTTTTTATTGCATATACATACATACTTTTGCCTTTATATCAATAAAAAAATTTACGTTTTCAATGGTTAAAAATTTTAAGTTTTTTTTATTTTAAGTTTATTAAAAAAATGAAAAAAAAAAAAAGAATTTTTCCTTACGGAAAACATAAAAATTAAATAGTTGAATCAAAAAACAAAATATATGTTTCGAAATTCATGAAAGTTGTAAAATAATTTTATGGTATGCCTTTTTCGATCTTTTATGATTGAAAATTTTCAATGAGTGGGTTTTTAATGAAAATGGTTCGGTTCGGTTCGGTTTGTTTTGAATTAGTTAGCGATTAGTTAATAAAAAAAAAAAAAAGAAAACAAATAAAAATTACGGTAATAGATTTCACATTTGTTTTTTTTTTGTTGTTTTTTATAAGATAAATGTGATTTTAGATAGCAGTTTTAATATCTGGTTCTGTTGGTAAAAAAATATTTCCAAATATGTTCATTTGAATGAAAAATTATCAATGATAAAAAAAAAATTTTGTTGAAATAAATTTTTCTATATCATTTAAATTAAATTGGAAATTTTGACTACAAATAAATGTTGTTTAGATTAATTTATGTACGTACATTAATTAATGTATGTACATATATTAAAATTTTATTTTGGCTGACTTATAGCGAAAATGGCTTAGTCGGATGGTGCCTTGTTCAAACTTCAGTTGGATCATATTAAAATAAATAACACTTCAAAAATTACAATATGTTTTTCAAAAAATTCAAAAATTACAATTGTAAGTAATTTATAATCTCATCTAATTTTATTTTTCCGATTTAAAAACACTTTGTATTTTACTCTTGACGTCCAAAATGCCGTACTTGTTTCTGCTTAAAAATTATGCTTTTTAAACCTCAACTTTCATTTTATTAATTTTTGACAATTTGAAAGAATTAAAAATTTAATTTTTCAATATTGCAGTATACCCTAGTTTTAAAATTTTTTAATACAGAACAAAAACTTTCAAATAACTTTTTTAATATGACGTGAAAGAATTTATTAATAATTTTCTTTTTAATTTTATACCATCATAGCCAGAAAAAAAAGAATTAATTCTAAAATGCAAAAACAGAAAACATTTTCAATATTAAGTTTCAATTTTTCTATTATTCATTTCTAAAATTTTTGACTTATTAAAGTTTTAAAAAAATTATAATTATAATTTTAATTTCTTTTCTTACTTTCACATTCAATTTGGGTTCAAACTTTTGACATACAACTATGAATTTTAAATTCTTTTTTTTTTTTTTTCTTATTGTAAATTATTTGGAAATAGAAAGTTGAAATTTTTATTTTTGTTTTATAAATATTTAAATATTTTAAAATTATTTATTTATAAGTATAATTACATTATTAAAATTATTCAACATTTTTCTTTCCTTTCCGGTTTACAAAAAATCTAGTGTGTTTAATTTTGTAGCCTATGTCCTAAAAATTAGTAACAAATTTTATTATTTATACATACATTCCTTTTATTACATAGTTTTAACTTTTTATAATGTTAAATAATTCTTTGAACAAATACTAAATTAAATAATAAATGTTCGTATGTTTAAAAAAAATAAACAAAAATAAATAAAAAAAAATGAAAATTTTTGTAAATTGTAAAATAATTTCTACAGTATACATTTTACTTGTTTTATCTTTAATATTAAATTGTACATTGCTTACAAACATATATATATATATTCATATTTTCGACCAGTCGATACATATTTCTTTTATTTTTATTCTACCTCCTATCAAACACTTTTTTTTAAAACACTATATTTCTATAAATTTTTTATTTTCACATTTCACACACGTGCCATTCTGTCGATTTCAAATTTTTTTTTTTTTAGTATATACATTTATTAAAAAAAGCGAACAAACAAAATAAATATGTACTTATAAACAGCGAAGCAAAAAAAACTTCATTAAATTTCTATAATGCCAAAATTATATAAAAAGGGCATTGTAATCCAAAACTTTCTTGCAAAATCAGATCATGTTATTCTTCAAAGCATAGGTTGAAATTTTTCGTTTTATTTTACAATAGAAAGCATTTAAATGAATGTGGAGAATAATTATTGAGCTACCCTGTAGTTAAAAATTTCAGTTTTTAGTCCTATAAGTCTGATCATATCTTCGGAATTCATATAAGAGATTGTGATTGAAAATGCACGGAAAACGCATCGATCGAAAAAGATTATTCACCTTCACTCTATGTTGATATGGTAAAAAATTTTGATTGATTAAAGTGATTAAATTTTAATTCGATATTTTCCAAAATTAAATGACAGTTATCAAAAATGTTTAGTAGTAAAATATAAACGGCAAGTTATAAAGTAGGTAAACACAAAAAATTTTTTTTATAAAATTTAAAATTTTAGAATTGGCTTTTAAAATTAAAAATAAATTTTTTTTTTTAATAAAAAGTCGTAAAAATTTGTATTTTGTTAATTTTATAATTAAAGCATATTATTAATTTTTATTATTTCAAAAAAGAAAAAAAAAAACCGTCTCAATCCGATTTTAGTAAACTCAGGGCATACAAGCATATTTTATATTATGTACCATCATTAAAACATTTATTCGTATGTTTTCCAAAATTTACTTAAACCTCATGTTTACACACATTGGGATTTTAAAAGTAAAAAAAAAATTACATTACACCAACCAAAAAAAAAAAAAAATATATACCAATCAACCAACTGTTTCGCTTCCACATTAATTCACCACAAACTTATAAAAGGCGATTACTCGAATAAATCAGAAAAAAAGAGGGAAAAAGAAAGAAACAAAATTTACTCATGTATTTTTTCATTTTATTAAAAAAAAAAACAAAAAACTAAGTGGTGAAAGTGAATTTTTTTTTTCTACCGTTTTATTTTAATTTTTGTTTATTTCTGATTTTCAGTTTTACTCAATCGTGACGCATTTAAGGTTTCAACTTAACCAACCATCTAACCAAGCAACAGTTAAATGTTTGCTAAAATTACAAAAAGGAAATAAAACGTTCAATTTTTTTTCATCATATTTTTCTTTTTTTTTTTAATCCTTTAAATGTAATATACGTTTTGCTCTTAAAATATCAGTCGTGTAAACCTTTAAAATTTAAACTAACATTATATCAAAAGAAAATGATTACACAATGTAATATTAAGTGAATAAAACCCAAAAATAAGTATAAAATAAATAAATACAGTTGGGTATTTCATATTTGATATGAAATCTGACACAATTCATTGGATCCAAATCCTCTATACACATTCAAAAATAAAAGCCAATAAATTAAATATTAAAGAACCTCATCATATTATAAATAAATGGTTATTATAATATTTGAATAATATTTTGTAGATAATAACTATTTTGTTGTGGTATACAACTTTTAAATTTTAACACTTTAGTAACTCATAAGAGAATTGGGTGCATTTTAATAAAATCTTAAGAAAAGCCTATTTTGTTTCTTTAGCGAAAAATGTAATTTAATTTAAGGACTGAAATCAAAATCTTACGAAACAGTTGCAAAAATATATAATACCATTTATATAATCATATTATAAATAAATGGTTATTATATATTTTGAATAATATTTTGTAGATAATAACTATTTTGTTGTGGTATACAATTTTTAAATTTTAACACTTTAGTAACTCATAAGAGAATTGGGTGCATTTTAATAAAATCTTAAGAAAAGCCTATTTTGTTTCTTTAGCGAAAAATGTAATTTAATTTAAGGACTGAAATCAAAATCTTACGAAACAGTTGCAAAAATATAGTTCTGAAATTCATTTAACCATACTGGAAAGTTAAGTAATAAATAGCTTTCATATTTTAATTACATGAAAAATCATTGATTTATGAATATTTCAATTATATAAAAGCTAATACCTAACTTTGTGCTTATAATTAAATAAGTTCAGGATGCAGTAATAAAAGCATATAATTTTTGATAATGTTTTTTTAGTTACATATATTTAGTTATATATTTAATTTTTATCAAATTAAAAAATAAATATTTTGGTTGTTAAAGGGTTAATATAGATATATACATATATATATATTACAAATAGGTATCTAAGGTTATCTTCTTTAGATTTCTAAATTTATCATAGATTTTGTATGAAATTGCAAATAAATAAAATTAAGCTTATATCTGTTCTGCATATACATATATAAACCAACAAACCATATAATTTTACTTATTTAATATCACTATAATTTCAAATAAACTATATACTACCAGATAGATACTACCATATTATATTAGTTAAAATATAACTACTATACTAGTTTTTTTTTCGTTGGATTTTTATTTGATTTTTATCTTCATTGCTTCGTTTTCAGATCGTTGCGCTTTCATATTAAATTGCTAGTATTATAACTTTGGTTATTTTTTTTTCTTTTAATTTTGTAAATTATGCGTTTGTTTTTCTTTGCCTTCTGTTTTAATTTGATATTTGTTTTTTACAAATGTAGATACACTATGAAATTTGCAAATATACAGATGTACATATATATAATCAACAGAGAAAATAACTAACTAGTGTATTTTAAGGTATAGGGTATCATCATAATATCTTATAATATTTAGTTATATATATGTATTGCAAAAAAAAAACAAAATATATAATTTCAATAATTTGTTAATCTTAAAAAAGATTATTTTAGTCTTATAATGATTAACAAAGTTTTTTTTTTTTAATATAAATAAAATATGTAAATCCATTTGTTCTCAAACTTATTAAAACATTTGTAGTTTTGTAAAAATCGGATGAATATTTTGAAATTTCTTCTTCTTGAATGTTCTGAAATTTTAATAGAAAAAGGAAAATGTTTTGTTTTAAAATAGAAAACTTGAATCGAATAGCAGCATAAAAAACGGCTAATATTTTATTAATAGGCCTTAAATATAAATATTAGTGTATATCTTTTTTACTTTAATAAGCTGGATTTCCATTTCAATTGCAAGTATTTTTTTTTTCAAATACAAGTTTTCCTTTATGGAAGCAAGTATTATCTTTTCGAATCCAAGTTTTGAAATAATATTCATAGCTATTCTAAGTTTTGCAAATAAAAAAAACTAATAATAATTTTACATAAGCTTAGTTTTTGAGTTTAGATTTTTCATTTTAATTTGTTTATTAATTTATTTTTTATTTATGTATTTGCTAATTTATTGTAAAATAACTTTTATTATACATACGTAGCATCATTATTATGATGATACCTTAAACTTAGCAACCTAAGGAAAGCCTAAAATGTTACTTTGCAGTCTGTTTCAAAGATCTTTGAAGAATAATTAATTGATTATTAATTAATTATTATATCTACGTAAAACAAATTGCGTAAATACAAAAACTTACATTTGAGAAAGGAATTCATTATTAAAAAAAAAAATACTTGCAATTGATGTGAAATATCCTTCTTATTGTAAAAAAGGTATATATATATAATAAAAATAATAAATTTCACACCGTTCGAATTTTACTTAGGTTGGAGTGTTTCTATGGAAACATGAAATCGTCTTAGAAATCTAAAGGTTCACTGAAAAGAATGTTTCTCACAAAAAACAATATTTTTTTTGTTATTATTGCCAATTAACTATATGTTAGGCAAAACATTTGAGAGTCTCTGTTTGTAAAAACGAAAAAAAAAGCATTCTTAAATTTAATGACGTTGATAGAGGAAATAGACCTATGATGGCGAAATTAACAAAAAATTAAAAAGTAAATTCTTTTTTTCTTAAACTGAAAATAAATTACAAGGTTTAAATGTTTTGATGCTTTTTTTAATTCATTTTTTCGGTTTTAAAATGTAAGATTTATTTTAATATACGTATTTATTTTAATATATATATTTTATGTTTATGTGTTATAATTATAGAGTTTTAAATTTTATAATTACATATTTTCTCAAATCACAGAAAAAAAAAATTTATGTAAATTAAATAAAACTTACGCCGTTATCTGCGTATAAAATATGTGGTGTTTGTACATTTTTTAAAGTATAGTAATTAAGTTTCGAAAGTAACTATTTTTTTTTTATCAGTATTTAACAGATAACTTTTTTTCTGAATATTTCTTTTTGAAATGGATTATATTAATATTACGAGTATATATAGGTATTTAGTTTTTTTTTTTTTTCCAAAGTTTCAATTAAAGTTAATTAACACTTAATATTAAATTATTATTTTAAAAAATTATAATTGGTCAAAATTTAATGTCGTTGTATCATAAATGTTTAAAATAAAAAGTATTACCAGTAAAAGTGAACGGAATCATCATTATTATTAAAAATATAAACTTGAGGCACGTTTTA
Organism: Poecilobothrus nobilitatus; assembly: GCA_947095535.1. Lineage (NCBI taxonomy): Eukaryota > Metazoa > Arthropoda > Insecta > Diptera > Dolichopodidae > Poecilobothrus > Poecilobothrus nobilitatus. Next base: position 275,945,241 of record OX352772.1, read on the forward strand.
TGCTGTTATGCTGTGGTTTTATACCATATTACATGCGTTCCATTGCATTAAAAAATCTCTAAAAAAATATTTGCATATAGTTTACTAAAACCAATTATCAATTACATAAGAATTTGTTCCATAGTTTTCAAAAATCGTATAAATTAATGGATAAATAGATAGGTAGTGAAAAGTTAAAATTAATTATACATGTTATTTGTTTAAAATCAAAATAATGAAATAATTGAATAATAAACATAGTGAAAATTAATGATTTCAGAAACTGAAGTTTAGGTAAATATAAATAATAAATGATTTAGTGGATGTTCCTATATGCTTCTTATAGAATTCCAAGGAGGAAAGAGAAGAAGTTTTTCTCAAAGTATTTAGAAAATGCAAACTAATCGATTTTTTTCTTTATACAAAATTAGTCATAAATACTATGAATTATACTAATACACATTTATTTCCAAATGATACATTGTAAATATTATGAAGACTGAAATTTCTATGATACAGGGATGCCAGGGACCAAAAAAATGTATTTCAATTACAGTCAGTAACAAAAACAAGATTTTTTATTTGTTAGTATTTTTTATACCCTACACTTAAAGTATATGGTATATTAACTTTGGTATGGTGTTTGTAACCACCAAAAGGAAGCGAGTTAGATATGGATATGAATATATATTCTGAATCAGGATCACCTCTTGAGTCGAGTTAGCGATGTCCGTCCGTTCGCACGATAACTCAAAAACTAGTGAAGCTATCTTGATGAAATTTACATAGTAGGTTACTAATTACGAAAGCAAGGCTAAGTTCGAATCTGGACAAAATCTGTCCATGGGTTCGAGCATCTCCCATACAACTCCTAAAACCGAATACCCATATCTTCGAAATTAATAGAGATAGAAACTTAAAATTTTGTACGAGGGTGTGTTTTCCTGAATCCCTGATATCCCTAAAATTTGAGATGAATTAGAGTGGTTGTTTGGGTACCTCCCACACAACTCTCAAAATCGAACAATCATATATTCGAAATTAATGAAGATAGTATCTTCAAATTTGGTACTAGGGTGTTGTTTCCTGAATCCCTGATTTGTCAAAATTTGAGATGAATTGGAGGAGTTGTTCGGGTACCTCCCATACAACTCCCAAAACCGAACAAGCATATCTTCGAAATTAATAAAGATAGAAACTGCAAATTTGATACGAGGGTGTTGTTTCCTGAATCCCTGATTTGCCTAAAATTTCAGATGAATTGGAAAGGTTGTTCGGGTATCTCCCACACAGCTCCCAAGACCGAATAAGCATATCTTCGAAATTAATAAATATAAAAACTCGAAATTTGATATAAAAGGGTTCTATCATGTTCTGATGATGTCTCTAAAATTTGAGATGAATTGTGGTGGTGGCCCGCGTGCCTTCACACACTTCCCAATATCTAACAAGCATATCTTCGAATTTAATAAAGATAGAAACCTGAAATTTTGTGCAAAGTTTGTAAAAGCATTTATTTTTTTAGCTTATATTAAATACCTAACTAAAATAACTTATGGATTTTTAATTTAATTTGAATTTTTTAGGTGTAGGGTATAAATAAGTCGGTTACATCGACTTACTGTTACATTTACTTGTTTTCATTTAAAAAATGGTGATGTACACAAAAATTTTTTTTTGATTTTCTGCAAAGCAAGCTATAAAATTAATTTATTTGTCTTTTTTTTTTATTCTGGAAAAATTTTATTAGTTTCTCACACAAAAAGTGTACACTGAATGCTGAAAATTTTTTTCACTAACTGTCAATTCACCTAAGTGTTAGGTTAAGAATTTCTGAAAATATATGTTTTGAAAGTTAATAGTATAAATATTTTTATCGAACACTACAATTAAAATTTACCATTGTATCTAGAAATTCAACCAAATTGTATCTATGGAAATCGATCGATGGTAATTTTATAAAATTTATACAACTTTGAACGAAATTGCTGTGTATAATATAGTAATACCAAAGGATTTTAATTATTTGACTAAAAGTTAAATAATATTAATAATGGATTAAATTTAATTAAAGGGATAATTAATTCTAGCTGTGTGTGTGGTTTGTTGTAGTTGTTTAAAACACACTTTGTACAAATAAAAATTAAAAAAATACTTTGAAACTTGTAAGTAATGGAGTGTGGTTCAGCGTTGTATATTTCCTGAACAAATATATTTTGTATAATATATATATTTTTTTTAATACTATAGATATAATCTTTTAGATAGCCTAAAAATAATCACTATTCTAATTTATTATAAAAAGTTAATTAGTTTAATTAGTTTTCGTAAGGATATTTATGTTGTTTTTTTTATTTATTTTTTATTTTCGCTATTTGATACAATTTTCACTATTCTTTTTATTATTTCTTTCTTTATTTTTGTATTAATTAACTTTCATTTTCTTATTTGTATAATTTTTTTTCTACTTTTTTTATTGGCACTGAATGAGTGAAACTTGTATATAATAGCTAATTATAGGCCTTAAACTAGTGAAATCTCTTACGCAGTATTCGTTTTATTTTTGTTTTATTTTCTACTATCGAGAAATGAAATCGAAAGTTAAGATAAAATGAAAAATGACATGTTTTTTTTTTAAATATTAATATAATTTCTGTTATATGGTGTATATTTAAAATGTCATTTTTGAAGTTGGAGAGACCAAAATGAAAAAAAAGAAAGTGAATTTCGAAAAAAAAAAAAGAAAAAATAGAAATAAAAATAAAAAATGTCAATAATGGTTTTTATTAATAATGAAATTTCAATTTAGGTTATTGTGTTATAAATAAAAATAAGAAAACAAAATCAATTTAAAAAAGTAGATTTTGTATTAATTATTAAGAAATATAAAAAAACCATATAGTTAATAACGACTTAAATATCAAATTTATATATTGCAGTTAAAATAATATCTACATGAAAATTCATGCTATAAATTAAATAAAAGAAATTTCAGATTCTTAAGTATTTATTCTGATTAATGAAATATTTTATGACAATGTTCTTAGTTCTTAGTTAATTCAAAGATTCTTAAAAAGTTTGTATTTTAAATATTTTTTGTTTTGTTTTAAATAATTTTTTTAATTTAAAATTAATTAATATTTTTCTTTATATCCCATTGTAATATTTTAGTTTAATATTCCATTTACAAAAGTTGAATTACATAATTGTTATTAATAGTCTATTATTAAACAATTTTATATTAAACTAGTAATGTGTGCTGGCATTGCAAGCGTCAAACAGATGATTAAATCGCATCGCATCGATCTTTTTAATGATACCCCACGTGATAATATACCGTTGTCTTTTATATTAAGGGCTCATAAACGATCTCAGAGACCAAAAAGGGCGTCCTAGAATACTGGTCCCCAAACTAAAGCTCGCCAAGATCTTTTCAATGATACCCCACATGATCATATACAGCTGATTTTATATCAAGGGCTTATAAAAGCTTTCTGCCCAAGTTTATCCTAAAACCAAAGTCCCGAAACAAAAGTTGTCAAGCTCGCCAAAACCTTTTTAATGATACCACACATGATAATATACAGCTTACTTTTATATTAAGGGCTTATAAACGGTTTGAGGGACCAAAAAAGGCGCTCTAGAATACTGGTTTTCAAACAAAAGTTGAAGAACTCACCAAGATCTTTTTAATGATACCACATAGGACGATATTAGGTTATAAATATTGAAATCCCCATACAACATATAAAGGGCTAAAAGGGCTCCTTTGGAAGATGTAATTAACAAAAAAACATTTAAACATCCATTTTGCTAAATGTCTTTTTGTTAAGTGTTTGTTTCTTTAAGTGCTTTTTTGCGAAATGTCCACTGATCAAATGTCCAGCTGCTAAATCAAAATTACGGTATCTGAAAATAAATTTTTATTAAATATATCACATTCTTTTTTTTTTTTTTCTTTATTTTAAATATCAGTTTTACAGAATAGTTTACAATTTACATATATAAATTTGTAATTTGAACAATTAGGACCTTCGTCTAAGCTGTGCGGTCGCATAATTTAGTAGATGCATATTATAACACCCTTTTTTGTATACTGCATGTTACTGTAAGTGTCATTACAATGTGTTTGTTGCTTTCTGTTGAATAGGTATGTTTTAAAAAGATTTAACTGGTTGTTACTAAAATTTAATTGTGACAATTTGAAAAGGAGTATATTGTGATCGACACAATCAAATACTTTTTGTAAGTCTATAAAAAGACAAGCAGTGTACTTTTTTTTATCCAGACTTTTCGATATGAAATCAGATAGAGCCAGATAAGCTCTGGCTAAAGAAAAAAATAAACTATTGAACGAGATTTTGAGGAAACTGAATTTTGAATAATGGAATTTTCAAAACCGGAATTTCGTACCTAACACGTGCGTGTTAATTTCCTAAAAAATTATGGTCACATCGCAAGTATATAGTGTCTAAGAGGAAATTTTAAAACGGGTCCGAATGTAGAAAAATGACTTACTTAAAAAATTTAATAAACGAATAATGAGAGTAATATACATATGTATTTTATATTAGAAATGTAATTTTTTTAATATTTTAAAGTACATAAAATAAAAAGTTAATAACGACTACGACAAATCGAAATAACCAAATGAATTAAATTAAAAATTATATAGTTACAGCTCTATAATGTACAATTATAGTTAGTATATGCATACATAAAATGAAATTATATAATTTTTATATATTAATTATTTTCCATTTAAATTCCTAAGAAAATTAAAAAAAAAAAATGTTCTTACATTTTCTTAGAAATATCTATTAAATTATATCCTTCCCTAACTAATAATAATAATATTATGTGATATATTATAATCTATTATTACAAGAAAATTTTATAATTAAATAAAAATAAATAAATGTATGTATGTATGATACATGTATGTATAAATATTATACATACATACATGTATCAGATTAGTAGAAGTAACAAAATTAAAAATTTTTAAAGGAACCCCCGAATACAATATAAAAAAATTTAAGAATAAGATGAAATTTTATTTCATAATTTATAAATTGAATTCATAAAGTAAACTTAAAAAGTAATTTTATGAACTTTAATTTGTAGTTTTTTTAAAGCAAAGATAATGACTCACATTTCATTATATGTGATTAAAGCTTTAAAATAACTTTAATATTTTTTTACGACTTAAAATTAAAAATAATACATATAACTTAGAACTTTAAAATATTTAAATATTAATTTAATAATTTTGTTTATAGGTACAAAAGTTTTAATTTACTTTTTAAATATAATGTATATGTATGTATTTTTAAAACGAATCAGATTAACTTGAGTAATGCATTCTCTAAAATAGTCACGTACATTTGCAACTTTCAAAATCTAATACTATATTATAACTCTAGATAATCTTGTCTAAAATTATTTATATTTAAATTTAAATTTTTTTATTTTGTTAATAAATTTTAATTTTGTGTTTATCTTAAATAAAATAGATTTGTATATCCTAGATTTGAAATTTACCTTATATAAAACGTGGAAAGTGTCTAAATGTTTTATGTATTTTAACAGTGTATAATGGTACTACTAAAAACAATAAAGATTTATGTAGTTCAAGTTCACAATTGAATATATTCATATTCATAAAGTTGTGATAAGTATTGTAGTATTTAATCCTTCAATATCAGTACCAGTACCATTCACTTTTATTGATATTTTTTTAATTACTAGTATCTGTATGACATATTGTTATAAAATACTTACAACAAAGCAGTATTAGTTTAACACCAGTTTTGTTATTAGTTCTACCAGTATTAGTTATCACCAGCACGACTAGTAAATCGCCAGTACCACCCGTAAATCATCAGTACAATAAGTAAATCGGACGAGTAAAAATTATACAATACATAATTACTGGTACTGAAAAATCAATAACTTTGATTTAAATCTAAAAATTGTTACAAACATCTTATTTCTTATTATTTATTAAAATAAATACAAATAACTATTGTTTAAGGTCTAAATCACAAAAAAAAAAATAATTAAAATGTAATTCACAATCTTTTTAAAAGAAAAAAAATTGAATTTAAAAATTTAATTTTATATAATATTAGACGATGGACTATACACCGCATAGAAAGTGAGAATTTATTTAATTTATTGTTATAGTTGTCTTAGCAAATTATAATGAAAAATATCCTATTTAAGTATTATTTTTTTATTTTTATTTTTTTTTTTTTTATGTTTCATTTTTAATAATTTTAAACGAATTATTTTAATTTTCATTTTGCACTTATTACATTTCTATCATTTTGTACCTATGCACATATCGCCGCAAGTAGTCGTAATTGTAAATGATTATTAATTCCAAGAAGAAGAAAAAAAACGTACACAAAATTTTATTATAAATATTCTCAATGTCTGGCAGTGTTACCGTTTATAATTTTATTTATTAAATTTCAGTAAAATATTCATTACTTTCATCACATCTGCTTTTTAAAATTATATGATAAAACCAAAAAATTATACAATAATATAATATATCTACTAAAAAACATTAAAATTTATTATAAATAATACTTTTTAAATTTTATTATCAATTGAATATAAAACAGTTTGTTAATTCACAAAATTTTTATATATTATTATTATTATTTATTTATTTCTCATATTATGTATATACATATTTCTTTCCTTATGCCATATATTTACAGAGATGCAGTTATTCTAATTTAACTTAATAACAGTAATTTTACATTTTAACAAATATTTACACTATTTACAGTTTATAAGGAAAACGAGAACAAAACCTTATATATGATTTTTTTTTTAAACTTAACTTAATCTAAATATCTAACCTATCAAATTTTTATATAATTTTATTTGATTTCTGTCAAATTTTTTACATTTGGTGTTTCAAATAAACTCCTTGTTAATAAATGAAGTAATTCTCTTAATATCGCATATTAAATTAAAAAATTTTCCATCTCAATTTAATAATTCTCAATAAAATCAGATTTTTTTTCTTTTTAATCCATGGTAACACTTACACTTTATTACTTGTTTATATTTTGTACTATGTAAAAAATATAGTTAAGTACAGTGTCGAAATTAAAATGATTAAATGTGTGTAGGTAGGTTTACATTAGGAAAATTATAGAAAATGCTGTAAGGTCATTTTTACTATATAATTTTATGTAAATATCTAGTATATATACTGAGAAAGATAACAATAAAAAAAAATAAGAAAACAAATAATTTTGTTTAATTAAATAATTTAAAATTTATAAATTTACAACAAAAATTTGTTGTTCTTGATGTTGTTTATTTATTTTTTTTAATTACCTTACATCAGATATTTTACATTTTAAATAACAAAAAAAAAATGAGTGATATTGTAAAAAAAAATACTTCAATTACGAAACAATTTAATACGAGGACTAAAACTAAAAGTTTATAGAAATATGGATAAAAATATTTTTTTTTTTATTATTTTTCAAGTAATATATTTATGATATAAATGAATTACTTGAAAATCTTAAAAAGAAATTAATGACAGTTTGGATGAACTAGTATTTTGAGTGAACATTTGAGCCACTTGGATATTATATTAATTTATAAGTACAAGAATTTATTAATTAGGTTCGTAGTCTAATTAATTAGGTCTAGGCTAATTTTCGAGGAAAAAATTAATTAAAAAAAGTTAAAGGTAACAATATAGTGTAAAAAACACAGTTCAAATAGGCGGAGGTTTGATTACAGAGTGTCACAATTATCGGATTTTTACTGTAACTCGTTTTTTTTTTACTAAAACTGACTCATTTTTAAATATTTAATATTTAGTTAAAAAAGAATTTTATAATATTTAAAATTGTTTAAAAAAAATATGTTTTGTAATTGGTTTTTAATTTTTATATTTAAATTGAATCCCATTTTTATTTTTTATCTTAATTTATTTCATTAATTTAATTTTGTTTTGATGTTTAAATTATCTTTTCAACTTGTATAATTTCCAGTTTGAGTCTAATTATCTATGAATGAGTAATAGAATAAAGTAAGTACGTTAATTATCTATTTTAAAATACATAGTTTTGTTTTTTTTTCTTTTCTTTTTTCAATTATAATGATAAATGAAAAATAAATTACTTATAAAATATAGGTTAAAATAAAATCTAAATCTTACTTAACTTTCTTTAATTACTTATGAAAATGTGTTAAAAATTAACAACTCATTTTTTTTTAACATTAATTTTTTTTTTTTTTTTTAATTGAAGGAATATTATTATACATCAAATTTTGTTTCATTTTTTCTTTTGTTTTTATTATAATAATAACTGATAAATTTTTGTAGAAAGTTTTTGTTCATTAAATTGTTTCGGTTTTAATTCATGTTCATTTATGTACCATTTATTATTGAGTTTAAATTAATTTTAATAATTTGATCATAAATATAATGATGAATTTTGAATTAAAATATAATAGATAATTAAAAGTTTTTTTTTATGTTATTATATTTTAATAATACTTTTTAAACCCATATGAACTATGTTCAAGGATATAATAAATTTGACATTACGTTCGTGACACCTTAAAGGAGTCGAGCTAGATATAGTGTCAAAGGTATGGATCGGCTCAGTAGCTGCCATACAACTTCTTTCTTTATATGGAAATAACTCAGTATCTATTCAAGCTAGGTATCTTAGAAATAGAAATTTTGCAAATGAAGTTTTATAGCAACAACTTCTGTAAAACTTTGTTGTGCTGGTGCAACAGGTTCGGGTAGTTGCCATACAACTTCTCTTTTTAATTGAAAATAACTCAGTGTCTATTGAAGCTAGGTATCTGAAATTTAGTGAAGAGATGTCGAGCTACATGGCAACAACTTCTGCAACAATTTTCATAAATATATCTCTGTAGTTAACGTCGGTACTAAAACATCTGAAAGTTTTTAAAAGATGGTCAAGTTTTATAGAAACATGATATATTACGTTCATACGGGTAACCCAGAGTTGACACAGTCTACTCTACTGCACTCTTCTTCGTTTTTATGATATATACATTTCATTAATCAAATTGTAAAAACAATTACATACACATATTTTTATGTTTAGATAAATAGATGTTTCCATAAATCTTATGATAGTTTTTTCAATTAAAAATATGTAATCTGATAATTTTTGAAGATAAAATAGTTTTACATTAATATTTTAATTTTATTATCTTAAGCTAAAAATTATTTTTATTTTTGATAATTTTGAACTAACAGATAATATGATATTTAGTTTATCAAATGTTTTGTTAGGGTCATAAAAGTTACTTTAGTGGGATACATTTTGATTTATTGTCCTAAAAAATCTCTAAAAAATTTCTCAACTTGTTGTTGTTAGATGTTTTTTTTTTATTAAATGCAATTTCAATAAATACAATATTGTATATTGAAAAATTTTTTTCATCAAAACAAATTCTACAACTTTAATTAGTTTTAAATTTTAATTTTGCAATTACAATACAATAAAAAAAAAAATGTTTGATTCCATTAAATTTATTTTTATTTGTATTCATTTCAAATAACAAAAAATTAACAAATTATTTAAAATTCTTGTGTAATTATTTTAATTTTAATGAAGCACAAAAAATAAAAAACAAGGGTTTATTTTTTTTTATTTCTAGACTTAAAAAAAGAAATAGCCTATTTAATCGTTTCGATCAACAATTTTAAGCAAATGTATATACAGGGTGTTACAAAAAAATGTTTTTTTTTATAGAAATTTGGTAGATTAGACATTTCAAATACCTGCTGTCTTTCAGCTAATGATAATTTCTGGTCATAGCATTGCTATATGCGATATAATTAAAACAATCGACAATCATTATCTTTGATATGCCTTTGATACAATAAAATTTACATTTTAGTAATTAGAATAAGAAAAAGTTGACAACATGTGATATGAGAATTGATGAAAGTAATGAATATTTTACTGAATATTTTTCATCTGTTCCAAGGCAGATTGTTATCAAAATTGGCTTTCATATCATCATTAAATCTTATCTTAAAGATTAATATCTTAAATTTTTGTTTTGTGGCTTGTTCATTCATATGATTGATACCTTACTATATTATTCGATTAAGCCTTGATTTTGTCTGTTCTTACTTATTTTAATCTTTATTATAAACTTTTTCTTAGGTTGGATTTGACGATACTTTTCATTTTTGAAGAACGAACATTTTATGGATATATTTTAATTAACTGGAAACTGCTTCAAGCATATATTTCATTCATAAAATAGTGTAAACTGAATAAGTAGTATTATTCATCTTAAGTTTTTCATTTATTTTTGTTCTTTCACTAATACTTTAAAAAAAATTAAGTTTAATGACCTGATTTTAGTTTTTAATTGTAATCAGGATGTAAAAGCTGTAAAATAAACAAAATTAATTATGCAAACATTTCTTTAAAAGTACTTATTTTTATAAATTTCTTTTTTAAATTTTGAAACAACCTGTATTATAAATTTTTTCAATAAAGAAAACGAAATGTAAAGTAAAAAAAAACCTTTAGCGAGTTTAATTACTATCAATACTCAGCGGTTAATATAGCGGCTTACTATACTTTTTTTTTTATCACAATGTTAATTTTTCTTTTGCAATGTTTCACAAGGTTGTCAAGTGATTTTGTTTCTGTAATGACAACCTGATTTTTTTAATTTGCTATGAACCCAAAAGGTAGTAAAATATGATCGTATAAAACAGTGTAAAAAAAATTTACATGACAAAAAATTATGACTTAAATAACTAACAAGTAAAAAAAATTGAATTTGTAATTATACTTAAAACAAGTTAAATTAGTATGAGTATTTTATGTATCGCTTAAAATGTTTAAAAAAAAAAATGTTTAGAATATCGTTAATTTAAAAAAGAAAAGAAAAACTAAAATATGATGATTCTAGAGGGGAGACGATCATTTCCCAAACAGTATATTTAATTATATAAAAAAAAAATTTTTTTTGTTGATTTTAGTAAATTTGTTACTCTGGTTCTTCCGGTTTTAGAATTGAGAAAAAAAAAAAAATTTCAAAAGGTAATCAAGTATATTTTTGTGATATTGGACAAATTTGTAATTGTTTTTGTTTTTACTTAATTTTTTTATTTTATTTTGTTTAGTAAGTGTTAATACAAAAAGCGTTATTCTTACTTTTAATACTATCAGAATGTACCCATTTATTTTCTGGGTTATATTTCATAATTTTGTTTGCTAACAAATTATCAAGTTTCCGAAACAGAAGTTTTTTTTTTTAATTTTAAATGCAAACACATAATATACATATACTGTGTTAGACAATAAATATATTATGTATACATTATGTTGTTGATAAATTAGTTTAATTAAAATTTCTTAATTTCAATTTTAATTTAATACAATTTTGTAAATTAATTCTACAATTTAAAGAATATAAATTTAATGATAGTCGCGCGCGCGCAAGTATAATATTTAAAATTAAATATACTGAAAAAAATTTTGCCATTGAGAAAAATTAAGCGATTTCAGCCGTATTTTTAGGTAACAAAACAAGACCTCAAAAAGAAGATAAAATCTAAAATTTGTTAGGTAAACATACAATATTTTAGACGTTTTAAGTCAAAGTTTATTTGAATAAAAAGAACTGTTGAATAACATTAAAAAAAATTTTAAGTAGATTCTTCATATGTACATATTTCCAAAATTTTTATACTTAATCAAGTTGAGAAACTATTATAGTTTATTTTCAGGAAAAATTAATTTGTTTTTTATAAGAAATAGAAGTAACGAATTTAATTAGAAACAAGGCAGAATGTAAAGTCAAAGGTTTAATTTCGTTTGAAGTTTTTATATTGCAAAAATCATAAGCAGAACCTGAAACATTATACACATTTAAAAATAGGCCCTTTTCAAATTTTGAGAGGATGCAGTTCGGTAATGGATGAACTACATAAAAAAGGCTTTTCTATAACATTAATGTTTTTAAGATACCTGAAAGCTACATACCTAACATCTGAAACGGTGTAGAAGTTTTCAAATTTTGTTTTGAAAAATGTGGTGAAAACCGGAATGATATACGGATCACATGCCCAGAATTGTTTCAGTTTTTAATTTACCTAAAATGTAAAACTTTTAGTTCCAAGGTGATAATAAAGCAGTCCAACTATATTACTCTACAAATTATTGATAGTATATATTTAAGTTTACTTAGTCTTAAACAAGTTACAAAAGTTTGCTGTATGAAAATTTACAAGATAGCTTCTTAGTAGCATTACTAGCATTGTTTTTCATCGTTTACAAAATAAAAAAAAATTGTGCTAAATGTAAGATTGTGAACTATTGTCAGAATCAGTTTAACTAGATAGTTCTTTGTCCATTTGTAGTAGGCTTAAATATTTAAACTCAAAATCCCAATAACTAGCGAAAATTAAAATCTAGTTATAAGTCTAATTTATCTAGTTAAATTAAAATCTAGTTATACTAGTAAGTTATGAGTTATGCTTATGATAAATAAATTTTTTCTTGCACCACGAGAAATTAGTATGCATTTTGGTTTATTATAATCAAATCTATATTAAATTTAAATAGTTTGCTAATGTCTAATTTTCAAGCAATACGTTTTTGTTATTTATTAAATTTTTGTTATAAACCGACTTTTATGTATATTCATATATAACAATATATACACAAACAACAATAACAATAAAATTAATGATCGTAATAGTTTAATGAGTTACACAATCGTGATGTTTTATAGTAAAAAAAAAAATATAGTAAATAAACAAAAAACAGAAACTTTAAATAAAGAAAAAAATTATAAGTAGATATTTATCTTTTCTCATTAGAGTAAGTAATATAATAATTAATAACAAATTTAAAATAAAAATAAATTATACATACATATATCCAAATATTAGGTTTTTTTTGTAACATTCTTTCTAACTACTTGAAATTCATATAAAAATATCATACAAATATAAATATTTATTACCATTTCTTTTTTAAATGTGTATATATGTAAAATTATAGTTGAATCAAATTATTAATGTTACTTTATTGTTTTTTTATTATTTTCAAGTGAATTACAACGATAGATATCTGAAGATATAAGCAGTTACATTTAAAGTTACGTTAAAAGAGTTTTTAATGTTATAATAAGTTGGGAAAACATAATATTGATAAAAAACATTTCTTATACATTTAATTGAAACTATAAAAAATAAAATTTACCATATTATAATATAGCACATTAAGTTATAAAAGCGTTTATTAGAGATTAATGACATAATAATATGTCAATGGTTCCGACGATTAGTTTTCTTTTTTCATTAGTGATAAAAACTGAGTTAAAGCGTCCCTAACGACTGACTAAACTGTAGGTATGTAGGTATGTACTGTAGGTTTTAAACCGGAAGAGAACCTATTCGGAAAGAGTTGGTGTTAGATTTCCTTAACTTTGAAAGTTGAATTCATGTTAGAGAGCTCACGTGAATCTTGGAAAAATAAATTACCAAGATCTTATTCTTGATAGAACGACATAGGTGCAAAGAAATAAGTTCTATACGCTCTCTGGACCATTAATACATCTGTAAAATCTGCAGTTAAGATCCAAATGCATATTTAATCTCTTACACGTTGTTATTGTATTAAATAGTTTTGAATCAATTTAGTGTTATGAATTACAAATCATTTAGCTACTCGAAGTGTCATATTTTATGTCAAACTACATTTTGAAATTTCGTTTAACAAAAACACTTTGAGTCTAATGTCTTACTGTATATAAATGATGATTTTTATGCATAAATTTGCGGCTTAATTGCGCCTATTGTCGTTATTTTAAGAGCTTTAATAGAAGATTTATACAATTTACAATTTTAAATAATTAATCAATATCGAAATATGAACATCATTATAAGTATATTCTATATTAATCATCTTTATTTTTAACAATTGAAGGAGTTAGTTTTACTATATTTGTCAATGCTAAAATTAATATAATAATCCATAGTTCGATTTTTAGAGCCAAGCAGAAAGCTAAACAGCAATTTTTCACTAAAAACTATCATGCGTTTTTGTACTTTGTTTGTACTCAGTCAATTTTATTCGTATGCATATGACTCATTAAAATATTTCATTTTAAATTTCATGTGCTGTTAACAAAGGATTGAATCAAAATTGAAAATAACGATACAAGAGTATGAAAACATTACAGGCTAGTAAAAAAACATATATTTGATTAGATTGTTGTTATTAAGAATCTGTTAGACATTTTTCTACCTATTTCTCTATAGACTAGATATTAACAAGATATATTAATTATTTAGTGCTTAGGTAACTAGTGTCTAGAAAATACTTCTACTAATTTGTTATAGAATAGCATTCTTATATTTTATTATGAAAATTAATTTTTCTTTTTTTGCTAATTAATAAAGTTTGTACATACACTTATTTCTTCATATATCTAAAGTATTTATAATGGGTAGAGTACCATTTGATCTAAAAATATATATTAAAAAAATATGTTTCAATGAAATGTCATTAAACAAAGAAAAAACCGTTAAACCAAAATATGTTTAATTAAAAGAGAATTTACGATATTTGTCTGTGTACACGTACTTATATCTATAATGTTTAAAATCAGCGTTTTATGAAATGGTTTAGTTGGTAAATGGTCTTTTGTTCAAATATCCAACTAACAAAGGGGTGTACCTAAATATTTGCATTTTGATTTGTTTTTTAAATATATTGTTGTTAAAAATGTTATTTGATGAAATGTCTTTTTGCAAAATTACTTTTGTGATATTACTATTTCCCGTATATATGCATACATATATTATTTCTTTACATACGAAAGATTTTTAGAGCCAAGCAGAAAGGTAAACAGCAAAGAATATTCGAAAACTTAAGAAAATGTATTTAAGATCTTTCACTGGAATTACTATGGGACATTTCATGCAAATAAAATATTTAGAGGATACATTAATTTGTGAAGGGTATTGTGCGGCTAAAAAGCAGAAACTATGCTACTCGTTCTATGACAACATGGAGTTTTAGAATTCCATAGAAAGGGAACTTTAGAAATTAGATTTATATAGATTGGTTCGATGAAGAGCTTTAAAACACGAATGGATGGATCATTGATCAATAATGTAATAACACCTCTACGAAATAATACAACAAGTAATACATTACAATTTAGACCTAAATACTTACAATTACTTACAATACTTACAACAAGTAATACATACAAGTTTTGTATAGACCTAAATACTTTTTTATATATTTTAAACAAGTTTAAAATTGAAATATAAAGCCATTTTTTTCACTAAAAACTATCATGCGTTTTTGTACTTTTTTTGTACTCAGTCAATTGTATTGGTATGCATATGACTCATTAAAAAATAATTTTTTAGTGATTAGTATAATTTTGTTTTTTACTCATGAAAGTGAAATTATATAATATAATATATTATATTATATTAAATGACAAAAAAAATAATGATTAATTTTTCTTTGTTTTCTTATTAAAAAAAAAAACAAGGTGGTTTACATTTTGTTATTATTGGGTCAATAAGAAGAACATTAGAAAGAAAAGAAAATAAATAATTAAATTAGAAAACAAAAGCAAAATAAAAAATAAAATTACTTTAAATAGTTTTTTTATTTTTATAATTAAATATGATTGATGAACTTTCTGTTTACAATTTTTCATTATTTACCTGTGATTCATATATAAAATCAGATCAATTAGGTATTTAAAAAAAATATTAGGAAATAATTTAAATGATACTTAAATTATTATTGAAGAAATTATTATTTTCTGAAAAATTTTTTTTAATTTAATTGATTTTCAATTTCAAAAAAAAAATAGAAACAATAAAACAAAACATTTAATTACCTTATAATATGTAAGTCGTCAATTGGTTATTATGCGTCAGTTATAATTATCAATTATTAAATTTTTGCAAGGTGATCCACTATTAATTTTTAAAGTGTAATAATCATTTTGTTTTTAGTTGTTCTTTACTTGTTTTAAAATTTTTTAAATTTATATCTGATGGTGAATAAGAATAAGTTTTATTATACTATTATAAAATGATATTTAATTAAAGTTCCTCACGGACTTTCAGAATAATTTATTTAATAACATATTAATAAAATTTATAGCCTTTAATAAAATATGTAAATTAAAAATTTATTGATTTGATGATAAATGTAATCATGAATAAGTTTGTAAAAAATTATGATTTTATTTTTTGATTGTTATAATGAGTTTTAATATAAGTTTCTTTGTTTCGATTCTTAAGTGATTTAAACATTTTCTTTTAGGTAAAACCCAGAATGTAGTTGAAATTTTGCGGCGTGCGTTATTTCTGATGGGTCAGTCAGGTGTCTTTAAATGGGATACACAATACATTTTTAAATTGTTAAACTTGATTCAAATCTATAATTTTTAAGATAATTGAGAGGAATCTTTCTGTTATATATAAGTACAAAATTTGAAAGCGCTGGTGTGGGATGGCTAAAGAATTATATTTAGTGATCTAATATTATTAATTTTTTTTTTTTTTAAATCAATTAACAAAGTTAAGGGATGGGTGATTAGTAATCATAATATTAATTGACAAGATGGGTGGCTATCAATTAGATATAATAAAAAACAATTTTCAAATATGTACATAAAATTTTTGTAGTTAAAGTTGTTTTTTTTACCGACCGCATACATTAATGTATCAAGGTAGTTTTCATACTAAATATTTGTACCTTAGATTTTGGGAAATATGCACTACTCCAAAGCGTAGAAAGCTGTAGAAAATTTTTTAGTGTGATGTCTGTCTGTGTTTGAGTGTGTGGGTTTGTCTTTGGGCACGTGTACATCCGTCGAGATAACCCAGCGCCGTTTGGGGAGCTTCAGCCCAAATATGTGCCTTTTACTCCAATTTCGCCCTAATGTACATTTTATAGATGTTGAGAAGATTGGATGGAGAAAAGTAAGCTGTACAGCGGTACAAGAAACCGAAACATTTAGCAGCTATACCACAAATATGATTTAACTAAGTCAATTTTTGATTTAACTCGATGCCCAGATTCTTTAAATCTTTTGAGTGCTGCAAAGCTTCACCCTGAAATTTCAGGTTAGGTGTAATAGTGATTATTTTACGTGAGATTAAGCAGCATTGGGTTTTTCTGGTGTTGAAATCAACTCTGTTGACTTTGTCCTATTTTTGGATTTTCGCTAAATCATTGTTTACCTCACTGATAGTGAAATTTCTTGCTGTTCTATTAATATGTTGATTAATGTTACAGCGGCTATGAAATTCATAGGAAGCTACAAGGGTGCTGTCATCTGCGAAACTCCAGATATATAAATGATTTAGATTTGGTTTAATTTGTGTTTTCGATATTTGCATTTACTATTAATAACATGTTAGGAAATATATCAGTTATTTTATACATTGAGTTTATTTCTTTTTTGCAATCTTTGCAATTATTTTTTAAGAGATTTTGTATACAATTATTAGCTGGTTTTAATTTTTTTAAAATATTTCATCATTATCAATAAATACATTGTTTTGATATGCACAGAAATTGGAATATTCCAGAGAAATTTCTTCGTTTTTGTTATTTGGTACTTTTAAAATCTTCATTATTCAAATTTTTTGCTTTTATAGTACATTTGTATAGTTTAATTCGTCTTTCATTACTAAATAATCCCATGAGTTTTTGTTGTAAGATATTGTATTTATCGTCACTGAGTTCTGAATAAATACCTATATTTCCCTTTTTTATTAATCGACGAAATAAATCATTAAGATAGCTTTGATTTTCAAGTTCGTTTTCTTCGATATAAATATGTCTGTATTTTCCGTATACTACATTTATTTCTCTTTCTTTATTTTAAACAAGGTATATTTGGGTATAATATATATTTACTACTAGTATATGGTCATTAAAATCTTCAATACCACTGTCAATGGTAGTTAATTCAGAATAGTTTCTTTCTACAACGTTTATTTCTCGTTCGACTGATGGATTGATTCGAGTGAATTTTATTAATCTTTGTAAGGTATAATTTTACAGGGGGGATGTTCATTTGAAATTAATTCTACAACATTTATTTCGATTTCATTAGTTTCAAACAAATTAATTATGCGGCTCAAGAAGTCAGCCACCTTATTTTGCTTTCCTTTGACATATTCAATGTCAAAGTCGAATTCATTTATGCGGCTCAAGAAGTCAGCCACCTTATTTTGCTTTCCTTTGACATATTCAATGTCAAAGTCGAATTCATTTAGCGTTATCTTCCAGCGTTGAAGCTTAGAATTGGGTTCTTTTAAAGAGGTTAACCATATTAGTGGTTGATGATCGGTGTTAATTGTAAATTTTACACCATATAAGTATGGGTGAAAATATTACGTTGCTCATTCTTTGGCTAGAAGCTTCTTCTCAATTACTGAATAGCTTACCTCATATTCATTAAGTGTTCGACTAGCAAAACATATAGGATGTCCTTCTCGTGAGAGGACACTCCCTATAGCAAAATTTGAAGCGTCAGTTGTAAGCGTAAATTTTTATTAAAGTTTGGATATTTTAAAACGGCGTAATTAGTAATGAAATTTTTTAGCTTTTGGAAAGATTGAATGTAATTTTGGTCATTTAAATTAATTTTTTTTATCCTTTTTTTATATAGTAAGTCATTGGTTTTTCGACTGAGGCATATGTTTTATAAATTTGCTATAATAGCCGGTTATGCCTAAAAAGCTTTTAATTTGCTTTCTTGTAGTTAGTAATTTGAATTCTTTAATAATATCATTTTTTTTTTTCATTAGGTTTAATTGTTTTAGACGTGGCCTAAATATTCAGTATTTTTTTTAAAAAATATTGCATTATCTATTTATATTTTTAGGTTAAATTCTCTAAGTTTTTCGAAAACTAGTTTTATAGCTTCAAGATGTTCTTGTAACGACGTGGAGAATCTAAGCATGCCGTCCATATAAACGACATAAATTTTTAGTTATTTAAGTTCCATATGTTTTAATATGTTTACTTAGGTAATTGATATATGACTTGCATTCATCCTTCCTTTCGCAGTTAGGATTCTGAAATTTTCATCATTTCATTTTTATATAAAGACAGCAACCCTCTATGTATGGAAACAACATATTATATTATGTTCGAGCGTTTATCCTAAAGTTCAAATAGTCAACTTCTACACTTTTCCTAGTTTTATGATCTTTTTTTTTCAGTCATCATTTTATATTTTTACTTATTGAAAAAAAAACATCATCCTTAAAGGTATTAGAGTGATAGATAGATTACCTTTGGCTATACTTATTTTATTTTATACTTTTATAAACAATAGCACCTGTCATTTACAGAGGGCTTAAAAAATATAAAAATACGTTTAAATAAAATTTTAATGAAGTGTGCAATAATGAATATTCAATAATATTTTTTTATTTATTTTGTTTTGTTCTTTGTAAAATGTTGCAAATGTGTATCTTATTTTGGTGGAAAAGAAAAAAAAAAAAACATTTCGATTATTTTGTTGTTTTCTTCCTATACCAGTTTCTTTCCATTCATTTTATTTTATCTAATTGAAAATTCCGTAAAATTGGAAAATATTTCACAAAGTCCCTAAGGTCATGTCGTTCTGGTTCTCCGTTGTTAATATTTAATTTTGTTTTACTTTTTTCTATAATGTTTTTTTATAGACATATTATATAGTTGTTCTATAATATATAGCTTATTATTTGTTTATTTCTTATGTATACATGTACATAAATATTTATAGACCGTCAATGAAATCTTGTAGAATAAAAAATAAAAAACCAATATATGTATTGTGTATTTTTGTATATATGTCATTGGCTTTCCTTTTAACAATATTAGGCAAAAAATAATAATAGATAATAAGTTACAGTAAATTAGAAAAATTGGAATAAAATGAAAATAAACAACAAGAAGAAAAGTAAAAATGGCAAGAAGTGATAACTATTAGGTACATATAATATAATATTATATACGTATATAATCAAACTATAAAATACAATACAGCCTGTATATATAATATAATCAAAGTAAATGATAATATACCTAATATTATATTGTATAGAATATCGATCTAATTTAAAAGTAGTTATTTAAACGAGTATTAAAATAGTAAAGAGAATATATATATACAAATGAAATGAAACCACTTATTTACTTACATAATGTAAGATATAATTTATTGAATAATAGGTAGATTTTCGATTCAATACAAATTTTTCAATCCTAAAATTTATATATTTACCTGTCTGACAAATAATAAAATCTATTTAGATACATTTTCTAGACAAAATAAACTGAAATTTATATAATATATTATGTTTTATATTACATACATATAATGCATTAAGTTTATTTATACATGTATAAACTTTAGTGAATTATTTTAGACTTTGTTTTTTTAGATCTCATTACATATACAGTAAATTGCATGATTATTCTTAAGCTAATGATTAAGCTTTTATAGTTTTTTTTTCAAAATATAGAAACTTCATTTAATGTAATATTTTCTTGATATTTACAAATAAAGAGTTTAGGTTAATATTCATAAAATATATGTACTGTATGAGAAAAAGGAGGAGGGTTATTGAATATTTATTATTCTTCTTTTTCTTTACTTTTTTTTTCCATTTGTCTTAACAAACTTTTTTAAGCTTAAGATTTTTTTTTATTGTACTATTATAGTATATATAGTACATTATATTTTATTATGAATATTGTTATACTATACATTGTATATTATTATACATTGTATATTATATTATATTGTATATACATAGTACATTATTTTGTTGTAAATTTTTTTCAGTTATTTTCAAACATTTTCAATTGCAAAAGTTTAAATATTGTAACATATTCTTTATAAATATGTACAAAGAAAAAAATGATTGGGTTAAGAATTCAATTTATTAAGAATACGTATTTATATGCATTTTTTTTTTATTGGGATTAATTAATTTTCACCTATATTTTATAATGTGGTTACTTTCTGATAGTTCTTCTTTTTTAGAGACATTTTCTTAATTTTGCTAAAATCATATTTTATTTTTCTTACTGGAAAACGGTTATATTTATAAATTAAAATATGAATGGTCTAATACAAATGTATTTCACTCTTTATTAGACTAGACATCATATAAATTTTTACTATAAAAGTACTAAACAAATCTTTGTACTTATGTAATTTCTAAATGCCTTTTAATAAATTTGTATTATTTTTATATATTTTAAAGCATATACTTGGTAGTAAAAAGCATTAATTATCACAAACAACTAGAAAACATTGCAATTATTCTGACACATGAATATCTTGTCTACAATAGTCAATTTCTATATGATTTTGTTACATATTTACATATCTTAGATTGTTATTTGGAATATTAAATTAAAAAAATATAATATAAAAACTTTTTAATGTCGTTTTTTTTTATTTTATTGTTGCTAGATTTTTAAAATAAAAAAAAAAATATTAAAATTGATCCGAATTATTATTACACAAATATATTTCTATGTATATCATAATATATATTTTTTTTAAATGTAAATAAAACTTGTAGTCGTCACTGAACAAAAGTCAAAATTCCAAATTCCTCAGAAACAGGTATTTTCAAGCTTTTTCTTTAACTGTATTTTGTATAAACATAATAAAAAATGAATTTAAGTTAAATCTTTTTTCAATCTAATATAGTTTTTCTTTTTTTTTTATAATTATTATTATTATGCCGTTTTTAACATAATTTATTTTATTTGTAAAGCATAAAATTGAATTCAATCGATTTCAAAAGATTTTATTTAGGAAATATTTATATATGTATGTATTTATCTATAATGTGGTAGGTAAAACCTATAGACCTGTTATTTTTATTACAAAAACATTATTAAAAAAAAAAAAAAAAATATCTGTAGAAGAGGTCAGTTATGTTAAGTACGTGATCATAGTTGAATTCAGTAAAATATTATATATTTCATTGAATTTAAAAATTATAATTTTAAGATATAATTTGAACGATAAATTTTGATAAATTTTGTTCCGTATTTTAATGAATTTTAACAAAAGAAACTTTTTAGATATTCATATTTCTTTATCTAAAATAGTTATGTCTAATGTATTTTAAGTTGAGTTTAGACAAAAAGAGAAACTTAAAAGTTATTTTGAAAGTATTTTCATTTTACATCTAAACTTATGAACATTAAACTGAAATTTTACATTTAAATTTTTAAAAAGCCTATGAATAGTTGATTGTACCTGAAAGTGTTACTCTAAAAAAATCAATCATAAATCAAAAGAATATGCTAATTTATGTCCTCATATTTTCAGATTTCGAAGACCAATATCCTTAATTTTATTTTTAAATTTAAGTATTCAGGTAATTTATAATAGCGCACTTAAATTTGCTATCATCTATCCTCAAAGATGAAAACTAGAAAAACTATCATCCATCCTCAAAGAACAAGTTTAAAGTATGTATGTTATATCCTATCCTTCACTTCTTCAATCACGTTTATAAAAATAAAATGCTATGAAATTTTCATTCTATAAATTTAAGTAGTTACTGTCATATTAGATAAATCATTTAATTTTTTGTTATGTCTTATTCATTGTATCTACATATATCTAATATTTATCAAAGATAAATCACTGAGCAATAAAATTACCTTTAAGAAAATCAAAAATAAAATATAAAATCAGTTATCTCTAACTAGCAGGAAATTATCTATGAAAACTAAATACTGAAGTGTGTTCTAGTTTTTTTTTTTGCTTTCTAAATTTATTTTCTTTTTAGCTTTTCTCATTAATGTTTAAATATATATGTACATATATAATAAAAAATGTTTTTTTTTTTAAATAAAAGTCACTTTATTTTCTGTCTATCTTCATTTCTTATAAATTATAAAAAAAAGAAAAATAACAAACAGAAAACTCCATTAAATCCAATTTAATTTATCACTAAATTATATTTGATTATTTTACAGAGTGTACTGAATTATATGATGGCTTTTATTAAACCATTTTTTAATAAGAATAAAGTATATGCATAACAGTTACCTAAGTAATAGTAATCTAAGTAACAGTTGTCTAAGCCCTCTTCCGAACAATAACAACAATAGTTTTTACTTAATGCTTGCTTGAAATTAAAAAAATCAAATATTCGTTAGATGTGAAATTAAACGAAATGGATCTTAACAGAAAGATGTTAACACTGAACATAATGCTAATAACATAAATGCTAAGTGCACATGACGCAAAAGTTGTTTCAAAAATTATATTCACACATGGAAAGTTTCGGAACAGTGATCAAAGAAAGATTTTTTTTAAGAAACAGTTACTTTTATTATGTACTATGTACTTAAGGCCTAATAGTAAATAAACAAAAGTAACCAATAGTAACTAATAACATGCAATCCTAAATTAAGAACATTATGTCATTATTAGTTATTAATTATTAGTTATTAATTATTAGTTAATAATAATTTTTTTTTATTTTCTTTAAAATGTTATTTCAATTTTGTAACATAGTGTTTTATTTTATGTTTAATAAAAAAAAATAAATACAATTTTTTAAATTTTTTATCTTCTAAAGAAAAACAAAAAAAAAAAAAGTGATCACTTGACATTTAATGAACGCTTTTGATCTATATTTGATCTTGTTCTTTATCTTCTTTTTTTTCCCTATCAATTGATTATGTCTATGTATATATATATATATTATGTTATTATTTAATTATTTCTTAACTCTTGAAGTTTTTAAAACAACTACAACAAAAAAAAAGTAGTAAGTTACTTAATTGACTAGTAATAAGAGAAAAACAGAAAAAAAACCTTGAGACTGTAAATAATTGTCACTATTTATTGTAAATTGATTGTAAAACTATACTTTGACCGGATCTTAAGATGAGAAGAATTAAAACACATTGATTTTTTTTTATTACGATGACACATATCACCCAATTTCGTACAATGGTATTATATGTTATTAATATCACAATGTTATATAAATGTTACTACTTATAAATATGTAATATAGTGTATATTAGGTATCAATTATTTATTTTTGTACCAGATTAGCACTATATAAAAATAAGTGACAATTATTTAAAGGAAGTTCTGTGAAAAATTTTAAAATATTTTTATTACTTTTGATGGCAATTTATTTATAATAATTGCATATAATTTAATTTTTTTTAAAGGGAATTAAATAAGCGAATAAAATGCTTAAATTAAACTAGAATGTTGTTTCGAAACCATCAAACTCTTTATTTAGTTTTGAATCATTTGTGGTATTTGTCGTATTTCAGTTCCCCAGATTTTACAGTATATTTAGAGCTGTCCATTTATGATTATATGTATATATCTATCTTTTTTTGTAATAGTTTTTATATAATTATGAAATGTACTACCGTTATACTGTAAAAATCTGTGGCCATCAAATGAATCATCTTAGGCAATACCATAACGCATAAACCGCATTAAAAACGCTGTAAAATCAAACGGAAATATAGTTGGTGTGGGCATATTGATAAGCCGCCATGTAATAATATTTTGCGGAAAAATGAAGATGTAATTAATTAATGCAAAAATGTGAGTATCACATTTTTCGATATATTGACTGATAATGTCGATACATGACTGATAATGTCTCAAAATTTTATTTAATATAAACAAACTTTTTTTTTTTTTTTTCATATTAAAATATTAATTTTCATACTATTCATTAGTACTTCTCATTTTATATGAACTGATAGATCACGATTATTGCTTCTTAAAGAATTTTAAAGTTATTAAAAGTAACTAAGTCTAAGTCTAAGTCTAAGTAAGAATTTAGCAGACAAATCAAAATACACTCTGAATTGGAACTCCTCTTTATTTTTGAATTTTTGATGCTTTTAATATAATATTAAAGTACATACATTTATATTATGTATTATTATAATATAACATTACATTTCACGCATTATATTGTACACTTAACAATATATTAAATTTAAAAAAAAAAAAATTCTAAATCAAGAAAAACACTTTAATTTTCTTCTGGTTTTTCACAAGAGAAGTAATAAAAATTAAAAAAACAAAAGTAATCAAAAGTATATGTAATCTTGGTTAGAGGTGGTACAAAGTATAGACATGATAAAATATTATTGTATGTATAAATATATATTTACTTGTCTATTTTTGTTTACATTACTAACTACTATTATACTAACTATACTCTACTTTTTCTTTAACTTTTTTCTTTCTTTTTTTTTTGTTATTTATTTTTATTAAATGACGATGGACGTTACTTACTTTGATGGTTTATAGTCTCAATACTTAATTTTAACTTTGTTTGTTTCGATTTTGTTTGGTCATTGTAGTTGTTGTTTTTTAGCACATATTCAAAAAATTTTGAAAAAATGTGTTTATGAGTTTCAGTCTGTTTGTCCGTCTTTCTGGGTGTTTACAACACTTCTACACCGCTTGAAATAAAGCAATTAAATTTTAACTACGGATACTACGTGAAACTCAATTTTTGCAAAAATTTGGACCCCTTCTATCTTTCAAACGGTTTAACCTAGAAGCTTGAAATTTAGAGGAGTTCAGGAAATATTTTTGTGTCGCCTCCCCGTTTAGGAGCTGTAAGGGGTGAAAAACTGAAAATTCTATATTTTTAAACACCTGTAACTTAGGCTGGGCACCTGTTAAAATTTTTTTGAAATAGTATACAAAAATTAAAGTTCCAACATTATATTATTGTTTGTGTTAGTAATTTTTCTTAATAATATAGGGTTACCTTATAATTGACGAATGTGGGATTTTATTTTTCTCAATTTTTTATTGTTTTCATAATTTGTATTTATAAAATACGTAATTTATATTATTATAAATTTATTTTTCAATATATCTACTATTTACTCTAGGCTTATTATGGAATATTTTTTAATTTTGAAAATTTGCTTTTTTGAAAACTCTCTTTCCATTACTAGTTTTTTGATTGTCTTTTATAAGTTCATGCACATATAGTATCTATTAAGAAACTTTTCTTTTTCATTAATTTTTATATTTATTTAATGTTTAAAAGATAGATACATGGTGTCCCCGAACATATGACAACTATATAATAAATATTATGGTTATAAATGAATTAAAAATGTTGTTAAAAATTTTTTAAAATGAAACTGGAGTATAGAGTAAATCATTTAATAATTCTCAAAATATGAAAGCTTTTTAGAAGCTATATACTAACTATAGGTAAATAAACTATGTAGATTGTAATAATAAAGAAAGAGTTCTGGCGTGCGCTATTGCTGTGAAATTCTTAGACTCATGGTATCTTAAAAACTGTTTTGAGATTGAACCCCTTCTCCAGTTCTTGCCATTTTTTAATATTTATTTTGAATTTTTCTAACACCTGTTACCATGTTTCTATTGCAGAAAATGCTATTTTTATACATATATATATATATACTATGTATTTATTTTTTTTTATTTTTTTATTGCATTTCTCTGCCACATAAATGTGGACAGGAAATTACACAGCCTTTTCTGTTCAGGCCTGGCTGTACATGTCGTAAGGGGGAATAACTCTTACGACGTGTGTGGGATTCGAAGCCACACTTCCTCGGTATTTACAGCGTATTTTATACGCTTTTACCCACTAGGCCACCGAAGCCCCATGTATTTATTATAAGTGTATAAAAATAAATTATACAGTAAAAAAAAAAAGAAAGCATATTAATAATATAAATATGGAATAGAATATTTTTCGTAATTTTTTGTTTTATTTTTTGGAATTTGGAAAATGAAACAGAAATAAATTAGATGTATCTGTATCAAAAAAAAAAACCTGAAGTAATAAAGAAAAAGAAAATTTTTCTTTTATAATATTTTCTTTTTATTAGAAAAAAAAGTAGTATGTGTTGGTCTAAAGAAGGAAATTGGTACTTAAACAGGAGTTTCAATTTTATTTTCCTTATTGTTATTTGTTACTGTTGTTGTTACTGAAACTAAACTATACAAGAAAAGTGGATTTGATTGTAGAGGAGAATGATGAAAAATATACTTTATACTTATTAAGTTATTATATGGTTTTATATTGTATATAATGTGATCTCTCTTAAAGAAAGAAAAAAATATGTATTTCGTTTTGTTTTATTTTACCTACTTTTAAATATATAATAATAATAATAATTTTATTGTTATTTTCATCTTTATTTCGGTTTTTTCGTTTTTACCTCATATTTTGTTTTTCTTCCTGTCATTTTGATTTAAGTATTATTTTTCAAAAAAAATGATAAATTATGTTTTTTAGAATTTCTAAAGTTTTTAATTCTTTTTCCTTTTTTTTTATTTTGCTTCGCTTAAAAAAAATTGATAAAATAAAATAAAAGACGCCGAGAGTTGAAGGATATGTCGTGTTATGGTTCAAGTAAAAATTATACTTTGAATTGAATCAAAATTAAAAAAAATAAACACAATTCCGACCATCACACGTAATTCGCTTCGTGCAACTATTTTTCGTCTAAAATGAAACATATAAGTGGCAATTGTAGCAAATCGAAAAATACAAATTTTATTTATTTAAAATAAACTTTATTATTATTAAAAGTTGAAAACATATTTAATTAAAATATGTTTTTAATTTTTGTTGCTTGAGAAATAAATTTTAAACCAACAGACCATCAGCAACAAAAAACGGCAATTTTTTGGTTGGACGTCGATGGTCATAATATTGTGAGTAAACACAATGTTTTAATTTTTTAGTCGTGAATTTTTCGTCGATAGTCTGAATGTTTATTACTTTAGTTAAAAAAAAACAAAAATGCTTTAGATAATTTTATATATGAAATTATACATTAGTATTTCATAATTTTTAGTAGTGTTGCCGTTTATTATACTATTATATAATATTATTTTTATATCGAGCTTATTGATTTTTTTTCTTCGGTTCTTAAAGTGTATGATATAATTTTGTTGTGCTTTGAATTTTTTCATAATTTTTTCTTATTTTTTTTTATTTAATAAAAACAAAATTTAGATGTAAGATTTCAATATCTCACCAAATTTAAAAAAATAATCATTACATCAAATTAAATATAAAATAAATTTATATACAACATTATATAATATTAATTTATAAATTAATTATATAATTATAAAATAAAACTTTAATTTTTAATTAATTTATAATATATTTACACATATACTTTTGTACTTAAATTTAAATTTTGTTAAGAAATTAAATTAAATAAACTAAAAAATTCCTATTAATTTATAATAAATATTTAAAAAAAAAAATTTATCTATAAAATATGTTAAGAAAATCAGCATTTCTGTTTATTCTGTTTTTTTAATTTTGGTTTATGAAATTATAGCGATACATAAATCAGACTATCCAAGTAAAATTTTTTAATAAAAACTAGAAAAACTTAAACTTTTCTACTTTTTTTTTATAGTAGAAAATCAATTTTATAAATTTGTGAATCGATATTCGGCTCTTTGAAGAACTAAGTGCAATAATTCTTCATTATGAAACAAATTATTTTTCACAGATATAATATGTTTCATTCGTTTTTTATTTGAGATCTGTCAGAAAAAAAAAACTGTATTCAATTTACGGTATCGCTATAATTTCAAAATTTATTTAATAATTTCGTTAATTATTATAATAATAAAAAAAAATAAAATATTAAATATTCTTCACTATCATAAAATTATTTAAAAAAAAAATAGAATAAAGTTTAATGAAATAAAAAACAAAAAATTTAAATTAAATAAAAAAAGAAAAACATGAAAACAAAATTGTATTTAAACAGTTCTAAATGATAAACAAAAATTAATTTAAATTTAAAAAATAATAAACGAAGATAAATAAATAAGAATAAGAATAACAAAAATAAAATTTTAAATTTGTTAAAAAGAGTTGGCTATTATTAATTTTTTTTTTAAATGTTTTAATATTTTGTTTTGTAAATTATATAGTACCTATTTAACTTTTTCATTCCACTTAATTCATTTATACTTTATTTAGGAAAGAAAAAAAAATTAATATATCCAAAAAAAAAGAAAATACTTAAATGAGTCGTACGTTCTTATTTAGGTCAGATAGTAAAATAAGTTGAATAAAATATATTAATTCAATTAAAATAAGGGCGATAATTTCGATATAAATTATATATTTGAATTAAAAGATTACTTTTACTAATAAATAATTATTTTTAAATTTTGAATTGAATTAATTTTGTAATAATTTTTTTTAAGTGTCAAATATAAGTGGCGACGTAGGACGTTGATATATTAATATGTCATATATATATATATATATATTAAAACATTCGTCTCTGAAAAAATAAAAACAAACAAGTAAAAATTGTTGCTGTATTCATAAAATAATTACAAAAAGACAATAACAATAAAAATACGTCGTGTTAAATTTGTAAATTCGAATTTTTAACGTAACTACGTCGCGAATTTCGGTCATCTCCATATAAAAAATACAAACATGAGAGCATTTTGACAGACAACGTACGTTGTACGACACAATTTAGTTTCGGCACTAAAAGACAAAAATAAATTAATCAGAATACAAACGCTATGAGTACAATTTTAAAATCTTATATTTTTATAATACGTAATGATATAAAATTTATCTTCTCAAGAAATATAAAAATTATCCCTTTTAGATATTATATAAAATATTACTTAGTAATATAATATGTATCTGTAAGATAAATCTGTAAGATAATATTATTTTAGTAAAAAAATTTTTATATTTAAATGTGGCATATAAAAGCTACGTAATATCAAATTTTCAAATAGACAAAGGCAGATTTTTTTTTTTGATTTTTTTGTAATTTTACATTTTAACGGAACTTAGAAAAATACAATGAATTTTTATTTGAAATAAATCAATAATAGTTAGGTTTCAATTTGAAAATTTAGTGAACACTTCTTTTTAGTATTTCAAATTTCTATTAATTAATACAATCAATTATACTTATTCTGTAATAAGACTAATCATACAAATCGTATGACAAAAGCGATACTTGATTTATTTACTGTTGTAAAGACAACAGTTAGATATTTTTAAGTTGCCGCATTGTCAACTAGTAAAAGCGTCATCTGTGGTATTTCTTTAAAATGAAAAATTTCAATATTATTACAATATTTCAATTTAAATAGGTATTTATTTTATTTTTCGTAAATTAAAAATTATTTTTATCTTAAAAAAAATGAATATTCATAAGAACTTTTTAAGAATTATTTAAATAAAATTAAATGTATGCATTACGTAATATAAAATTATATTTTATTTTTGATTGAAATTTAATTATTATCATATTTTAAATTATAAATTTGGTTTTCGGTTTTCGTATTTTTTTTTTTTTGTTTGTTTTTTTTTATTGCATTTATTGGGTTATGTTTTTAAAAATATATATATATTTTTTTTTTAATTATAACATTATTGCTTTGCGGTTAATTTTGTTGAATATGAATTTAAATTAATTAACAAATACATAAGTATTTTGATATTTTTTAAGAGATAATATATTATAATAAAATTAGTATTAATAATATTTTTGTTTTAGTATGTGTACATTATATTGTCGTTTACTAAACTAATTCAATTAGAACTGTTTGAATTCATATATATATATTTAATAAATATAATATTCATTGTATATTTATAAAAAAAAATATAACATTATTAAATTTAATTATTTAAAAATTATTAACTTATAAGATAAAATCCATTCATTTTCAAAAATAAATATAAATTTGTTTAAAAAAATAAATTCTCACATATTTAAAAAAAAAAAACATTCAAATTACAGAAAAAAAAATAACTTTTTGTAATTTTGTATAATTTCGCACGAGTTATTTTATAAAAGAAAATAAAAACAATATAAAAAAATACATAATATTATATATATATACAATATTCAGTTTTCAAAATTGAAATATTAAAAATGAACATAAAATTTATTAAAAAAAAAAAAAAAAACTTAATTTTTTCGAGTTTTATTTTTTGAAATTTTTATTTTTATTTTTCAGAAGAATAAAATAAAATACCTATTAATTAAAATAAATTTATTTTATTGAATACAACAATTTGAATTAAAATATTTTAGATGGAAATATTATCAATATGACAAGAACTACTTAATACGAGTATAATCAATATAATCAGTAAGTACTAATCACCTATAGTAAGACTGATCATGTGAAGAGTAAAACTAAAGCGATACTTTGTTGAATAGAAGGGAGATATTTTTAAGCTGACGCGTAATGTCAACTGTCAAAAGCGTTAGTTGTTAAGTGTTATTTCTGTAAAACACTTTTTCTACGAAAGGAAATTTTATTTAATATTAATATTAAGTAATAAATATCACTTTTTACGTTTTTTTAATAATTTTAATTGTTTTTATAAATGAATACGATAAAACTAATTATATTTTTTCTTCGTTACAAAACAAATGCATTCAAGGCGAAGGAATTTACATCGCGAGTCTAATAGAACAACATTTTCAACTATACGCGACGCCATATAATTTTACATTACTGCAGTGATACTTTTAAAAGAATATAA
Organism: Poecilobothrus nobilitatus; assembly: GCA_947095535.1. Taxonomy (NCBI): domain Eukaryota; kingdom Metazoa; phylum Arthropoda; class Insecta; order Diptera; family Dolichopodidae; genus Poecilobothrus; species Poecilobothrus nobilitatus. The sequence goes on from OX352772.1 coordinate 275,976,874, forward strand.
ATTATCACATGAACCCGAATAGGTTAAAGAGTTATAACAAGTACAATAATCACATTTAATGAAAAATGTCAAGAAAGAGCGAAAAAATGAATTGACTTACTTATTTATGTTTTGATTTGAGGGTTATATATATATACATCTAAGGATGGAGAATCAACAGGGGAAGTAGGTTCACTTCCTGCATAGGTATTTAAAAAAAAGACAAAATTCCATTAAATAACAAATAAAATTCCATTAAATGAAAATCATGTTGCGATCTATTTTATAAATATAATGTAAATAATAATTAAATGATTTATATAGGTTAGTCTTTTGACCAAATATAATTTCCTCTTTAGGACAATAACTTATCTAGGTCCTATAATGCGCAACGATATTTTAATATTCTACAACTTATTCTGCAAGGTAAAATTGAAAACAGAAGTCATAATGGCAGAAAACAAATGTGGCTGAGAAACATCAGGTAGAGAACGAGTCCCCAAACGGTGGGGGAACTAATGCTTGAAAGGTAGGATAAAGAGAGCTCTGTAAATGTGATCGCAGATATCCAGTAGTGGATAACCAGCTCAAGAAGAGAACTTCCTATTGAAATTATAAAGAAAGGATTAACATAGACGTATAAGGACGAGTAGAAACTCTACCATTACATGTAAATATATGAGTAATAATAAAATAGGTGATGAAAATGTCAAAAAATAATGCGTGTCACGAAACGGGGGAAGTGTCGCGTAAAGTCTTCTTTAAATTGTACGCAAACGTTTAATATAACAATTTATTTAATTTACACAATTATTTTGCTACGGTACCAGTTATCAGAAATCAGAATCATTAACATTAAATAAAAAATTTGAATATTTAGAACAAATAATTTTAATTTTGCCGAGCTTTTTACAATATTTTCCTAAATGCTGTTGCAAATTTTATAGTTATTAAAAAACAAGAACATTTTTTATTAATATACTGTCATTATCTGTCAATAATTGTTCTTTATTATTTCTGAAAATCTGACAAAATCTGAAATCTAATAATACCCTTTAAATATTTTATAGGTTAATACTACCTATGATTTAAGTACTCATATGTTCATATAAATTTTTTATTGTAAACCGATGCCAAAGTTGTATTTTGTAATGTTTTTCTATTTTTTTTTATTTAAATTGATTTTTTAAAACGTATAAATTGGAATTAAATTTTAACCCTAAAATGTATAAAATTTGGTTCATAAATAAACCAAAAATAATAATATAAAAAATAATATATTGAATTATACTATACGTATCTTTATTGGTACTCTTATTTAATTGTTTTTTATTTTTTGTTTAGATTTTAAATTTTTATTAAATCAAAGTAGTTTAGTTACGTTGTTTTGAAATCAAAGAAAACAAGAAAAACCTTAAATTAAATTTTAAATTTAACCTTAATTTTTTTTTTCTTTGCAATAAAACTTACTTTTTTTTATTATGATTTATGCTTGAATTAATTATGGAATAAGTTGGTTGTTTTTTATAGTATGTATTCAAATTTCTATATATTATGAATGAATAATAATAATTGTTTTAACATTTTTATTTTTTAATATAACACAAAAATGGTTGCTTTGTTTAATATTGTTTGGTGGGCCTAGAATCAAATTTTCAGAATCAAGGCTAAAACATTCTGTCTACCATATCAAAAACCATTTTATTTTATTTTTCTATATAGGCACTTTGTTTACATTTCAATTTGTATGCGTGTCAACTAAATGATGGTCATTTTAATAATATGAAAGATATATGTTTAGTTTTGATACAGGGTGTTTTAAAAAAATTTGTTTAAAAGGTTTACAATGAATGAAAATAGATTAAATTAAGAAAAGTGTTTTATAACATCGATAACAATTTGAAAAGGTACAGAAGTTTATAGCAATAATATTAGGAATACATAGGAATATATAGAAAGAAGTATATAGGAATAATATTAGGAATGGTATTGTTTCGTTCATATTTGCCATCTTTTTTTTTTTAAAATGCATGAAATGGCCAAATTATAATAGTCTATGATCTATACATATTTTTTTTTTTGATCAAGCGTGGCTGTAAATGTCGTAAGGAGGAATAACTCTTACAACGAGTGGGGGATTCGAACCAACATTCCCTCTGTGTTTACAGCGTATTTTATAAGCTTTTACCCACTAGGCCACCGAGGTCCTCTGTACGTATAGTAAGTATATTATATCATTATGTTTATGTATAGTTTAAAATAAGTTAAGAAAATTGTTTTGAACAAATTCTCCTTGTGACTGAATATAGTGTACGTTAATATATCTTTTTTACTTTAACAGAAGGCTTTTTTATTTTAATTAAATATTTTTACTTTAAGTGAAAACAATTTTATTTTAAATGAACAATCTTCTTTTCAGTAATTTGTATTATATAAAATGTTTAATATACCTAAATTTATTTTATGTAATCTATAATTATAATTTAGTAGTTTTCAGCCACACACTACGTATTATGACATTCCGCTAAGTTTTGAATACAAATACATATTTGGATACGATTTTTCTATTACAAAATCTACATTAACATATAACATACATATATATGTTTAGAATAATGTTTTTTAACAATTTTTTTTAATTTAGACGTCACGGTAAAATATACTTAAATACCAGCTACAGGGCTCCCAAGTTCATATATATTTTAATTCAGATATTTATGTTTGTATCAAATATTTATGTATGTATGTATATGCATATGCATATTTATTTTTTGATTTTATATTTACAAATTTCTTCACTTAAAGTAATAATGTCTTCAATTTAAGGTATAAAGTAAAAAAGGTATAATATAATAATATAAACAAAATAAATAATAATACTATATATATAATGTTATACGAGTAGTATTGAACCAGGGCTGCTCGAAACTATGGTAAAAATTATCTATATACACAGTTGCAAAATTTTAAGCAATTGATACAACAATTTAAGCAAAATTAGTACAACATAAAAAGAAAAATCGATTATATTGAAGTTAAGCAGTGTTTGACAACCTGGAATTTCATAAAGCCATAGATTATAAGGTCATATTTGACGAATATGGCTTATGACATATTACCAATTTTATAAAGTCATATTTCCCTTATGACCCCACACTGTTTGGCAACGGTTCCGAAAGAGTTAAGGTAGTAGTTGAAGTATTTTTGATATCCTGCTTGTATGTTTTAGCTTTTATTTATCGATTAGACTTTAAAAAAAAAAAAATGCACAAGTTTTAATGGATATTTAATAATGTTTTTTTTTTTTTTAAATAGGTTATTAATTTTCATAAAATTTTTGAAGACACCCAGTATTGATTTTTTTTAGTATTAAATATTCATGTCAATACCAGTAATTTCTTTTAATAACATTATGTTAGAGGTTTTCATAAAATATATTAAGATATATATATATATATGAATATGTTTAATATTTGGTTTTAATAACGCATTTTTTATGCATAAATTTTGTCGATTAGTTTATTTATAACTAAATTTATTAATAAAAATTTAGTCATAAATTAGTTAATTTCTGTTTAATATCAATATACATAATAATAATAAAGATAATTTAATTGATTATTTATTCAAAAAATTTTCGAAAATATATATTAAAATTGGAACCAAAATATTATTGCAGGTATTATATTTTCAAAATGACTTTAAATTAAAATACCAAAATTTTAAGTATTCATAAAAAAATTAAATGACTGGGGGTATGTATATAACAAACCGAATAATTTCTTAGTCTTATTATTATTATTAATTTCTTAATAATCATCTTAGTTTTTCTGTAGTTAGGTTACTTGTAACTTTTTTTCTCACACAGATAAATACTATAACAAAAAAAAAAATTTGAAAATAAAAAAAAAGGAAAATCTTTATTGTTGAAACCTTCTTAAATGAATAAACGACATCATTTTCCTATTGCACATAGCATATCGAACAATTGATTTCTCATATTACTTCCCAATTTCTTTGAATAGTATATATACAATTAAAGCATTAGCTTTGTTTATATAGGCATATAATTATTAAAAGTTCCATTTGCTTGACTATATAGATATTTAGTTTATAGATAAATTTGTGATTTAAGCCGTTCGTGCGCCAAAGCAACAAGGATTTCGAACTTCAAATAATTTAAAAACTCTTATAAAACTTTTTTTATTACTCTCAAAACAAATTGTTTAATTTTTTGACTTTTGATTTAGATGTTTTCAGATGAGAAATGATGAGAGATTTGCAAATGGCAATGGTCTTACAACTAAATAACGAGAAACTGATTAAAAATATTTATAAAAAAAAAAATTTTTTAATATAGTCAAAGCGTCTTATAGAGAATCTATGAAGATTTTTTGTGCTTCCATATAATTAAATGATTAAGAATCAAACTTAATTAAAACAAAGCAGTAAAACAATATTAACTTCTACTTTAAAAATTAATTCAACTGTAACTAGTTCCAATGCATGCAATTTTTTTGTTAAATATAAATCGGAAAAAAAACTTTTTTTATTTTCATAATTGAGAAATTTTTATTTTTATTTTTTATACTACCACACAACCATACCATATCATATCATAACATTTTCATTAGTTAACGGAAACTGACAAATTTCTCACCCTAATAAATATGCACCACCTATTTTATTTATATTGTTTTTATTGTTTTAATTCATATATAACTGAATATAGTAAACAAAAAAAAAACAAGAAATTCAAGATATTATCTATAGATATTTCAATTATTTTTTTTTTTTTTTTACATAGATACTACCTGTAGGTTAGTTTGATTTGAAAATATACTTATTGTTATAATATGGTACAAAAAGCTAACTTTTGTCTTTTGTTAATATTTTTCTATTATGTTTTCATTATAATATGTCCAATTGAATTTTGCATACAAAATGGTTATTGTTTCGAGAAACACAAAATTAAAATAGTGAAAATAAAAAAAAATTTATTGTGGGATATTTTCAAAAATTACAAAAAAAAACAATTTTTGACTATTTAAAAGTTTGATGGAACTCTTTTTTTGTTTGTTTAATTTAAAAAAGTTTTTTATCGCAAAAAAAAAATGTAACTATATTTTATTGGTGCTTTTGTTTTTGATTTTGTAGCAAATATTTTAATTTTTAATTTTTATTTTTTCAGTTTAATTGAAAATATGAATTAATTTTTTTTTCTTTTGTTTTCCACTTATATATATAAACTTGGGAATAGTTAATGCCGAAAATTAACATAGAGAAAATTTCTAAAACATTCGGAATATATTATACGTACTATAATATACACAACAGAAATATAACAAGGGATTTGAAGAGTTGTGTGTAAAAAATGCCCGAATTTTTGAATTTTTTTTAAAAGAAATCTATAAATTTTATTACTTTGATTTTACAATTTTATTAAATCATTTGTTTGTATATTTTAAATAAATAATAGGCGACGATTCGATCAAGAACCTAACTCAGATAAAAATTAAATCATCCAGTAGCTTTCTCAAATCATCCGGCATCTTGAAATAACATCCTCTATTTGAATAATTAATAACATTCAAACGGATTATCTAATACTAAAAATTTATTTAAATCCTCTTCTCTAAGAACTCCTAGTAGTAAAGAGGGATTGGGTAAAGTCTGATAAATAGCTATTCTAGAAAACTGTGTATGCATATGAATCACAACTGTACGTTTTACAAAGGGATTGACTTATATAGAAACGTGAAACATCCATCACCTGAATTTGGATCATCAAAAAAAAGGACGAAAATATTTTAATTTTTTTTGTTTTACGGAAATTTTCATCGGCGTTAATTCTAAAGAAATTTTATTATTTTATTCATGTAGTTTCTCCTACTTCCAAAGTTTAATTACAGACCTATAGTCTAGTGATTATTGATGCGTCAAATCTCAGCCTCCATCAATCAATAAAAAAAAAAAAAACTAATAAAATTTACAATGGTGCAAAAAACACATAATAGAGTAACTAAAAATGTTGATTAGTTTAATATATTGTAAGTTTACTGTTTATGTAATATTTATGTAGTTTTTCACATTATTTAAATATTTTATACTAAAAAATTAATGATTGATTTTTTATTTTTAAATAATTATAATATTGTTAATTAAAATAAAGATAATTTAAACAAAATTTTACTATTAATTTCTTTTTCCCTACTTTCATTTGCAGGTCAGTACTTATTATGGAAATGATTTTTTAAAATTAAATTTAAAAAAAGAATCTAAAGCGTAAGTTTTTTTGTTTAAAATTTCAGTTCAATAATTCTATACGAAATCTAGAAATATTTGAATTATAATAAATTATAATACATGTAAGTGATATGTATTTTAAATTTTTGCAGCTTTAATTCAAAAACAAAAAATTCATTTTTAGTTCAATAGTCGTCACCTTGTTATGAGATCCAATGTAATAAAAATTATGTCACATCATCGCCGTATGTCTGTTGCAGACGGAATCATGTTTTAATCTCGTAAATCCTCAAGAAAGCAACAGCATTTTGGAATTAATGTAATATTAAAGGGTTTTAAAAGCTTAAATTTTCCCAAAAAATATTGAAACCAGTTTAATTAAGGACTTTGACTTAATTTTTAGAGTTTTTTTTTTAAACTTTTTTTAGATTTTTTAGCCAATTTTTTTAGTCAATTTTTTTTATAAAAATGTATAAGAAAAAAATTTTGAAAAATCTAAAATTTTAAGGAAACCCCATATAATTTTTAACCCCTAATAGCTCCTAAACAGAAAAAGGTAGAATTTATGCAAATTTTCAAATTTTGTTTCTCATAAATTTTCCAGGTTCTATTTATAAGCGTTCCAAAAAAATATTCTATTTATAAGCGTTTGAAAAACAACGATGAATTTGGCAGCGGTAAAAAAATTGAAATTTTGAAGACCACTTATCGTTTTTAAATTGAAAATGTTTAGCAGAAACTATAATTGCACCCATTATGGTTGTAGCTCTGTAATGGAGAGGGGGGGGATTATATAAAAAAATTGTTCCAACTATTTTCCACCAAGTTAACATTTATTATTGTTTTGTGTTGATTCACATTTATTACCATTCAGTTAATCGGTTTGTATTTGCCGTAGTTAGTCCTGTAAAATGTAATAGAAAAAGTTTTTTCGGTTTTAGGTCCAAACATTAACTTCTGTTTATTGAATTTTTTGGAATGGAAGGGTTTAAAGTTGTATATAGAGATTAGTTTCTTTTCTTTACAATCTTGTTAATATGTGTAGAGTATACCTGTATAATAATATTATGTTATATTTTCAAAAGTAAAATATTTTTAAAATGTTGAATTTAAGGAGCGAGTAAATGAAATAACATTTATCAATATTTAAAATTAATATATTAACATTACGCTTACACACTTACACTTATGTCAGATCATAAAGTTATTTAGATATTTTGAAAAGAGTATATATTGTTTATTGAGCAAACTTTATTTAAATTTTCATGTCATCAGTGTAAATTTTTATGGTAAGTGCTATTTTGAATGATCAACATCATATATTGTGATGATGGATAACAATAGTCCAAAGTAACTTCACAGTGGAATTTCAGAATTAGCAAGAAGTGTTGAAGAATTAGTAACAGTGTTATTCTGAAGAAACATAGCTCCTATTACTTAAGTACGAGTTAATCTATTTGATAAAGAAATATGGGAAAGCATATATTTTTTCATTTATGCAAAACCACACTATGAGACAGAAAGACAGGCACCTTACTTAAGTTAGTGTAAATCATATCGATTTGAGTATTAACTTCATTGCTGATGTTTTTTCTGTATCCTTTACTAAAAATTCAGAACAATAGCCATAAATTGAATCAAATACAATAAGCTTGGCAATAGGGCTATCATAATTCGCTACATTATTTTTTAAATCTTGTTTTATGAACTTTTAAATATTTTTTTTTTGTGTAATTTTTTGGGGAACATACCAGATTTAAAAAAGTTATTAAATAAATTATTAAAATAAATTTTAAAATAATTAAGAAGCCCAAGCCCAAGATTAAATCTTTGAAATATCTGTTTTCCGTTTAAGATTGTCAAGTTACCACAATTTTATATGATTTCTCGAAAAGTAACACAAACATTTAATTACATATATCAAAATTTCATCTTTAAAATGACTGCACATTATTCAATTTTATGAGTTTTACAATTTAAAAATTTTTCTTTGTATAACTCAAATCAAATACTACTTAAATAGGATTCTAAATTACGTACAAATATTTTGTATCTTAGATGTAATGTGACTTAAGTACTTGTTTACTTAAATATTTGTATTTTGAATCAAGTTCTTAACTATCAACCTAACCTATCGCCTATCGGTAATTTAATTTTCAGTCTAATTTTTTTGTTTCTCTGTTTAAGCTTTGTCAGATTTTTTTTTTTAAGTTATTTCAAAACAAAACTTTTATAATAAGATTTTTTAACTATGATATTCCAACTGATATTTGTTACTAAAGTATTTCGCATAATTTTTGGGATGTAATAAGTATAGATTTTTTTTTATTCATTAGGATTTGTGTTTTTGTTTTCAATTTGCTACTCAGGTTGAATATAAATAGATAATTATATTGATTTGTCGGGAGATTATAACAGAAACAACTATTAAAATTTGTTATCTTGTGACGACAAGGGTAGTTTTTAATTGTATTTTTTGAGACTTTTCCAAAAAAAAAAACTTTTTTAAACATTACATTTTTGCAATCGTTTTAAAAAATTAAATTTTCAGAAAAAGTTCAATCAAAATATTAATTTAAATTAAAAATAGAATTAATTAAGTGTATATTAAATAATAAATTATTATCACTATTATTATTATTATCACAAGCATTATTGATCTTAAGCCCCTCGTAGCATTCATTTAGATTTATTTTGTTGACGTTCTTAGTCATTTTCATTATAGGATCTTGCATATCTCTTGTTCCAAAGTTCACAACCGTGATCATTTAGCATAAACCCCTTATAGCATCTATTTAAATATGTTTTAGTTGATCCCATTTAGGGTCTTGCATATTTTGGGATCAAAAGTTGATGCAATAAAGATCATTCAAAAATTGCAACATAATTGAACGAAGGGATATTTCTTAAAATTACATTTAAGTGTTATATACTTATAGATCGAATTCTACATCTGTATTTAAATTATTTATAATAGACAGATTATCCAACCTGTTTACCGATAATCGACACATTTTAATGAAACTTAAAATCATTTAATCAAATAATCGTTTTTAGTTTACTGTGCATGAATAATTTCGGATGGCGGGGTGTTTGCGAGTTTTAAAAATAAATTAAATTTACAACTTTACAAGCTTATAAAATATATATAAATTTTTTATTTATGTTTTGTTAATAAAAGTTTGTTAGTATTGTCGGAATTAAATTTAAAAACATACATATATATAAAATCTCTTTTTCGATTAATTAACACTTTCTATACTAAACTTTATTATTTTACAAAGTAAAAAATGCCCATTACATTATTTTTCTATTTTCATTAATATTTCTATAACAATTTTCTTTGAAGATTATATCATAAATGTATAATACATATAGCCTATATACATAATATATCATATCATTGGTTATTTACTACTGTTAGTACAAGTATTTCTTTTATTCCCGTTTTTGGAATAATCAATTGAAATTGGAATAATCGACAATAAACTGGAAATAGATTCAACACTATAAAAACAATATTAAATAATTTGTAAAAAAAAAAAAACTTAAAAGAAATTTTAGTTTGTTTTATTTTGAATACCGGATATAATTGGTCTAGCAAGTCACGTTAGGTCTAATTTTTTTTTTCTGCGCTTACAATTATATATAACGTAGGTATTGTTTTCATACTAAAATTTGTACCCGAGATTTTAAAAATGCACTACTCCGGTGAGGGGAAGGCTGTAAAAAAACTTTTAGCATGATGTCTGTCTTTGCGTGTGTGGATGTGTGAGTGTGTATGTATGTATGTTGAAATTTCATATTTAAGGTTTTGATGTAAATATCTCGGATTGATAAGCTTTTGGAGCAAATTGGAGAACCGGAAGTAGTAGTATACTAATGTCATTTTTAAGTTATTTACGAATATTTCGTAACAGGAAAATATTATGAGAAAAATTATTAAGAAAAAGTTGGTTACACAAATAAAGAGCAACAACTTTGCCATATAACATTTTTTTACCGACTTTAACTTTAATTTAATTTTTTTTTCTAAGTCCCAATTTCATTCATATTATTATAACACGCCATGAATTTATATGAACAATTTTTATACCCGTACGAAAAGCATCGGGTATATTAAAATTGCTCATCCGTTTGTAACACCTCGAAATAAACTAGCTAGATATACCTTCAAATGTATGGATCGGATCAGAATCAAATTCTAAGTCGATTAAGCTTTGTCCGTCCGTCCGTCAGGAAGATAACTTAAAAGCTAAGAAAGCTAGCGCTTGAAATTAACAAAAAATATTCTTACACCAATTAAAATTCTTACAATATACAAAAATTAAAGTTCCAACATTATATTTTTATTTCTATTAACAACTTTTCTTAATAATATAGGGTTGCCTTAAAATTGGCGAAAGTGTGACTTCATTTTTCTTACCCGATAAATTGAATTTGTTGAGGATGATGCGTAGTACAAAAAAAAATCAAATAAATAAAAATATAACGGTTGCTTGAAGAATTTATATTTATATGATATTAGTATACATACTTATATAACTCATGTTTGTTTACATATCATTTATGTCACTGATAAATGAATGATATATAATACATATGTATTGTATAAATGATTATACATTTGCCGCTTAGTATTAGAAGGTACTATAGCAAATTTGAAAAAGTTTTGGATTGATAATCGTTATGTGGAAAGTTAGAATCTGCTTTTGAAGAATGTGTAAACATATAGTTTAAACATATGTACAACCCATAGTTCTAGAAATTATAAAATTCACCCAAATTATTTTAAAATACTAAAAAATTAAAAGAATAATATTATAAGCAGAGTGACAGGCTATGAACATACTAACGGTTCGTACGGGTATCTAAGGGTTGACAAAGGTAACTGTGTTTTTTTCCTCGGTTTTGTATTTTTTTTGTCTAAAAACTTATTTAGATACTTATGCATATAATTCTCTTGTTGATGACACAAAATTCTAACTGCAAAATTTTTGTTAGCAGATTCAATATTAATGTAATGAGGCCCATATACTGATAAACTTGTTTAAAAACATGTTTCTAAACAAGTTTTGTTTAAACGTGTGTGAAGTGGTTTTTTTTGATTTTGAGTAGGCGGCGTCATAAGTTTCTGACAATGTTTAAACGTGTATGGTAAAGTTTAAAAACCACAACATAAATTACATAAATAAAACCAGTTGGTAATAAATTTTTTTGCTATGAACATCGATACATGTTTTTTTTTTGTAAAATATTTTAAAATAAAAGTATGTCTGTTAAAAATAATATAGACTGAATAAATTTTCGAAGAATTCCAAAATCTACCACAATGATGGCAAATTTCTAATTTATATAAAAATAAACGTTTGCGAGATGAAGGGCGAAAAAGTTTAGGTCTTCAAAAGAGTTTCCTGCCGCTAAATATCTCAAAATAGTATGAAATCGAAGGTCTGCAGAAATCGCTTCGCACCTCAAAGTATTTTGCTTGTCTATTAATAGTTTCTCTTTTTGTAAAAGATCTTGAAAATTTCCTTCTCCCATTCTTAAATAATTCCTATAATCATTTGGTTCTTTTTCGATAATTTTCTTGAAGAGTTCTTGATTTGAATATTTATTTTTATTGATTAACCACTTTTTCACCCATTTCTGTTTTTAGCACATTTCCAAAAAAAATTTGAAAAAATGTGCTTATTAGTTTCACTCTGTCCGTCTGTTTACAAAACTTCTACACCGTTAAAGATGAAATTTAAAGGGTCAATAATATATTTTTACGTGTGTTAACGGCTTTTCTTAGTTATATAGGATTCCGGACTTACGGCCCCTCAAAATTTCAAAAATGTCCTATTTTCACGTTTTTTCTTATTACATGAAATTTTCAAATTTTTGTGCAAGTCACAATTCTAAACAGTTTGTGTTGAGTTTTGGAAATGTGCGCTTTTAAAAGCCGTTGGTTTACATTCTACCTTGTTTTTAATTTTTTTTATTAATTTCTGTAATTACCATCAAAGCGATAATTTTATCCGCCATTTGTTCTAATTTGAAATATAAAAATACTAAAGTTTCTAAACTTGTTTAAGTAAAGTTTGCTAGTGTATGGTGAACACATAAACAAGTTTATGAACATGTTTTTAAACAAGTTTTTTAGTGTATGGACGCCATTATGTTTGTTTTGTATTTGTTTACAGTTTTTATTATTTTTTACTTCTAATATTTTTGAATGAAAAAAAAATCTTGTACATACTAACTTACATAATATGTAAATGGATGTATGAATGAATGTACATATATTTTTACGATTAATTCATTGCTTAGTTAGTATTGTTATTGAATAAAAAAAAATTATATTAAATTATTAGAAGTTATTTTGCTTTGATATATGTAAATTATTATGTAAAAAATCTATGAATTTTTGCTTTATACTTTTTGTATAATAGCGACCGGTCCTGTGGTGAATACAGCTGATTTTTCTTTTTTACCCTTGTTTATGATTTTTTTTTAATTTTGTAAATAAGTAGTGATTAAATTTTTGTTTTTTTAATTTTCTTTTGTGATCTTTGAATTCAAAATTGAATCCTTTCCTATCTTAGAAAAACTTTAAAAAAAAAAAAAGTTTTTTTGTTTTATATTGAATGCACTTTATTTCGTTCGCGTTGTTTAACAATTCCCAAATGGAATCAATTTTAATTAATTTAGAAAAACGTGCATGGACTCGTATACAAGTTCACATTAACTTTTTGTTAAGTCAAATATGGTGGTGATGCTGTTGTAATACCAGAGAATGACAGAATTTGCTATGACAAAATGGTTACAGAAGTTTTTGTTTTTTATTTTGGTTTTTTTTGCATAAAAAATAAGAAAAAAATCATTTAAATGTAACAGTCAGTTGATTCAAACGACTTATTAATACCCTACACCTGAATAACTTAAATTGAAAATCCATAAGTTTTTTGGCAGCTGATTGAACCGCTTCCCTTTTCTTCCTTATTCAACTCGAATTTCAGGAACGTAAAAGAGGCATCCTTTAAGACCCTTGTACAAAATTTCAAGTTTCGCTCTTAATAATTTTGAAGATATGCGCCTTGGGAAGCGTGTGTTAGGTATCCGAATTGCCGCTCCAATTCATCGAATCCATCTCAGGGACATAAAGGAAACATTACAAAATACTCTTGTATCAATTTTAAAGGTGCTATCTTTTTGGTTTTGGAGATATGTTCGTTTGCTCTGGGGCTCGTTCGGAAGCCTCTAAAATCCGAACCCATGGTTGAAATCCTCTCAAATTTCAGACACATAAAGAACAGCTTTATAACAAATTTAAAGGTTCTACTTTTGTTAGTTTTGGAGATATGCTTGTTTGCTCTTGTGCTCGTTCGGAAGTTTCCAAAATACAAACCCATGGTCCAAATCCTCTCAAATGTCAGTTTCCAATTTTACAGAAAAGAAAACTAAACAGAACACCCTTTCACTAAAAATAAAATTCTATCTTTGTTGGTTATGGAGATAGATTCGTTTGCTCTGGGGCTCGTTCGTAAGCTTCCAAAATTCGAACGCAAGGACCAAATTTCAGGGAACATCATTTTACCAAATTTGAAGGTTATATCTTTATTGGTTTTAGAGATAATTTCATTTGCTCCGGAATCATTCGGAATCTTCCAGAATCCGAACCTATCCACCGATTTTGTCCAGATTCGAACTTAATCTTCCTTTCGTAATTAGTAATCTACTATATGAATTTCATCAATATAGCTTTACTAGCTTTTGAGTTATCGTGCGAACAGACGGACGGACATCGTTAAATCGACTCAGGAGGTCATCCTGATTCAAAATATATATACATGTCCATATCTAACTCGCTTCCTTTTGGTGGTTACAAACTCCATACCAAAGTTAATATACCCTATGGTTTAGTTGTAGGGTATAAAAAGCAATTTATAAATTAAAACATGATTAGATTTTTTTTTTTGCGAGGGTAGGTAGGGAATCATCGAAAGACACTATAGAGGCACTCCTAGATGCATCTTTAGCTATACCAAAAATATGATTGGAGCAACTTAATTTTTGATTTAGCTCCATGCCCAAGATGTTGAGCTCACCTACATGCTGCAAAACTTCCCCTTGAAAAATTAGAGTTGGGATTGAAGTGTTTCTTTTCCGAGAGACTAAACAGCACTGAGTTTTCTTAGAGTTAAAATCGACTCTGTTGATTTTTCGCCAATTAGAAATTTTGTCCAAGTCGATATTTAGCTCAAGCGAAGCAGAATATTTACTGTTGTTGTCTTTATAAGAAGCAATGAGCGTGCTGTCGTCTGCAAAACTGTGGATTGGATTGGAGGTTATACTAAAAGATCGTTTATAAATATTAGGAAAAGTGTCGGAGAGAGAACAGATCCTTGAGAGACACCAGCATTAATTTTGAATTGGTCTGAAGAATAACCATCGACCAGGACACGAATTGAACGATTCGAAAGAAAATCTTCAATCCATTTTACAAATACACCACCGAGGCCCATTGCTTTGCATTTAGCAATTAAAGCATCATGCCAAATTCGGTCAAAAGATTTAGAAATATCCAAAGCGACAACATCGAACTCTCCTGAATGGTGGAGGCTGATGTTGAGCCTTTCACAGAGGCATGTTATGAGATCACCTGTTGACCGATGATCACCTGTCGGAATCCATATTGACGATCATGAATCAATCCTTTGTTATGTAGATATTTCAAAAGCTTTCTATTTATTAAAGTTTTCATTGTTTTGGGAAGAGAGAGGAAGTGATAGCAATAGGGTGGTATTTTGAGAGATCGCTTTTTTCTCCCTTTTTGGGGATGGGATGTATGTGCGCTGTCTTCCATTGAGTAGGATATCTACCCGAAAAGGGGAATAAATGGAAGAGATTGCGCAATAGTAGAAAAAGTATTTTTTAAAACTGTGGCAGTAATGACATCCGGACCGGCTGACTTTTTGTATCCAAATTTTTAAAAGCTTTAAGAACTGCACGAGTTCTGAAAGAAATTTTACCTAAGGAACAGTTAACCTCGGAAGAATGCATGGTCTTTGTGTTGACTGGGGCAATGTTGAATTGGAGGCGAAATTTTTGACAAATAAATCTGCTTTTTCTTTGGGATCGGATACAATTTCGTCTGTTATCAACCAAAGGCGGCAACGAACCGCCACTTTTACCGTTAAGGCTCTTAGAAAAGGTCCAAAAAGATTTGCTATTTTTAGGATGATGCAAAAGTTGTCTTCTCAACCGTCTGTTGTGCAAGAACTTTTGCTTGTTGATAACTCTAAGATTATTAATCCGATCACAATTTGATGTATAAAAAGAATGGATACTAATGATGATGATTTTTTTATATCTTTAATCGATTTTAGTTTTGATTCTCTTTAGGCTTAGGGTTAGGGTTATGGTAAATTAGGAGAGATTTTAGAGTTGGATTCAGAAGCAGGGCTTCACGCTTTTTCCAGAGTATTTATATGTATGTATATGTGAGAATCTGAATTAAGAGAGACGTTAGTGAATTCAAAATCAAAGTTATACGCCTTTTACAGAATAGTTATATAATATATTTTTGTATAATATGAAATATGGGCAAATGATAATGCAGGGAAATGAAAATTCAGGCAAATGAAATCGAGGCGAATGAAAAAATAGGCAAATGAAATACAGTCAAAAAAAATACAGGCTTGTGATAATAACCCATTTTTTGGGTTTTATATATGGAATAAATGTATTTTAAATATGGCAGTGCAGATAATGATAAAAGCACCAATGAAAGATTTTCTTTATGCTATTATGTTGTTTTCATATTAACACTTTGATAGTCGCGATAGAGAATAATCGTGTTTTTTAAGGAAGTTATTTTTTAATCAGAAGATAGTAAATTTTAAATTAAAAAAAGTGTTATTACATAAAAATAAAAGAAAAGTAATAACAAGAATTTGAAGTATGAAATCATTTGAAGACAACATCTAATTAACATTGAATACAATATGAGAATGAAAGTAAAACCTTTAATTACATTTTATTAAAACCTCAGAAAAAAATTAGAAAAAGCATGGTGATGCAATTGCCCTAGTAAATTGCCAAATGCTACGAAAAAGCGATTAATGCTTACATTCAACCTTTCATGATACAAATATAACAAACAACAGAAAAATAAAAAATTTAATTTAAAATAGAATTTATTTTATAGTTGATTAAAGTGATGAGAGTGATATAGAGATCTTTGATTACATTTTATAATTGAATAAAATTTTCTCGATGTTCTTTTCCTTTATCGATGATCAAAGCAATGCTCTAATGTAAAGAGCTGAATGGTATAAAAAATGTATTTCATTTTCAACGCTATACGCTAATGTTGATGCTCCAATATAAGATAACTTTTAGTCATAAAAGCGAATATATAAGACACGGAGTTTTAAAATGAAATTGTTAAAAAGATGTGATTCTTAATTCAATGTTATGCACCTGTAGCCATCTATTGGCATAATCCAAGTCTAGTTGAATTGTTGTCAACAGAAGTAGAAAAGATAATAGTGTTTATCATACGGAAACATTATCTCGAAACGGGAGCGGTACGTCTTGTTTTCTTTAATCTTGTTCTTCAAAATCTTTTTTTTTATCTGGTTTTTGAAAATCTTCTTTTTTTTTTTAATCTGCCTTTCGTAAAAATCTTGCAAAATCTTCTTTTTTTTTATAGGACAGTTCCAATGACAGCAGCGCAGAGTCGCAAAATTATTTCAAATACATGAGTTTATATCCAATTGTATTTAATGAAAGTGGCGCATATTTGCAGCGCCGCAAAGTGTGTAGACTTTTTAAAATTAGAGACGAGTTTTACATGTATGTATAATATATTTGAGAAATTTTGGATTAGCAGGGATTAAATAGTTCTGGTTACAAAGTCAGAGTTATACGTTTTTTCCAGAATGCATATGTATAAGTTTATGCCAGATTTTAAATTAGGAGTGATTAAATAATTAATAATAAATCAATTAATTTGTTTTATTAGAAATACTAAAATAATCACAATTCGTTTGTTAAGATTGTCATAAAACATATGGGATAAAAAATTTGTTTAATGTTTTTTTCATACTAACTTGCCGGTTTCTATTTATTTATTTAGGGTGTAGTTATTGACTTACGTTAATAAAATATGAATATTATGTAATGTTAAATAAATAAATAATCAATAATATTATCTTTATTTGTTAATAATAATATAATTGATATTGACTGTTAAATTTTTAAAATCTTGTTTTTATTTTATTTAATTTCATTTTTTAATTTATTTGGGTGCCCAACAAGATAAAAAAAAAAGCACGATTTTGAAAAACAAAATAAAAATATCAAGATTTTGTAGGTAACCCCTCTAAACATATAAAGGATATAATATTTTTTTATTTATATCTAAATTTTATTATAGGATTTCGTCAGAGATTTTGAATTTTCGCAAATAATGGGAATAATATTCAAAAATACAAAAAATATTCGAGTAAAGTAAATGTAACTTTTCACAAGAAATATATTTTGACATCGAACAAAATACTTGCAATTCTTTTTTTCTACCTTCTTTTTTTCCATTATCTTTAAATTTAGAATTCAAATAATCATGAAATAATACAAAAATAAATTTTTTAATAAAAATAGAATGAAATTGTAAATGTTTTTGACTGATACTAGATATTGACGTCTTAAGTATATAAATGTCAATTAAATGTTACAAAATATAATTAGATTAACATTTCAAATCACGTAGAGATTTTTTTTTGTGTAAAAATATACGTATTATATAAATAAAAATTTTTATTAATATAATATTAGAAAAAACTTATTGTTATATTTTTTAAATCTATACTCTAAATAAGATTTAGAGCATTCAAAATAACACAAAACTTTAAAAATATACTTTGAAAATTGAAACACATGAAAAAAATGAATGACACTCAATGTGTAAGGAGTTGAACTTAATGGAACTTGAACTTAGTGTCTCTCGTAGTGTATTTTTTTTGTTAGCGTATTAGATCGTCATAGTATCTTGACCTCATGGCTTTACTTATCACATTTCACATTTTGCAATTTACAGTAATTTTCTTCTATTTTTTTTGAGGCGATCTCAGTTTTTTTGATCTTTAAAATTCCTGTTAAGAAACGTGGGTGTATTTTTCTTCAGTGTCCTGTTTAGAACATAACGGATGTTTTTTTTAGAATGATATAACTTTAAATTTAAATAAAACACATTTAAATTAAGATTGAAGCCAATTTTTTTTTTATTTAAAAGATAATTTTATGACATTTAAGTTTTAAAAATAACTTCCGGCATATATCCACCACGACTAGCTCTGAGGAATCGCATTCGATCAGACCAATTTTGGACCACTTTTTCGAGTAATTCATGCCTTATTTCATCAATAACACGGGCTATGTTGGCTTCCAAAGCGTCTACTGTTTCTGGTTATCATCATAAACCAATGATTTCACATAACATCAAAGAAAATAATCCAGTCGCCACTGTCTGTCGTATGTCTGATCTTGGGGCCAATTAAATTAATTGAACCATTTCTCGAAATAATGTTATCACCAAATCTTTCTTTCAATAAATCAATTATTGCGGTAGCAGTATGAGGTATATCAATATCTTGTTGGAAGCAAATCACTTCCGGGTCGATACCATTCAAATTTTGAAACAAAAAATCATTGATCATCGATCTGTAACAAGTACCTATCACTGTAACATTAGCTCTCCAGCATCGTTTTTAAAGAAATAAAGACCGATGATGCCTCCAGTGTGCATTTTTCTGGATGCAATGTAATCTGCTGAATTTCTTAAGGGTTGTTTTCGCTCCATATACGGCAATTTTGCTTGTTTCCGTAGCCGTTCAACCAAAAATGAGCTTCACCACTAAACAGAATTTTTCGATAAAAAGTGCTCTATAAGTTTGGCTAATAGAACACTGATTTTGAAAATAAACTTCAACAATTTGAAAACGTTGTTGCGACGGCTTTCTATGATAATTTGTCAATGCTTACTGAAATCAAATAAAAAAAAAATTTGGGTTCAATCTTAATTTAAATTTTTTTTTTTTTCTAAGGGAGGTGGGAATCTTCCAAAGACACCAAGAATTACCTCTTGGTAGTGTCAGATTCTTACTGACTAAACCCACCTCTCCCTTTAGCCAATATAGTGGGATGAAACCCTTACCTGCGAACGCAGTATATTGGCTAGGTAGTAGGGATAGGAAAGGATAGGAAAATGGATACGGAAACATTGAATTGGGAGTGGGACTGTAAGGAAACAATGAATCCGCCTATTATTATTTTGCTAACAGTGATTAAAGCCGTCACAACAGTTACAACATGTAGTAGTAGTATATATATTACTTACATGAGGTAATTATTGAAGGCAACCCCCACTGTCACTGTAGCGGCTGTTATTATTGTTATTAATATTATTATTATTTTACTACAGAGTCAGCGCCATCAATGGATTACAACGTGCAGCAGTATATAACACCTTACTTGCATGATATAACCAAAGGTAGCCCCACTGTAGCAGCTATTATTATTATTACTATTATTATTATTATTATAATTATTTATTATTGTACTATTTATTATACTATTTAATTATTGTACTATTATTATTATTATTAAATATTATTATTATTACTATTATTATTGTTATTATTATTTTACCACAGAGTCAGCGCCATCAGTGGATTACAACGTGCAACACCTTACTTGCATGATATAACCAAAGATGGCCCTACTGTAGCAGCTATTATTATTACTATCATTATTATTATTATAGTTATTGTTTTATTACTATTACTATTATTGTTATTATTTTACTACAGAGTCAGCATCATCCGTGAATTACAACATGCAGCAGTATATAACACTTTACTTGTATCATATAACCAAAGATGGCTCCACTTGTATCACCTATTATTATTATTATTTTTATTATAATTATTGTTATTATTATTACTATTATTATTATTATTATTAATATTAGTATTGTTATTATTACTAATATTAATTATACCATATACATTATTACGATATAAAAGTACTACATATTTTTTATTTATGACCTGACCGGGGTTTGAACCCAAGACCCTTCGATTGAAAGGTTGGCGACTTAACCACTGCGCCGTGAGTCAGATAAAATATGTTTTATTTCAATTTAAAGTTCTATCATTCTAAAAAAAAACACTCTTTAGGTATTTTGTTATCGATTATTGATGTGGAAATTGGAATATAATATGTGTTTGAATTAAAATTATTTTATTTATGAAGCTCTACAATTAGTTTTTATCTGTTCGGTGACAAATCAAAAAATTATAAAATTAATAAGACTACATATATGTAAATGAATTAACTAACTAAACGCGTAGTAGCTAACTCGCCGGTCTTTCAATCCAAAGATCTCGGAATGCAAGCATCGTCAGATCATAGGATTGGATTGAGTTAAATTATTTAATATGCCTTATTAATATTGTAATTAAATGAAAGTTATGGGTTTGTGATATGTCTTAAATATCAATTAATTTCTAACAGTACACGGCATTTTCATTTTCTTATGAAGTGACCGTCATCGAACGTTTGTCATCATGATGGCGATCTTAGCTTTGTCTAGTGGTCTTCTGAATAAAGATGTTGTTGACACATTGAACCATGTTCTGAGGTTTTTCAGTCAAGAATTTCTTCCTGGCCCGTTGTCCATGGTTTCCTTCTTTCTTGTATTTTGCCATATCTAACAAGCTTCCAATTTGTTAAAAGAAGCTTCTGTTAAAAGTTCATATTCGATATCATACCCTTCCTTATATGAATGAATTCATTCAAATCTTCACATAACATCTTATCATTCGTATTCTTTAACTTTAACAAAATTTGAATATACATACATATATTTTCTTCAATATTAATAAATGAAATTTAACTATTAGGTACTACATTTTTACCATATTTTCAAAATCATCATTTAGAAAACAATGGGATCAAAAATAGAACTACTGAAATTTATTACGAATATAAACTTTACTTTCAATTTTTGCACTTTTTTTTGCTCACTGTATATTAATAATGAAAATAAAATTTTTCACTATATATAACACAACAAAAATTATGGAACAATAAACAATATTGAGAGTAACCTTTCCAGGTAATAAAGTTTTGCCCTCCAAACCGAACTTTGAACTTTTTCTCAATCAAAACAGAAAGTTATAGATTAATCCGAATTAGAAGTTTTTTTTTTAATTTTTCTCATTTTTGTTGTTTTTTTTTATTATTATTTTCTGTGATGTATACTTTCTTCACGTCCCCATAATGATAGTTAATAATCATACTTATACACAATTAAAAATAAACCTTAAGATTTAAATTTTGTAGTGTTGGTGAACAGACAAGTTAAATATAAATAAAAAAAAAATAAAGCCATTGATGTATAGAGTGAAAAAAATCAATATAAATTTCCACAAAAAAAAAATCTAATCTTTACATAATCTTTTATGATGAATTCATGCTAAAGATTTGAAATTATTTTTGATTTCTTTATATATTTGCATTAGTTTGATGTTTTCCGCATTATAGTTTATAATTTTATATTACTTTCTTAATAAAGATATAATGTGATTTATATTATAAAATGAAATAATTATAACGTTGTGGTGGTAACTTTAGTTTTTTTTTATATTTGAAGCTCGTGTTTAGAGTTAAGGTTAATGTTCTTTCCCTTTGTCATCATCAGCAAGTTATTTAATTTAGATCTAGTACTCTATACGATCATGCCTTAGACTAATACCTCTTTAATACAGCACTCACCAAATTTTTTGAAATTTAACGATCATTATTATTACTTTCGTTTTTAAATTGAGTAAATTACAATTTCCAATTAAACGAGAAAGAAAGCAGTAAAGTAAACTGTGTAAATTTTGGGATACCCGTATAATATATGCTGTTTCTATAAAATTTTATCATATTTTACAAAATTTTAGATGTCTAGGTTTCATTAAGTTTTAAGATATGCAAATGCCTGAACCTGTTAGTAGATCAATTAAACTTCATAGAAGTTATTGCGATTAAATTTGATATTTTTTTAGAAATTTCAGATGTCTAACTTATTAGCACCAAATTAAGGGGATAGCAATTATGGTTATATCAAAAAAGTTTTGCATGGCAGCTTCCTCAACCTACTGCTCCAGACCAACCAAATACATAAAAGTTGTTGGCATGTAACTTGACACCTTTTCACAAAATTCTAGATATTTAGCTTCAATTTACACTGATTTATTTCTATATAAAGAAGTTGTAGGGTAGCTATTGAAACTCGGCCGAACTGCTGGATATAAATATGCCAAACCAGGCCGAACGGATGGAGTCTTTATCTAGCTCGGCTTGTTTAAGGTGTCAAAACGTAATAGTAAATATATTTATATCCTCGAATCTACGTTATAACGGATATAAAACTATGTTTTTATGATCAAAATAAAGATTCTTATTGGCAGTAAAGATTTTTTAGAACGAATACAGATGCTAATTAGCATAATGAAAAAAAAATAAAAATGAAAAATAAAATCGCCTTTAATTGTCTTACATACTTGTCTGTAATGTGAGAACTAAGTAAATACCCATTTGTAATGTGAAAGGGTGAAAGGGTGATGACGTACGAATTTCTTCTGATTATTTTTTGATAAAATTTTGTAATATAAGATAGAAAATATTTATATAATATTTTATAAATATTTAATTGGAAAGGTGTAGAAATAACTTCCTCGAATAAGAAAAAAGATTTGCGATAAGATTTATCATAGATTTACAAATAAGCTACTTTTTCAAAGATTTAATTTCAATGTTCCGTTCCGAATAGTTGCAGAATAGAAGCATTGCTCAGACTATTGTTTTTCATCAAGTTTTTATAGGTTTTAACATCAACCATTAATCGTGAGTTGATTTGATTTCTATCATAGACCATAATAACGATTTACGATTTTATGGAATTTGATGTCAGACAGCCTATTTAAACAGACTTTTTTTAAACATAATTAATTTTTAGTTTTATTAGAGATAATTAAAATGAAAGTTTAATAATAAAGAAACTGTTATATGGCTTACATATTTTTATTTTAATCTGTTCTGTTTCATGGTTTAGTTTTCATGGTTATTTAGCAAAATGCCAATTAAAAGTTTTTATTTTTTATTATTTTGTTTTTAATATAAAATTCATTATTATTATACTGAATATATTATGTTCTTTATATTTTAAGTGTGTGTCTTTATGTTCGTGTTATATATTATGCTATCATTTTTTGTTAATATCTTTTAATAAGTAGATGATATTAAAATTTATTATGTTGCATTTAAAATTTCAATTTAAAACAAATATTTTGCAGAAGTTCATTAAAATGTAAGAGCTATAATATTTTAAAATGCATTTTAATTTTTAGAAACTTACTAATGGGTTTTTCTAAATTAGTTAGAGGATTAAAATTTAATTAAAATTTAGAAGAAAAGAAAAAAATTATTTTAAACTTAAATTTAATGAATGAGCTCCGACTTAGTTTTTAAACTCTTTTAATATAAATGTACGAAAATCAAAAGTTGCTTCTTTAATATTCATTTTATATTCGTTTTAGTGTAGCATTTGTTTTATAGGATACTGTACTTTAGTAATTCAAAAATTATAATTATGAATTAAATAAATTTTTAATTTTTAAATTTCAGAAGACTTTTTATGATTAAGTGAAAAATTAAATTTGATGATATTGATATTACCAGATATTACTAAAATAAAGCAATACGGGGGCTATAAATAATATCAGACCTATAATTTTTATAATCTTTGAATTCTTACAAATATATGTACAAACTTTTTACACATATCTGATAATCTATTTCAAGAAAATAAATTTATAATTTATTTTTCAATGTCAGCAGTCAGTTTGTCAATCAATGCATAAAATTTAGATAGGTATTGTTTTTTTTATGACCTTTTATTTATTATATTGTTCATCCCATATTACAATCGAATTCCAAACAAACGCATAAAAAAATTTATTTACATAATAAGAAAGAAAAAAAAACTAAAATCGTAAATTTTATGATAAAACACGCATTTTAAAATTTTGAAATCTTCACAAAAAAAAAAAAAAAAATTTTGTCTAAAATCAAATTATTATGCAAACATTTTCATTCATCTAAAAATTTATTAAATGTCTGATTTCACCAGAAAAGTTTTTATTAAACAAAAAATAAATTCAATTTTCTTGTAAAGGTCTACCAGAAATTAAGTATGTATACCCAAAAACAAAACTGAAAAAAACGCTATGTATATTATAAGTCATATCATATAAGCTCAACTCATTTAACTTGCATAATCTAACACTATAAACAACAATCCGATTTTAAAACTAAAAAAAAAAAAAAAATTTGAACGTGCATAATAACGGCAAAAAAGAAAAGTAAATTACAAAATATCACGCATGCCGCATGCGATATTTATAATACCTACATACCTACATAGTTTTTTTTTTCTTTAATTATATTAATAAAAGAA
Source organism: Poecilobothrus nobilitatus (assembly GCA_947095535.1). NCBI lineage: Eukaryota > Metazoa > Arthropoda > Insecta > Diptera > Dolichopodidae > Poecilobothrus > Poecilobothrus nobilitatus. The sequence goes on from OX352772.1 coordinate 276,001,658, forward strand.
TAATAAAAAATTTAATAAAAAAGTACTGCGTCCACTGTAATGAAATAGTGAATTAAAAAAATTAAATATTCAACAATCACATCAACAAGGGCAGAAAAATGAATCAGCAAAAAAAAAAATGTTTAATTAAAAATCACCTTAAAACGTGAGAAGAGAAAATAAATAAAAGTGAATTTCTTTTTCGATTTTTATTTACAATGTGACGGGAATGTAATTAATTTAATAATCGCCAATTTACATTAAGTCATTTGAAATTGTAATTGTCTAAATTCCTAAATAAAAAATTTTTTACAAATAAAGATATTAAATTGACCACAAAATAATTTTATTAATATTTTATTTCATAATTTTTTAAAATATTTACACTATAAATTAAATTTAAACAAAGTATTAAATTGTATTCGTCCTGATGATGGCAGTGATGCCGAAATATATATAGTCTTTGTAATAAATAAATAAATAAAATATAATATATGTATAGACTAAAAATAAAATAAATAAAATATTTTTAACAATATAAAATAAAATATTAACAAAATTATTTTGTGGACAAAAAGTATAAATAAAGAACAATTTTTTACTCAATAAATCTAATAAATATGTTCCGCAAATTTACGGTTAAAAAAATTGAAGAATAAAAAATCATTATTAACAATAAACGCCATACACAAGTTTCATTTAATTTAACGAATTTGTGATTTGTAATCATTAAAAGCAGAAAGAAACATTTTAAAAAGTTTGGTTTCAATTTTTTGCTTTGGTCTGTCAATTTTTAGAAAAATAAAACTGATCAGTTTTTAAAACTTAAAAAAATAAATAGATTACATATAAAAGATTTTATTAGATTTGTAGTTTTTATAAAATAAAATATTCAAAATCAAAAAAAATTATTAAGAAAATCGAAAAAAATATTGAAAAAATCTTTCCACATACAAAATGAATACATACGTGACTTTTATGTATTTAAGAATTTGCAATCATAATTATTTAAAAAAAAAAAAAAGACAATAAAAGTTTTATATTAGTGAAAATATTGAATTTAAATTAATGTATGATTGATTTAAATCAAAATAAACAGTAACAAATAACTATAAGATATATATGTACCTATTAATGCAAAAAAAAAAAAAAAATCTGCTTCCTCAATAGGACTACAGTATTGTTTTTTCTTTTTTCGATGAATTAATTTGAACCGCACTCATTAAAATTGAAATACTCAAAATCTTTTTAATTCTCTATAGATCCATCGATACACATTTATTTTCTATTACTTAATTTTTCTATATTTTTGTTTATCGATATTATTTTTCTTAACATAAGTTTCCCTAAACCGTTGAATACTTGGCTGTAGCTATTTATTGTACAAAACTAAATTGAGTGTAAATAAATATAAGTTTATTTGTGTGACATCAATTATCTTATACAAGAATCATATTATTTTATTATATAATTTGTTAAAATTATATATATATATATATATATATATATACATATAATTATTTTTTATTAATTATACATTGAAAAAAAAAAATCTGTATTATTTTTTAATAATCTATATGATCCAGTCGGAATTTAAATCAAAGTCTTTCTAATGAAGAATAGAAATTTTAACGGGTTCTAACATTCTGATATATTTGTAATAATTTCTGATATTCTTCTGTTGCAGTTAGTACCTTCATATTTATATTGTATATTTGAGGTGTACGCTATTTAAGCAACTAGACTTAAAAGAACTAAATATCTATTAAGTATACATATAATATTTGAAATCTAAATAATTTTTTTAAATATTAGATGAAGATCCTATTATCATCTTTAAATAAATTTTCAATAGACTTTCAATTAAAAGTTTCAAATAAATCGGTCTAAAGCGTGGGCATAGCAATCGTGTTGATTTCTTTCAAAATGGGTTAGTTTCATTTTTATATTAATTCAACACATTGTTTTTAAAGTATTTTTCACTTGTAAAATTAATAAGTTGAATAAAGTAATTGAAACTAAGTTAATTCGCGACATTAAGATTTGCTATGATTGACTTGGAAAAATTAAAAAACCAAACAAATTGAGTTGATTCTCGCGACGCAGCAACTCATGCAATGTTCACATGCAATGCATGCCTCTGTATTCAAGATTTTGATTGGTTGAAAATATATATCGTATTCATAACATTCGCATATTTAAGAAGCAAAAATTTTTGCATCCGCTGTAAGATGCAAACAAGAAGCATTTCATTTAAACGTTAAAACGTCAAATAATATATTTGTTTTTCAAATTGTTTTTGTTTTGTGTTTTGTTTAAAAACGAAAAAAAAAACAATACATTATGTAAGTAGATATATTACGTCGGTACTTACTTTCTTAATTTGAAATTCAAAATAATCGCCTTGTAAAAATGTCAAAACAATTTGTTAAATTGGTCAAAAAATGTCAAAAAAAAAAAAATATTCACCAGACAAAGATCGAGCGGATGCATGTTGATTGTTGAACCTGAATTTAAAATATTCGTTAATATTTTCGAAGAGTACACAAAGTCTAACCGAAAAGTTTTGCATCCAGGGGCATGCATCCTACGTGAACGTGTACCCTAAATCAATAAAAACTTAAAATCTAATTCTTTTAAAATTTATTTCAATAATAACTGACTAATAACTTGGTCAGCTTTTGTTTTTTTTTTTTTATTTAATTTTTAGAAATTGAAATTTGTAATATTTTGATATTTGGTCTAATGATGATGACTAGTCAAAAGATTTCTTTTCAGTTTTTTTCAATAAAAAATACAGGCAAAAAAATAAAATTTATTAAATAAAAATTAAAAAAAAAACGTTTTGTTTGGGTTCAATAAACACGAAGCTTTGTTTTCCATTTTTTTTTTTGTATGTTCAGACGGAGTTAAAAAAAATTTTTGTTTAATTGTTTTATGATCTTTTAATAATTTCTTAATTAGTCATATTAACAGAAAACCAAAAATTATTTATTTCTTATCTGATCAATTGATACCTATATGGTTTATTATATTGTATTTATAAATTGATTGATTTAAAAAAAAACAAAAAAAGCACGACGACGACGTAATATACCCGTGAACATGATGAAATTTTTAATTTGGAATAATTTTTTTCTTTTTTTTTATCTTTCCTCTCACATATTTCTTTCATATTGTGTTCCAACTATTTCATTATAATTTTACTACGGACTCTGTAGCTGGTGTGTAAGTATATTTTACCGTGACATCTAAATTACAACAAAGTTTCTTGATTCCGAAAGAAAACAAAAAAAAAACATGGTTCTAAACATACATAATATGTATGTTATATGTTAATGAATATTTTGTAATAGAAAAATCGTATCCTAATATGTACTTGTATTCAAAACTTGCGGAATGTCATAATACGTAATGTGTGGCTGAAAACTCCTAAATTATAATTATAGATTGTAGTATTAATAACAAGACGATGACCAGAAGCCAGTAATTTAGGTTTGGTGTTTTTTATGAGATTGTGTATTAGCAAATCACTTGAAAGCAATTTAATGAATCATTTAGTTTATAATATATAATAAGTACAATGTAAGCATATATTAGGAAGATTTGAAATATCAATGATGCAATTATTGTGAATGATAAGTAAGTGATTTAATTTGAAAAAAAAAAAAATTAAAACATAAAATATTTGTTTAAAATTGTTTTTTAGGTGGAGCAGACGTTTCTTTATCATAATTTTGTTTTTTTTGATTTTTTAAATCTTGCAAAATTTTTTTCAAGTAAAATTAAAAAATCGGAGGTTGCAAAATATTTGTTTAGCGGAGCAGCTATTATTTCTGTCAATGATTTGAATGCGACAGATTATGCAAATGTAGGAAAAGTCTGGAAAATATTTTTGTTGATTAAAAAGCTATATTTAAATTTTTTTAAATTTCGTACATTGCGGGGTGGATTATCAATTTCCGAAACTTATATATGTTCAGATTCCAGATTATGACACAAAATCGTTAAAATAAAATATGTATATATTTGCGTTTGGTCGCCTAAATTAAAAAATAAAATAAAACTAACCTTAAAAAAAGAATTAAACTAGAAAACGAAATTTTTAGAAATGGAATTTTCAAAAAATGCGATTATAAAATAAACCAAGATTATGAGAATCGAGAATTCGTAGCTAACAAGTTATTTAGTCTATCACAATTATTCATTATTGTCTATACATACATATAATTAAATTTTCAGAGTTACTTGTTAATGGTTATTTTTAGATATAATGGCTCTATAGCTATTTAATTTATTTATTATTTATATATTATATTTATTAAACAATAGCTGTTGTTGGATACAATCAAGCATTTTCAATTGATTTAAAAAAAAAGAAAGGTTTTTCTTTTATAGAAAGACAGTAACAAAAATATTTTTGAGATGACTTTGATTTTTATGTCGGTTTTAATATTAAATTTATTTAAAATTAAAATAATATTCGATTGATTGTGTGATTATATTAAATTTCAGTAATGTTTTTTTTTATATCTTTTGTAAACTTGTAATGCATTGATATCTATTAAAAGTAAAACTTTTTATAGAAAATAATATTTGTCAATAGTATATGTCAATATATATATAGTTTGGTCGGGTGTCATAAAGCCATATTTCCCATTCAAATGAGTCATAAAGCCATATTTTTATAAAACATTTTGTGTCATAAAGCCATAATTAAATCAGAAAATTCAAATATAATTTTTTTTATATAATTGTTTTTTGTAATTTTGAAAAAAGTTTGCAAAAGCTTTAGTGCTGAAATATGTATGAAAGAAAATACTTTGGAAAGATTTTAGAGTTGGTTACAAAATCAGAATATTCGCCTTTTCGAGATAATACATATGTGAAGATTCTGGAAAAAGGGACAACTCTGGTTTTGTAACTGACTACAAAAGTCCTCGTACTAGATACATATATAGGCACAACCTAGAAAACGGCAACCTTTATTTTGTAATAATTTTTGTATCTCATTTTTACAAAACAAAGAATTTGAAATCATGGGGGTAAAAAAACAGGTTTCAGATTTTCATACGATCTCAATCGTTCAGCAGATCCCAATCTCCCAAGAGAAGTACGAAGGAAGTTGTGAAGCGAAGGGCTGAGAGAGGGGTGAAGAGTTGCTCGAAAAAAGAAGGCCGCGAAGGCCGCCACTAGTCTGATAGGAAATTGTTTGAAACCTTTTGAAAATATTGAATAATTTATGTGATATTGAGGAGGGTTTTTATAGTTGGTTACAAAATCAGGGTATTTTGCCTTTTCCAAAATATTTATATTTATATATATATGTATATGTGAGATTTTGACTTAAAAATATTTTAGAATTGGTTAAAAAATCAGGGTATTTTCCTTTTTCCTGAATATTTACATATATTATTATGTATATATTCAGAGATTGCGAACTAGGAGGGATTTTAGAGTTGGTTACAAAATCAGGATATTTCCCCTTTTCCAGAATTCTTACATATATGTATATGCGAGATTCTGAATTAGGAGCGATGTTAAAGTTGGATTAGATTCTAGAGTTTAAAAGTTTTTCTTTTAAAGTATTTTTAATCGAATGAGACATAACACCATATGGCCTTATGATACCCCACCATATAGGTCATTGATTCATCAAAGAAAAAAATAAATTTTTACACAAGTAAATCTTAGAAAATACGAGTAATTGTTTTATCCATTTTCATAGTAAGTATGACGTATGACATGTTATGCTCTAGTTCTGCCTAATATATTCCAATAGTTCTTAATACTGTTCTATGTTGATTCTCATCAAAAAATACCCTCACCTAATGTAATGACTAAAATTTTTTAACATTATGTAATAACATAAATAAAATTGTGTTTTAAATTAATTATAAAATTTAATATGTTTTTTAAACGTTATTTAATTTGAATACATATTTGGTTTAATTTTTTAAAACTAAAAGATAAAAACAAAACTTCAAATAAAAAATAAAAGGTACAGCTACATTTTTCAAATTTTTTTAAATAAGATAACAATAAAATTATAAAATTAAAAATGAAAGGACAAAAACATTTACAAAAAACCAAAAATAATTTTAACATTAAAAAGTTAAAAAAGTAGTTTTTATTTTTAAAATTGGTGTGAAATACTAACTATAGCAGTAAAATTGGATTTTTTGTTGATTTAGCATATTTTTGATTTTATCATAAGAATTTTTTAATTTTTTTAATCCAAAAAATGATTTGGGGAAAATAGAAATCACAAATAAAAGTTTTTCGCTTTTTCGAAAATTCAAAGAACTTTGCTTCAAGATTTTTGGATTTTGTCCGTCCACAACCAACAATAAAACACTTAAAACCCATTTAAAAACTAATTTTATTGTTATAGCTAAACGTTTTAAAATAAGACTAACAATTAAAACTACTTAAGTATTTTAACCATTCAATTTTAAATGCCAAAAGAAATATTTTGCAAAAATAAAATTACTTAATTCATTGTATGCATATACATATAAATTCTCTATTAAAAATATTAACCAAATATTAACTCTAACCTAATCTAAATAATGTTTGATTTTTTTCTTTTTACTTTTCTGTATTCAAGGCAATCAAAGTAAAACAAAAAAAACACAAATAAATAAAAAAATAATGAAAAATGTGTAGATACAACCATAGACAAATGTAGGGTTTAGTCGTATAGATAACATTTTTATTATAGATATTTTTATTATCTATATATTTTATTAACATTATTTTTATTTTTACATTTAACAGTGACTTATTTCCCAAGTTATGTTTTATAAAATGTTAAAAACTAAGTGTTTCAAAAATTCCCATACCATTTACTTATTTACATGTTATTTATCTATGCTAATATGCAGCAACCAACCCAAAAAATCATTACTCAAAATTCAAAAGTCAAAATATCTCCAGAAATGAATTTATAAATTTTCAAAATCTGACCATTGGATCAGTGCTTAAGTCACCAGTCTTTCAGACGAAAAGTCTCGGGTTCAAGCCCCGGTCAGGTCATATATAATATATAAAATATAATAAAATAATATAAACAAAATATTAATAAATATATTTATATCTGGACAATAAATAATATAAAAAAAAAAAAAAATTTTCAAATAAAAACAAAATCTTTGTTCTCTTTGTTTTGACCAATTTTTTAGAATGATTACATACACTCTTGCATATTTTTTTACCGACCGCATACAATTCTGTATAAGGAAGGTATTGTTTTCATACTAAAAATTTGTACACGAGATTTTGGCAAATATGCACTACTCCGGTGCGTAGAAGACTGTAAAACAATTTTAAGCGTGATATCTGTCTGGCTGTGTGTGTGTGTGTGTGTGGGTATGTGGGCACGTGTACACCCTAAAAGACTGAGTGGAATTTTTTGAAAATTCATATTTAAGGTTTTGTAAATGTAAATATCGTATTGATAAGCTTTTGTAGTAGTTTACTAATGTCATTTTTAAGTTTTTTATGAATATTTCGTAACAGAAAAATATTATGAGAAAAATTATTAAGAAAAAGTAAGTACACAAGTAAAGAGCAACAACTTTGCCATAGAACATTTTTTGATCCGACGATCTTTATCTTTTATTTAATTTTTTTTCTAAGTCCAAATTACATGGGTACATATTATTATAATTTATATGAACAATTTTTTTTTGTTTTTTTTTGTTTTATTATCAGGCTTATAATTGAAAACGCAAAAGCAATTGCGGCGAGGAAATATGTAAGTTTTAAGCTATTATTAAAAACGTTGAAGATGCGGTAAATTTTTTGAGGTATCCTTCTAACCGCGGAACATACATTAATATGAAAATTTTGACATTTTATATCGGCAGTAATTTTATTTTTTATCTCAGATCGCAACTGATCGCTTTAAGTATTTTTAGTATTTTTGAAAATCAAAATACAAACGTTTTGATTAATTTTGGTCAATTTTGAAGATTGCATTTCGAAAATGCAATTGATCGCAAATGATCTCAAGCTAAAATTTTGAACAAAAATGATAATACTTAAGTAAAATATTTCCTGAACATTATAAATAGTTTTTATATTATTTAATGACAATTTAAGGAATTATTTTGACTGCGCAATCGATAAATCGACTATAAATTGTAGGTATGCAAGAGTACATTAACAATATCCAATATGTATAAAAATATTAAATTCACTCATGAATGAATCTTTAAAATATGTATTTAAGAAAAGACAAAAAAAAAAACACATTAAATGTACAATTTAAAATGAAAATTAATAAAAATATATAAATTTTATTGGTATTACTTTAAAAGAACACACAAGGGGGGATATCTTTTTTTTTTACGTTATTTTTCTTAAAAATTTTATACATTTAAAAATAATTTTTATTACATAATAAAATTTTATTAGAAAAATTTATTTTTCAGTCAGATTCCAGATGGCGCTGTTGAATATGTTAAATGTTAATGTTGAACTATACAGAACATTATGATATTATTGTATTGTTTTGTATGGAAAAACATTTTTTATTTTTTGCTTGTTTTTGTTTTTTTTTGTGGATGATAAAGTGTTATACAAAAACAATTTCCAATCGTTTCATAACATTTAATTTTTATTTATTTTATTTTATTTTATCATTATTTTTCGAAAATCATCATATAATTGTTACACGATTTGTGCTCGAATCGAAATCGAAATCGTCATATTCTTAAAGAAAAATAAAAAAAAAAAAAAGAAGAGAAGTACAATTATCTTTATTATACCCTACACTTAAAGTATAGGGTATATTAACTTTGGTATGGTGTTTGTAACCACCAAAAGGAAGCGAGTTAGGTATAGACATGTATATATATTCTGAATCAGGATCACCGCCGGAGTCGATTTAGCGATGTCCGTCCGTCCGTCCGTCCGTCCGTCCGTCCGTCCGTCCGTCCGTCCGTCCGTCCGTCCGTCCGTCCGTCCGTCCGTACGCACGATAACTCAAAAAATAATGATGCTATCTTGATGAAATTTATATAGTAGGTTACTAATTACGAAAGAAAGGCTAAGTTCGAATCTGGACAAAATCCGTCCATGGGTTCGGATTCTGGAAGCTTCCGAATGATTCCGGGCTTTTGGAGATAATCTCCGCAAACGAGATTATCTCCAAAAGCAACAAAGATAGAACCTTCAAATTTTGTACAATGATGTTTCTTCCCGTTCGATTTATGTCTCTGAAATTTAAGAGGATTTGGTCCATGGGTTTGGGTTTTGGAAGCTTCCGAACGAGCACCAGAGCAAATGAGATTACTTCCAAAAGCAACAAAGATAGAACCTTCAAATTTTGTACAATGATGTTTCTTCCCGTTCGATTTATGTCTCTGAAATTTAAGAGGATTTGGTCCATGGGTTTGGGTTTTGGAAGCTTCCGAACGAGCACCAGAGCAAATGAGATTATTTCCAAAACCAAAAAAGATAGAACCTTTAAATTTTGTACAATGATGTTCCTTCCCGTTCGATTTATGTCTCTGAAATTTAAGAGGATTTGGTCCATGGGTTTGGATTTGGAAGCTTCCGAACGAGCCCCAGAGCAAATGAGATTATCTCCAAAACCAATAAAGATATAACCTTTACTTTTGGCAGAATGGTGTTCTTTCATGTATGATTTAGGCCTCTGAAATTTAAGAGGATTTGGTCCATGGGTTTGGATTTGGAAGCTTCCGAACGAGCACCAGAGCAAATGAGATTATCTCCAAAACCAACAAAGATATAACATTTAAATTTGGCAGGGTGGTGTTCTTTCATGTTTTATTTAAGTCTCTGAAATGTGAGAAGATTTGGTCCATGGGTTCGGGTTTTGGAAACTTCCGAACGAGCCCCAGAGCAAACGAGATTATCTCCAAAACGAATAAAGATAGAGCCTTTAAATTTTTTATAATGATGTTTCTTCCAGTTTGATTTATGTCTCTAAAATTTAAGATGATGTGGTCCATGGGTTTGGATTTTGGAAGCTTCCGAACGAGCCCCAGAGCAAATGAGATTATCTCCAAAAACAACAAATATATAACCTTTAAATTTGGCCGAATGGTGTTTTTTCATGTTTGATTTAAGTCTCTGAAATTTGAGAGGATTTGGCCATGGGTTTAAATTTGAAAGAATTTGAACCGTGGATTCGAATTTTGGAAGCTTCCGAACGAGCCGCAGAGCAAATGAGATTATATCCAATACGAACAAAGGTAGAACCTTTGAATTTGGTACAATGGTGTTCTTTCGTGTTTGATTTATGTCTCTGAAATTTAAGAGGATTTGGTCCATGGGTTTGGTTTTGGAAGCTTCCGAACGAGCCCCAGAGCAAATGAGATTATCTCCAAAACCAATAAAGATATAACCTTTACTTTTGGCATAATGGTGTTCTTTCATGTATGATTTAGGCCTCTGAAATTTGAGAGGATTTGGTCCTTGGGTTCGGATTTTGAAAGCTTCCGAACGAGCCTCAGAGCAAATGATATTATCTCCAAATGCAACAAAGATATAACCTTTAAATTAGGCAGAATGGTGTTCCTTCATGTTTGATTTATGTTTCTGAAATTTGTGAGGATTTGGTCCATGGGTTCAAATCTTGGAAGCTTCCGGACGAGCCCCAGAGCAAACGAGTATATCTCCACAACCAACAAAGATAGAACTTTTATTTTTAGTACAAAGGTGTTCTGTTATGTTTCCTTTTCTGTAAAATTGGAAACTGACATTTGAAAGAATTTGAACCATGGGTTCGTATTTTGGAAACTTCCGGACGAGCACAAGAGCAACGAGCATATCTCCAAAACCAACAAAAGTAGAACCTTTAAATTTAATAGAATGGTGTTCTGGCAAGTTTTCTTTATGTTCCTGAGATGGATTCGATGAATTGGAGTGGCAATTCGGGTAGCTGACACAAACATCCCAAGGACTACCAATCTTCGAAAATAATTAAAATAGAAACTTAAAATTTTATACAAGGGTGTCAAGCATATCCCAAGCGGATGCCTCTTTTACGTTCTTGAAATTCGAGTTGAATAAGACAGAAAAGGGAAGAAGTTCAAGCAGCTGCAAAAAACACTTATGGATTTTTAATTTAATTCGAATTATTCGGGTGTAGGGTATTAATAAGTCGGTTGCATCGACTTACTGTTACATTTACTTGTTTTTATATATATTTAGTGAAGAGAAAAACGATTAAAAAAAACAACGAACATTTTTACAAAACAATACATTTTCTATTCCATTAAATCTATTCAAAATTCTTTTAATATTAAACTTTAAGTTATATCATATAAAACAATTTTGAAAAGATAAAAAAAAGAAAAGATAGTTTGTTTTTAAAAGATTTGTTAAAAGTATATTTTTTAATAGGTTTTCTATTTATTTTTACATGCAAGGAAAATATATTTTGGTTAATTTCTCCACAACATGATGAAATGAAGGAAAGTAGTCTGTCACTTACACTTTTATTTTTTCTAAGAACGGTAGGAATCTTCTAAAGGCAACAAAAACAGCCCCTTGATAGTTTCGGATTTTTACTGACTAAACCCACTTCACTCTTTAGCCAATATAATGGGATGAAAACCATAAATGCAGTATGTTAGCTAGAGATAAGGGATAGCATTGTTATTATTATACATTATAAGCTTTGTCCATATTTCTTTTTAAATGATCTCGACTCGAATTTGAACCCTAGAACCTCCGATTGAAAGACTGACGAATTAATCACTATACGCTCGCGAGATAGATACTCTAGTAAGTTAGATACACAATGTAATCGTTGAGTTTCATTGACAAAATTGGCTTGAAGTGTAAAAGACTAACAACGTACTTTCGCATAACAGGTTGAGTATTTTGCCGGGTTTGCACAATATGTTTAAGAATAATGAGCTCTAACTCACAGATTATCCAAGAGATTATTAGAACTTTGAGAAACCTTTTCCTAGTCAACTATTTGAGGGTTTGAAACTGAAATTACTCGTAAGTGTAAAAAAGAGATGAGACTTTATATTGAAATTTAGTAAAAGTATACTCTTTAAAAATTGCACACATGGATCATACTTAATAAATTTTTTCGTATTTTGTTTTATGAAGTTTAATAATCTTAAGATAATAAGTTTTACTTAAGCCTCAATCTAAATTATTTGATAATTTTTATTAATATTGTACTCAATTCATACCATACTCATTTTGTTTTTTTACAATATTGTGGTATAAATTTTTAAAAATCTTGCAAATAATTGTACGAGACGAACAAAATTTTTTTTTTTTATAAAATGGAAAAAAAAAAGATGTGTAAATTCAAGTATTGCACCATTCTATTTATTACCACTAAGACTAACTAATCAATTTTAAAACAGCGTATTGATTTTCTTTTTTATATATATTTTTTTTAATTTTTAGAAGATTATTACAAAATCATTGTAAATAAATTTTTAAGATTCTCACGATTTTTTTTTTACCTTTTCTATAACAACGGTAATCGGCAACAATACAACCGATACGATAGTAAAACGATCATCATCATCATTCGTCTATATTTCACTCTCACAGTATGTGAGCATAAGAAATCATGTACTTAATAAAAAAAAAAAAAACGAGATGAAAATAATCTTAAAAAGATTGAATTTAAAATATTTTTTGCAACATTTTGTTTTTTTCTTTGTTGCCAAAAAAAAAAGTTATGGTTTAACTTATTGCCGTTTTTTAATTTATATTTTTATTTAATTTTCCTGTGAAATAGTCCTGTAGTAAACTAAAGTTTTTTAAAAACTTTTAAATTTCATCGGGGCTAATAATGCATAGTTTAACAAAAAGATAATACAGGCGGCTTCAGATCAGTTTTGTTTAGGAAAAAATGTTTTTTCATTGACCACAATTCAAAATCAGATCAAGAACTTTGAATGAAATTGTCTGAAATTTGTAAACCAGTAATTTGTAAATTTGTAGTCTTGTCGAAAATTTTAATTTTTGTAAACCAGTTTTATTTATATAAGTATCTTATTATGCGGATCCGTTACAGTATGCTATAAATTATACATAGGTATACATTCATATTAAGTTTAAATTGATAACATTAAAATATTTAGCTATAATTTTATGTTTAAGAAAAAATACAAATAATTATAAAATATATACGTGTAATACCGTGAATTAATCCTATGAAGAATAAATTTACTAACATAACCTTCAAATATAATAAATAATGGTTAAAACTATAAAGTGAATAATTCTTAATCTTGTAAGAAATAAAAAAAAAAATTAAATTCTGTTGAATAGTTTTTTGTAATCTTTTAGTTTTTTTTTATTTTATTTTTTTTTTTTTTTGGTTGCAGATAACAATACAAAAAGTCATTAAAAAAAATGTTTAAATAACAAGCAAATGTTTTTGTTTTAGTTTAATGTAAAGATTTAATAAAAAAAAATGAATTATTCTATACAAGACTTGAATTGAAAAGTTAAAAAGAGTTTAAAAAGCCGACAAAATATTAATACGATACTGTACTGTATATTATAAACATTGATTAGAATGGTGATAACAATAAAATTATAGTTGATGCACTGCTTTTGTATTTTATGATTGTTTTTATTTTAGATGTTATTCTTTATAGGCTAAATGTTATGTTAAATTTTATTGCTTAACAGTTTCATATTTCTGTTAAGAAAAGAAACAAGATATAAACAAAAAAAAAAGTAACAATAAAACACTGAAATAATTAATAAAAAATTGAAAAACTTCTTCTAATTATAGAATGTATTATAGGATGTTTTCAGCAACAAAAATATATTTAGTATTGTTAACATTAGTAAGATGAAATGAAATTGTCCGTTGAAATTGTAAAAACTAATGATGAATGAATTAAAACCAAAATTAGCCTTAGCAGTTCGTTCATAGAATACAAAAAAGTATAATAAAAAGATTAGACACAAAAAAAAAATCAAGAAGAAAGAATATTAGATATGCTCATGAAAATTATAAAAATAGTAAGAGTGATATATTTTAGAAAATATTTCGTTCTACAATACTACCAAAACTCTTCAGTAAGCAAGTAGTATTGATATGCTTAGACAAATCCTAGTTTTAAATTTCAACAAGTCTTATTACTTATAAGAAAATTTCAGAAAATCTTCTGTGAAGTAATAAGACAAGTTGAAATATATCCGTAAAAACTAAGTTTTAAAGCTAAAATAATAAATTCTAAAAAAGAAAAAAATTGTTTTTCCTTTATTTTATTATTTTTTGTTTTTTTTTTTAATTTAAATAAATTAAAAATTTTCCAACTTATTGTGTTTTTACTTTAATATAAATAAGTATAAGACAAACTATGCACGATCATATTCCAAATCTTAAAAAAAAAAAATTTCAAAAATGTTCCTGTTATAGTTTCACTCTTTAAATTTTAATCTTATAAATAAATGATTGGTTTGGAACAACGCCTTTTTTATGTATCGATATCCATTAAGGCGTTACAAAGTACAAACCCTTAAAAATGGTCGGTAAAAGCCTTATTTTAAAATTTTTATAACTCTGCTTATTATTTTTCAATCTAAAAGCGTCAAACAACAGCAATTTTTTTAAGTTTTAATTTTTTGTCATACAAAAAATTTGGGATACTTGCTCCTGATTAACAGCTATTAAGCCCCAGCCCCAAATTTTATAAATTTAATTCATAATTTATTCTCTTGTTCTAAATTTTTATATGTAGGTATTCTTTATTATTTATTATCCTTGAAGCTTCTCTTGAAAGTTTTTTGTTATTTTGTCATATTGCTTTTTAGACAATCGAAGGCCAGAAATAAAAACTTTTTCTTAACACAATTTTTAATATTTTCTCTGTGATCGAATGTTTTGAAGAATTTTTAATTTTAGTAAAAACGTATTTTACACCATTTTTACAAGATTTTTGTAAATTATTTTGTTTAGCGCTATTATCCACTACTGTTAATTAAAGTCAATCATCAGGGAATAAAAAATTTCAAATCATTGAATATTACACTCATTTTTGATGAAAAAATTTATTCAATCATGATCAGTCTCATCCTCTAAAAACAAAATAGAAATAAAGTACAAGTTCAGATTGCATTCGAAACGAAAATTCAAATTAATAATTCTCTTGAGGTTTTTTCAAATACATTATTTAAAACTAAATGTAAATGTTTAACCTATTGCTGAAAACTAAAAAAAAAGAAAAATTCAAAACAAAAATAATTTTTTTCTTTGTAATATTGAAGCTGAATTTAAATTAACCTAACTAACAAATTGGAAAAACAACAACTAAAAAAAATATAGGATGGGAATTGCATCATTGAAAATCATAGAAAATTTTTATGTTTTAAGTAAAACTATCTGTAAAAACGTGCCTTCTTTGTTTTTCTTTTTATGTTTTCATTTATTTTTTTTTTTTTTTTAATATATTTTAAGGTATGTTTTAACATTTACTATTATTTATACTTTAGTTTTTCAATGAACTTAAAATCACAGCAGAAGGAAAAAAAACTATTAAGTAAAGTGGATGAAAACTCCAATATGTATTTTATACTGTATAGAGGTATTTTATATTGTACTTGTAAAGCATTGTTTATTTTTTTTGTTAAAGCTCATTTTTTTTTTTTTTTTTTTTTGTGTATTTATAATTTTAAGGTTTTTGGTTTTGATAGTACTCGAATGAAAAAAGCACAACAACTATTATAAGAAAGATCGATGATATATTTTATACACTGAAAGGCAAAAGTAAACGACAAAGTAAAATTTTTTACTTCAGTTACATAAATTTGTTTTTTTATGTATAAAAAAAAAGCATAGGTTTACATCCGCAATTCTGAATATGAATGTTTGAGAAATCTAGATTTTAAATCAAATTGAAGGTTGAAATTTTAAAGATGTTCAATGAAGGAGTTTTATATTTTAAAATAATTACAGTTAATTTCAAAGCATCTATAAAAATATTTTATTTAGTTCATTATTACTATAAAAAAGTAATGAAAAAAACCAAAGGTTTTCTAAAAAGCTCGTCTCCAAAATTAAAAAATATTTCGTAATAAGCCTAGACTAAAGAGTTTCACATAACGATGTATTAAAATATCGCATGGCAAAGCCAAATATTTAATTCATATATGTATATGTATTTATAAAGTTTATAAAAGCAACTATCGTTTGGGGTTTCAAGATTGAAAATATGTCTTATAGAGCCAATGTTATAATAATTGATAGGGCTTTTTCGAGCTTTATAGGGCTGTAGCTCCGTAGCGGGTGGGGCTACAGAAAAAAGTTGTTCCACAAAATTAGTTTTTTGGCGATGCCTATCCGTAGTTAAAATTTCATTATCTTATTTAAAGCGGTTTAGAAGTTTTGTAAACACCCAGACGGACGAACAGACAGACGGAAAAAGTGAAATTAATAAGCTTATTTTTTCAAAAAAATTTATCATATCATATTTTTTGTGATGGTAATGTGGACATTTCAATATAATAAAGAAAAATTATTCAAAACTTAAATTAAAATTAATTAAAATAAAAATTAGATTTTCACCATATTTTCTAATATCAACCACAAAATGAATTTACGCAAAATTTTAATTTAATATATAAAACGGTCACAAAAAATTGAGAATTTAAAAAATAAAATAATATTTCAGAATTTGAGAAACGTTACTACATTTTTGACTGACAAGAACAACCACTATGATTTTGAGTTTTTACTATTGCACTTAGATTGAATTAAAATTTTTTTTTCAAAATACTTTTTAAGTTTACTATAGCCCGTTTCCTTTTATTTTGAAAAATACTAAAGGGTTTCACTATAACCTAAACTGTGATATGTACCTGTTTTTTTCTTACCTACATAAATACATACTGAATTCGATTTTAGATACTCAATTGTTACAATTACTTTTGCAATATTGAATTTTAATTTAATATATTTTACGCAATCATATTAAGTATGATCAGAACTTTCAAATGCTGAAATTTAATGAAAAAAAATTCTCAAATACTTTTAAAAAAGTATCGAAACTTTTAAAATATTTAAATATACAATGCTTACTTTCGTATATTAACTAATTTTATAACAATATAAATACATATATGTACTTATATATATATTATATAAAGTATTAGATGTGCTCTCTCACTTCTGATGCTATTTGTAACTAACTTATTATTCATTAATCCATTGTTGGTTATATAGGTTATATAGGTTATCTCAACATTTTTAATAGTTTTATGGTTGATTGTATTTTTTAACTTAGCAACACGGCAACTTATAAACTTACACTAATTATGTACTTACGATATCATAATATAATATAAGAACAATATCAGACCATGGATTCAACTGCTGCCTTTTATGGTTTAATCAAAATTCAATGTGGTTTTTGTGATTAAAATTTGTGGTTTAAAATTTTTTTACCAATGGAATATTGTAGAGAGATATTCGTTTAGTTTTTTTTTTTGTATTGTATGGAAAAAGACGAAAAATGTTTGATATAACAAGTAAACTAAAATTTGTAAATATAAATTAAAAGAAAACCTACAATCCATAAGATTTTTATTTTTGTATTTAAATATTATTAAATAAAAATCTATTAAATAACCTGTTTTTTACTATTTTAATTAAAAGAAAAAAAAAATTATTGTGTGAAATTCTTCAGATATGTAAATTTAAACATCAAAATATATTTATACCAAATGTGCAGCTTAACTTTAACTTTAATTTGAATGGTAGCTTTTTTTTCTTGTTTTCATTATAAAAAAGATCATAAGGTTTAAAATTAAGCTGTTAATCTATATGTACATTGAATTCTCTTTCTATATTGGAAACGTCAAAAATTTCATTTTTAATCTTTTGTTATAAGAGACTTTTAAGTTGCTCTCATCACTATATCTGCATAAACATATATAATAGCCTGTGTTCTATAAATAATTATAACAAACTTAAATAAAATTTAACTATAGCTTTTATTACTATTTACTTGTTATATGAATAATTATAGTTAATAAAAGTATAATATATATTTATATAATATATCTAAGTATAGTATATATATAAGTATAGGTTATATAAAGTATTGCTTCCAAGAGTTTCTGTTCTAAATATACTGAATTATATATTTGATCTATCTGAACAAAAGCGCAGTGTGTAAGTCGTCGGTCTTTCAAGCCAAAGGTTTAAATCCCGGTCAGATCAAAATATTATATATAAAATGTAATTATAACCTATAACCACAACTAAAAAGGTAATTTTGTTTTATTTCTTCATCACATTGTATGTAGTGAACAAAACTAATATAAAAAATAAGTCATACGATATAATATGGAACCAATATAAAAATATTAGCTTATATCATATAATATAAGTCATATCATAACATAGTTATATAATAATAATTATATTATCTAGTGAAAAAAATAATTTTGCTTTATTTGCCTAAAAATATGCAATTTAACCGATTTTGGTGACATATGGAGTATTTTTTGTTAATTTTTTAATTTTTGTTTAATTATATTTAAGCATAAAATATAAATAAAATTATGTTGCAATATCATTGATGATCACGATATTAATAATTCTAACAATAATAATTTTATTGTAATTTCGTTTTTTTAATCTATACATACATATATATGAAATATATATAATTATTGTTGCTTTTAATGTGTATTATATGCTTTTTTACCAACTCAACAAAACCACTATTTAATTCATTGCATGGCAATTATTTTCTGTTGATAATTCTCAAATGTAATTAAAACAAAATAAAAAAAATTCAGTTGGGAATCAAGTAAAAGGGGTCCGTATCGAAATCCCGCTTTTCCAACTTCTAGAAAAAGTCGAATTTTTATTTTAAAAACAACATAGAAAAAACGCGATTTTGAATGTCAGGTTTTGATATGGCGGGATTTTTATTGGCGAGATTTTGATATAACGGGATTTTAATTGGCGAGATTTTGATATGGCGGGATTTTATTTGACGGGATTTGGAAAAACGGGATTTCGATGCGGACCCAGTAAAAGGTCATATGAGTGAAGTAATATTAAGCATGAATTCTTTGTTTTATTTATCTAAAAATAAATTTACTATCAGATTGTGTATAAAGAAAATTGTTTTGCTTAAAAGGGATTAAAAATGATTAGTTTTTATTTTGGAAGAGAATACTATTTAAAATCACGTAAGTGCAGCAGCAAGGATTGATACTAGTTTATAGGATGCCTAATGCTCATGTATGAAATTGTAGTATGGTTTTTTATGTATTAAGAAAATAAAAAAAAAAAATTTTTCTTTTATTTTGCTTTTTTAACTTTCAATTTTTATTTTTCATATCTGCCAAATATTAAATGTATATATAAATATAATAATAATAATACATATATATATACATATCAATATGTATATATGTACTTATATATCTTATTCTATGTTCAGTAAAATGTTGAATTGCATGTTTTAAATCTTTTTTTTGTGATCAAATTGCAGGTTCGATTTAATTTGTGAAAATAATTTATTATATCCCATATTAACAAAACAAAAAAAAAAAAAAAAAAATCTAATAAAATGTCATTTGATTTTTGTTAATATTTTTTGTTGAATTCTGTAATGTTAAAAGTTAAAATATTGTGAAATCTGTATAAAAATTTAATGTGTATATGTGCCTACTTATATTTTGTAAAATAAATGCACAATTGAATTTTCGCACCTGAAATTAAGTGTTATTTTTTTTGTGTTTTTATATTTTTAGTTTTTATTGAAAAGAAAAAATTAAGTACCTAATAATAATGGTGATAATGAGGGTGATTTAATTTATTTTCCAATGAAGCCGTTCGAATTTAACTAGTATAATTTTAGAGCAAAAATAGAATTTCTTGTATTATAATTAAATTAAATTTAAAATTATTAAATAAATGGCATTTTAGTTTGAAAATGAAAAGTTATTTCGTTTTGAAATCCAAAATAATAAATAATAAATAAATTAACTGTCAAATAATTGTACCTTTATAACTTGAAAGTCCCAAACGAAATTTGTTTTATATAATATTAAAAGTTTTCCATTTTTTTTTTCTGTGCTTCTGTTCTGTGTTCTTTGACTTTAAGAAAAATATGATTGTTGTACTTTCTTTCTGATATGAAAAATAAAAACTACAAGATATTATGAGAGGTTTATATAAGCTTTAGTTTTATGGACCTTTGTAAGCTATGGTTTTATGTCGACCTTTTTTGAGGAAATTTTCACACAGCATTATACTTTATACTTTATTAGTTATCTTAAATTCGTCTAATTTTATCAAAAATGTGGACATTTACTTAATTAGAATATGACTTAATTCAAAGTGGTCATTTATTTTTATGTGTATTTGATAGTTTTTCCATTATTATTAGCCAAAGCTATAATATAGTAATACATTTATAATAATATCATATTTATCGTTTAATAAAACAAATTGATAAATGCAATTGGTTTTGTTTTAGTAACTTTTACAACTGTTACACGTTGAACTTTTGGCCAAAAGATATTATGTATATTGGTTAATGATTAACTTATTCTATTTTTATTGATTTTAGTTTGAAAAAATGACTTAACTTTGCTGAAAAGTTTGAAATTTTTTTTTAAACTTTGTTCTAAATCGTATGTCTTTGTTTTAATTAGTTAATTATATTTTATTATGCATAACAATTTAAGTAACAATTTTTTATTTTTTTTTCTTAATAAAATTGTATGATTAAATCGATTTTTTTGTAAACAATTAAAATGTCCAATAATTGGATGAATTTTTGGAATTTTACAAGCAAAAAATAAATCTATATATAGTCTATTCTAAATATATCATAGTCTATACAACTATGTAAAAAACAAAATGTGGTTTTTGGTAAAAAATTGCGTTGGTTGTACATGTCAATTGCACATAAACCCAAAAAAGGTATTGCTAATATTATATTGAAGATTAAAGTATTGATTTTTGTATTTTTCTTATTTTATGATTTTATGATTTTTTTTTTGCGGATTGCATTGTCCTAATATGTTTAACCTGAGGCGCTTTTATTAAATCTTAATTCATTTTAAAATATTTTGTTTTTGTTTTAAATTTTTATTTTTCGTTTTTGTGCCAAATTAATACCTTTGCTTTATTTTTCAAATGAATTTCGTAATTCTAAAATTGTTAGCTCTTCATGTTTCGTTTTTGTTGTTTTTTTTTTTATAGTTTTTATAGTTTTGATTGTTTTGTTTTTTTATATGAGTATTCATTTCGATTGTTGTGTAGGTAGTTATATATATTAAGCTTAGAAATGTTAAATTGTTAGTAATTATTAACATGATTACGTTAAGTAAATTTCTTAATAGGTATGTTTTTGTTGAATAAAAAAAACTCATTTTGTTTTAAAATTTTAATTATTGTCGTTCTTTTTATTTTACGTCATTGTTATTTTACTAAAGAAAATTTATTCTTATTCTTTAACACTTTCTCCAAGTCGGAAAATTTGATTTTAAGAAGACAGAAAATTGATGTTAAAAATATGAACGTAAGTTTGATCGATTTTTTAAAAAATAAATGAATATATTATTAACTTAAAGGTTAATAAATTGTGAAGAATAAAGAAGGGAAGAATATTAATTATTAATCTAGGAGATACAAAGAAACAATCCAAATTCATCCAAAAATAAAAATTGATATTAATCTAAAGCCTAATATTTGGGCATTTCTTTCATTTGTATATTTATATTACAATTTATATAAATATTAAGATTATGAGGTTTTATATTTAATAAGAAAATTTTCCATTTAGTTGCAGAATTATAATTTTTGATAAGTACTATACAAATTTTATTTAATTTTTAAATTTCTCGATTCTCAGTTTTAATTAATGTTATCCATTTATCAAATTTTTTACAAGAAAATTCAATATAAACTTGAATCTAAATGCAATTTCATAAAAATAAAATATTTCTAATAAGACATTTACATTTATTGTAGTTCGAGAAGTTTATTGGCAAGAGGTTTTTGGCATAATCCTTTTTTTTTGAAAATTTCTTATGCCTAGTTTATTTTGAGATTGAAAATTATGCTAGTCAAATTTGTTTAAAGGTGGCATTTACATAAAATGTGCAATACACATGCATAAATCGACTCAGAATTCAATTCTTAACAGGAATATGCATAATATGTACATACTATATCTACCCAATTTCGTCTCCTTTATAGTATTACAAAGTAATTGCAAATTTATTATACACTTAGAACTACATATAATCAGGGAGAGACTATAAAAAATAAATTTAAAAATTCAGTCAACAATATATAAAAAAAAACTTTAAAATTAACTTATATATATGTTCACAAACTCCGAAATCTCTCTTGATTACGAAATTGTAAATCAAATTAAGGCAATCTTGCATTCTTATCTATATGCAGTTTTTACACATATTTTTAGCCTTATTCAATATCAATTTGAAAACATAATTAGAAAAAGTTAACGTAAAGAAATTCTGGTTGATTTTTCAAAATGTGTTTAAAAGGATAATTCATAAAAATATGAAGTGACATTACTTGCGAAAAAAATGTATTACATTTTGGTCTTTTATAATTGAAATGCGATTTTATATTTTGGTATTAGCGAAAATATTGTGGAAACTCACTTCGTCCTAATTATATACCCAATATAATATAGATTATTGATTCCTTTAAAGATTTTTTGTAAACGAATTGTCTTTAATTCGTCGCTCTGTTTATCCAATTTTTATTTTATAAAACCAACGAAATACTCCGACAACGCCGGGTATTCCTGCTAGTATAATAATTTGCTACATTGTAGCATTGTAGTAAATATAAAATACAAGTTTAGTATTAATTTGTAGTAAAGTTGGTAGAGTTTTGGGTAGGTAATATGTTCGAATTTACGTTTGGAGAGATTAACATTTTATTTGGGATAAGTATGTATTACCGTGACATATGCAAATTTTTTTTTATTTTTCATAAATGTTAAGTAATAAACATATTTAATAAACTTAAAAATTTAATAAGACAAAAGCTTGCAATTATAGAGCCAAGGCTTGAGGTAACTTAAGTAACTATGTATATATAATTTTAATATTTAATTAAAAATAATTATTGTAGGTACTATGTGCAGACGGTTAAAAGGTTCGTACGGGTATTTAAGAGTTGACAAGGGCAACTGAATCTTGCTCGTTTTTATATACAAAATTAATTAATTTCTTGATACGTTAAAAGTTATTGAAAAAATGTCTGGAATAATAAATAAACAATAAACTATTAGGCGCCAGTTATAGCTATCACTGAAATGCTTCGGGGAAATTTTTATTTTCAATTTTTTTGCAGCATAGACATATAAAATTTAACAAAAGTGTTGATTTAATGGTTAAATACTTTCTAAAGAATAAATTCTGCTACGAATTTTTAAATTTTACGTTAAATATTTAAAAAAAAATCAATTTTATAATTTTCCGGATTGATAGTCATTTTCCTGAACAACTGATCAGTAATTTTGCTAATGAAACAAAATTGTTCCAATGACATATGTTTCATTTCTTGCCAATTCAGTTTGTCATTGAAAAAAATGCTGATGCAATTCTTGATATATTTCATTATGATTTTGTATTTTAATGAGTTTAGACTTAAAATTTATTTTTTTATTATTTTGTTTAAGTTTAGTTTTAAAATTTTTTGTTTTAAAATGGAAATTTCAAAAAAAGTAAAAAAAAAAAAATTATACTTTTTTATTCTTCTCAATTCAGCCAATGTCATTATTATATAGAATAATCTTTTTTTATTCTTTATTAGTACCATTTTCTGCCAATAATAATTAAATAAATAAAAATAAAAAAAAAACATCGAAATAACGCTAACAACAATTTAAATTACATTTACTTTTATTTTACCTTCAGTATTGTCATTTGCCATTTGACAGATCATTTTAATGACAGTTTTCTCTGATAATCGCCTATACGGAAAAAAGTATACGTTTTCAATGAAACGTTTTTTCCGGAAGCATTTCAATGATGCTATAACTGGCACCTTAGGGGTAAATAAAAGAATAAGGAGTTAGAGTTAGAAATTTTTTTTTGTTTTTGTAAATTTTTTGATAGAAAAGATGATTTTTGTATAACTATCTTTAATTTGACGCTTACTCTTGCAATCAGATACAGCAATCAAAATAAATGTTTCATTTAAAATAAAATAAAGGATATATGTGCGTTAGTGATATATGTTGCCATACATATGCTTGGTATAACAACTGCCGAAATCAACCGAAAGTTCAACAATATTACTTTTGCTTATGAGAATCATTGTAAAACATTTTTGAAAATCAATTAATTTACGAATTTATTAAATATTGTACTTTTTTTTCATTTAAATTATATTACGTTTCACTATTGTTAAAATAGCTTAATTAGCACAATTTTCATTATTTAAACCTGTAAGAAATCGAATTAACTAATTAATATATTTTGTACCTTTGAATAAAGAATAACTTTAACATTAACATCAAAATTAGTTTTTTTTTATGTTTAAATCGTGTAAAACACATAATTCGCGCTTTAACCACGATATCTAAAATTTTACAATTTTCTTTTGCTCAATGAACTCTTTTTATTTTTGAAAATTTTTTCTTTATACAAATCTTTCTTTATGCAATAGGGGATAAATCGAATTTTTCAATAAAATTAGATAAATACACTATTTTATAGGCCTGTTTCATAAGTAACTCAACTTAAAATTTCCTTTTTTTTTGTTGGAAAACATCGTTTATGAGTAACTTTGTCAAACATATTATAAATGGTTTTTCAAATTGAGTTTTCAAAAGTAAATAATTAAAAAACATAGAATTTGAATTGAAACTGGAAAAGTTTTTATTTATTTTTGAAGTACAATGTTTGCCATTTATACTCTGGAAATTAGCTCTTGCGTCTCTACAGTACCTCATTCTTTTATCAAAATTTTCGGCCACATTCTGGCATAGATGCGGCTCTACCTCACCAATAACTCGAATAATTTCTGCTTTCAGTGCTTCACAGTTTCGAGGATTATCCTTGTAGACCTGTCCTTTCACATAGCCGCGGAGAAAGAAGTCTAACGGTGTCAAATCGCAGGATCTTGAAGGCCAATTCACGTTACCGAATCTGAAATACATGGTCTGGAAACTTTATATGCAGTAATTGCAGTGTTTTTCTGGCTGTATAACACGTAGCCTCATCTTGTTGAAACCACATGTCCTCCGTATCAATATTTTCCAGTTTTGGCCACAAAAAAGTTGTGATCATGTAACGATATCTGGTACCGTTAACGGTTATCGCCCTTCCAGCATCATTTTTGAAAAAGTACGGACCAATCACAAAATCAGACCACAATGCACATCAAACAGTGACTCTTTGTGGATGCGTTAGCTTTTCTTGGATCACGCGAGGGTGTTCCTCTCCCCAAATACGTCAGTTTTGTTTATTAATGTAGCCACCGATCTCGAAATGTGCTTCGTCCGAAAAGATGATTTTTTTTGAAAAATCGTGGTTTTGTTCCAGTATCCAATTGGCAAAGTCCCGACGCATCGAATGATCTTGTGGCAACAATTCTTGTGTCAACTGAATTATGTAGGCCCTCAATGCTAAATCTATGTGCATAATAAGCCATACAGTTGATTCAGAAAGTCTCAATTGTTGTGAAAGTCGGGAAATTGACATGGTGGGGTCAGCTG
The DNA here is from genome assembly GCA_947095535.1 of Poecilobothrus nobilitatus. Lineage (NCBI taxonomy): Eukaryota > Metazoa > Arthropoda > Insecta > Diptera > Dolichopodidae > Poecilobothrus > Poecilobothrus nobilitatus. The sequence goes on from OX352772.1 coordinate 276,027,343, forward strand.
TAAAACTATCACTCACAGCACCAATATTTTCTTGGTGAACGACCGGTACGAGCATACTGATGTCTTTCATGATCTTGTTCTGCACCAGTTTCTTGAAATTTCCACACATTATTACCAATTTATTTTTCTCAGTCGAATTTTTAGTAAGTGACTTCGGCGCTTTTACAAATGAGCGTCAGAAATATGGTGTTGGTAGGCCAAACTGTGATGCGTTTACAATCAGAACGAAAATTCCCAATTTGACTTTAACGAGTCAATAAATTAGTAAATAAACGTATAAATTTTCATATAAGCTTTTACTCATTACTCTTGAGTTACTAATTTTTGTTATATAAGTATTCGAGTAAATTAAGCTAAGGATTTTTTTTGATTAGAAATTTTGTAAATTTTTTGCTCTTATTTTCCTAATTGGCAAAATCTTGAAGCGAAACTCTATCTATGAAAAAATTATTAGCATTTTCATCAAAATAAAAAAAAATTTTTTTCTATTACAAAACAAAAATAATGGGTGGCAAGAGTAGCATTTTCATAAATAATTCAAAAGTATCAACAAAAACAAATTTTTTTTTTTAGAACGTCAACTAATTGCAATTTTAATTTTTGTTAAACATATACATATCAATAAATATATATGTATACATATATATATTGCCGAAAGCATTAAAATTATTTACAACCACTGTCTTACAAACGTTATACTACACAACATATCCATTTATTATCTTTTGCTAAAAAAAAAAAATTAAATTTAAACCTTTTGGCGCAAAAAAAAAAAATTTGCATTTAATTTTTGGCATGAAAAATAAAATATGACAACCCAAAATTTTCTTTTACTTTTCTTTTTGACAGTTAAAAGATCTGATCTCAAAAGCTGTTAAATACATTTTAATATCCTTAAAAACTACTACTACGTCAATTTTTATATTATTTTTTTCCTTCTTTTATTTTTTTCTATTTTGTTTTTACGCCTTACATTTTTATTACTAAAAAAAATTGGTCGGAAACGATAAAAAGTCAGTAACTGTGTAAGTTCAAGAAAAAACGGTTATAATTATATAATTCTAATAACAGTAAAACCCTATTATAGTATTATACAGTAATAATTACCGTCAGAATGCAAGCGGTATAAAAAAACTTTGAAACCAAAAAAAACGGAAGAAAAATAAAATAAAAACTAAAGAAATTTGTGAACATGCAAATTGAACATAGATTGGAAAATTTATCAGGACAGAAATTAAAAATTTAAAGGGCTGTCTGTATTGATTAAGTCGAAATACATGGACAAAAAATGTAAGTATACATTAAATGTATAAAGAAACACTTTTTTTAACGGAAATTAAAAAATATTGTAGTGTGATAAAAATATATTTCGTATTTTTTAATCTAAATTGGATTTAATTATTTATTTAATCAATTAGCTAAATGACAGCTCAGTAAAATCTTTTAAATTTTTAGCAGGTCAATAGTCAATTGAAACTTGATTTTTTTTTCCAGAATTGATGAAATTTAATCATTAAACGGAATAATGAGCTAAGAGAATCATAAAACTTAAAAATAAATAAAACAGGAGATGAGGTGATGAAGAGAAAATTAGTTAGTGATCAACTTAGACTGGAAACACAGTATTTCTTTAATTTACAAAAATTTAAGATAAGAAAGTAATAAAAACAACTCATATTAACCCATTTTCGGCCAAAAAAAAAACCTAATTTTTGCCAAGGCTTAATTAAATCCATTGTCAGATTTGAGCTAGCTTGTTCGTGAGCCTGGAAAAGTGCTGTTCGAAAAATCGAACACTGGCCGCTATTTGGCATTTGTTTTATTCAAGAAAAATTATATTTTTTATTTAGAGAATTTATCTTTTCAATTAAGGAAACTCTTAATATTTATTGAAATTTTTATTTAAATATTGAAATATAGTAAATATTACGGCATGTAAAAACTCGGAACATTTCAAAATTCGGTTTTCGATTTTTTATAAAGTGATAAACCGGTAAACCGGTTATTAATCGGTTCAATTATAGAAAAAAACTACCTTGCTTTAAGTATACAATAAAATCTACTTTGAATATAACTGAGCTGTAAACCGTAGTAACGGTGCACGTCTCTTTCTACGCATTTTCTGCTTTGCTCATTTCATTTTACGAAATTTGAGAAATGATATTTAGAAATAATATATTATGTATAATGTAGATCAAGCAGATAACAGATTAATATATAGACATGCAACAAGCACAATAATATTTTAAAATTGTGTTATGATCGTGAGATAATTTTCAAGTAGCCTCAACTGAACGACAATTTTCAAGTGCACGAAACTGTCGAAATCATAGACAGAGACATAACATTTCACACTGGTCACAACTAACTTTCAAAATTAAATCCGTAAAGCCGTTAACTAATTGGAGCTAAAACAAATCCATAAAATTTTACTACTACCTACTTAAATGAATTTTATATGAGAAAATTTTAAAACGCTAATACTTCATGAATAACATAGAAAAATAAAATTATTTATCACTTGAGAAAATAAGCACATAAATATTTTCTTTCGTTTTTTTTCGAAAAAAAAAATCGGTCAGAAAAACCGGTTTTACGGCTTCAGTAAATTAAATCAAAAAACCGGTTTCGGTTTTCACTGGTTTGCAAGCTCTAGTAAATATATATAGCCACAAAACCCTAAAACAAACAAAAATTTTAATTTATATTATACATATGTATATACTTTTATTAAAAAATTACAAAATGAAGTAAAATAATCAATTTCTAAAAATATTTTTGAAAAATGTGCTAAAAATATAACAAAAAAATTAGTTTTCGTGATATTTTTCAAAACACTTTGTATGCAAATGAATATTACACTTCTTGCACATGAATTTGGTTGGCTTGCCACAGTTTTTTAATTGACTTCGGCGATAGTTTCCTTCTTCTTGTGAAAAAATAACGTGTGTGCCTGATACTCTTGGTAAATTGTAAGGTTGATATTATTCTTAAGAATCTTGAGATGATTCTTCTTCACATGCCAATAGTAGCTTTTTAAATATGAAAACGCCAAAATGTTTTTGTGGCATAGGTTTTTCATTTTTATATTTTGTTATAAAATAGTGTAGCTTACAGCCGTTTACTATTGAGTAGCTCAAAACAGAAATCCACAACGGCCAATACCACTTTTTTGATCTGATGTTGATACGATAATTTGCAACGGTATTGTCATGTAATCCGTCTTATCTTTTTTCCAACGTTTGATTGTTTTCGTTGGTTTTTGATCAAAGTTAGAACAAATTGTAACCTCTTTATTATCAGACCATCGACAGAATAACAAATTGTTCCTGGTATCGAATACATAATCATGCTCACCGCGCTGTGATTGTTTATCTGTTTTTAATGGTGCATTCATTATACGATTAGCTCGAGTTGTTCGCGTGATACATCAACTAATAAGCAGTAAAAAAGTTCCAAAGTAAACTGTGTTGATTGGTTGTGTTGGTTGATTGTTGTGTTGGTTGATTGTTGTGTTGATTTGGTTGTTCAACATTTTCAAGTAGTCGAAGTACAACATGTGAACGCAAATCAATCTGTCTATTATAACTGTCACTTGAGCAAACATATGGAATGCACGAAAATAAATATCCATCAGAAGAGCATAAGCACCATAATTTATAACCAAAACGGTTTGGTTTATTTCTAATGTACATTTTACAAGACTGCCACCCAAAATAAGGTACCATTTGATCATCTATATAAAGCTTCTCACTCCAAACTCCAAATTGATTAAATTTCCTATTTATAGCACTAAACAATGGTCGTACCTAAACAAACAAATATAAATTAAAATATTCATGAAATTCATGAAAATATAACACTTTACCTTTGCCAGTTTATCGTTCTTATCTACTTCATCATTATCACAGAAATGTGAAAAACTTTTTGTGGTTTTAAATTTATTTCGTGACATACTTTGCTTTACAATTTCTATACCCATAGATGGTTGCTTTGACCAGTAATCATCAATAGATGGTAACGTGTGATATTCTGATAAAATCAATATGCCAAAGAACCGTTTGTAGTGAATATTATCTAAAATAAAATCACTATTCTTCTTTTTAGCATATTTATTTGTTTCATTGACAATTAATTCAAAAATTTCTTTATCGAAAAATAGTTCAATACTAATACTAATGGCGGCTTGTTTTATAATTTATTGAACAAATCTTGTGCAATATTGATCGGCGGAAAAATATGGATTTTTAACAACAAAAATATGGATTTTTTTTTTTTTTGAAAATATATTTTAAAATTGTTTTAATAATTTCCAAAAAATTATTAAACATAAGGGTTTTTTCGCCTTTATCCGAGAATAAGTTAATCAATTTTGAGTTTGAAACATTCATTTAAAAGCTAAAAGTTCAAGGTTTATTATTGTTTACAAATTTAATATAAAATATACAGGTATCATAGAGAAAAACATATATGAAAATAGTGAATTTTTCTGTTCGAAAAATCGAATAGTTGTCGAAAATGTGTTAACTGTGTTATCAAAGAAAGTTGACACAAAACTGTTTTTAGGGATCATACTTGAAAAATTATATAGAGTCGTCACAAGATAAAATATTTTATGCACTGAGTGTATCTATTATTTTTATCACAGTTTTATCATAATGAGTATAAATGAAGGTATGTGTGAACTATGTATGTTTGTATATAGTAAAAGCAAACGGCAAAAAATTAAAGGCAAACCTGTTTTTAATTTCAAGAATGATGAAAGATAGTAAAACTAATAAATAGATAACAACGAGTAATAGTCATTGAACAAACTATGATCTTTTTCTTACAAAAAACAAAAAAAAAAAAACAAAACAAAAAAAAAATGAAAAAAGATATTTGAAGTACACTACGTTTTGCTATTTGGTATGCTGCTATTGTAACGCTTTTAATAACTAAACTTTTTCTTGTGTTAAAAAAGGTTAAAATTTATTTTTTGACTAATTTCTTTGATTTTTTTTATTTATTTTTTTTAATTTGCTTGAGGTGGTTACCTTAGTGTTTGTATGTTCAAGTTTTGTAAGAAGTTATTTGTTACCTACCTACTTTATAATCAACAATAATTCTTTCTTTTGTTTTTCTTTTTTTCATTTTTTTAGTTTCCTTTTATATGTTAAGAAGAGTAGCAGTACTAAACAACGTTGGCACTATTACGGTATTAGAGATACTGAAAAATTTTAATAAAACAAAAAATTATGTTTTCAAAGAATTAAATTTTCTCCTATAGGAACTTAATAAAAACTAAGAATTGGGTGTGACTGATTGATTTTTATTTTCAATTCGCGGCTTTTTTTTTTTGACTTTATTTTGCATTTTTTTTTTTTTTTTTTTTAAGCTATGATTACATAGTTTGACATTTTATCGAGATTGTTTTTTTTTTTTTTTTTTTTTTTTAATATTAATAAAAGTATAAGATATTTTATTAGCATAAATTAGGAAAAAAGGGAATGTACTCCTCTTTACCTACTAAGAATACTCAGTGTAAATATAAAAAAAAATTATTTGGAGGTTTAGAAATTGTGAAATGACTTCTAATATTTTTATTAAGCTGTTCACTAAATCATTGTAAATACATATTGCATTGTAAATACATGAATCATTGTAATATACATATTTCATATCCAATCGAATCGGCCATCGAATTTTTACTGTAATTATTGTTTTGTATCAAATTTCTAAATTACTTTCAATACAACTTCGAACTTATCTTATTTATTTACTTACATGAACTTATTTATTTACTTACATATTATAATATTACAGTATATTTGTCATAAAATGGAACAAATGTCATCAATATAATGGTAAACATATATTTTAAATTAATTCAATGATCAGTCATTGGATTTTTTTAATTAACGACTAACAATAATTAAAAGCCCTGGACACTAAATTAAAAAAGCTGTATAAGGGAACTATTTTTCATGAAAATACACGTAGTCTTACAAATCTTGAAATAACTCAAAAACTATGAGTTTTTTAAAGTTCTTCCAAAGGGTGTGTTAAGATTTCATCTTTTTTACATCATTTGGTAAAAAAAAAATTTAAAAATTTAATTTTTTCATTCATAAATATTAATTTTAAAAAATGTCTTCTTTTATTTAAAAAAGTTTTTTAAAAGCTTTGAAAGAGAGTATGTATTTATTTCGTACAAAAAGTGGTATCGCCTAGTGGTAGGGCTAGTCCACTTCAGCTGAAATATGAATGTAAGATAAGCAAAATATATTAATATATATACAAAAATAATATTTTTCATTAAAATTATTTTAAATAAAAATATAAATTAAAAAAAAATAACTAAAATTATAAAGCAAAACAATTCATTAAAATTAAATGGAAGTGAAAGACATTTAGAAATAATGGAATAAATAGATCTTGAATGGGCGAAAATTAAAAATGACATTACGATGGTTTACAACTACATTTTTGAGTTTTTAAACTTAAAAGTTGAACTTGTTCAATAATTAATGCTTATTATTTCCCGCTTTCACAATTCTTTGAATTTTGATAGCGTCTAAGAAGAGACAAAGCTTATTCTAAAATAAATGAAGAATTATTATCAGAGTTTAATTGCACGCTATTGAAAAACGATATTATTTACTTTAGCTGAAACTAAAATACAAGTTTCGTATTTTTCGACGAAATTTTTTCAAATGCATTTTTGCTGGTTCCTTTTTAAAACTTGTGAAGCAGCTACCGAATAGAAACATATTGTTATTAATAGTTATTCTAAATTTTAAAACTATTAAATATTAAAATTAATAGTTATTCTAAAATAAAAATTACACCGGAAATAAATATTATCAGGTAAAACATATTGTTTTTAGCTTTGTATAAATTTCAGCCATTTAAATTTTTTTAATTTTTAAAATTAAATTTTGAAAGTTTAAAATTAAATCGTCATCGTATGTTCCAGTTTTCTTTTTAAATAAACATTCAGGGTAATTGGAGAAAATTCTGAGAACAGCATTTGGCATCAAACGCGGCGTTCGAGGATTATTTAAAGAAAAACATGATTTTAAAAAACGTAATTTACATATGGAACAATACGCCTTCAGTTGCCAATCCGGTATTGATACAGCGCTTATCCATAATGTCTCTTTTTTCGGAAATCGAAAAAACGGAAAAGAAAAAGGCTGTTTGAAGAATTTCACATTTTTTAAACTTTTTATTTAAATAAATTAAAAACGACAATATAAGATGATAATAACCAAATAATTTAATTCTTTAAAATGTAATTTTAAAAAATATTTTTCCAATTTAAATTTAAAAATAAATATCTACAGTTTTAGTTTATGCTTGATAACTATTATACAATGAATTTTTTTAAATTAACTTTATCCAAAAAAACGAAAATTGCTTAATCAGAATTTGGTAATCAAGATCTTCAATTTATCAATATAGCATTAAAAAATTTAATTTTTTATTTTAATTTTACAAGAATAAAGATAAAATTTAAAATTTTCATTAAAATGTAATATATTTTATCTATTTTTATTTAAATTAAAATTATGAAAACTTATTTCTAATTTAAATGTACTTACTAAATATGTAGGATAATCTGTTATAATGCTTTTGCATTACATATTAGTAATTTATGTTCACTTCAGTTTAGTGAATTAATGTTCACTAAATTATGAACAATTTTTACTCATTGTTTTTTGATTGTGTTAAAAATGCTGAATGTTAAAATGCTTAAAAAAATTATTCCTATATATTTTTAATGGAAAATATATTAAACATTTTGAATTAAAAGCTGAAATTTTGTGAGATGGTATTAAAATTCAACATTTTTGGACAAGTATGTCATAACGAAAACTTAATAAACATTTTCGTAAAGAGTCATTATTTTGGGTAATAAAATGGGAAATGTCATTTTCTGAGTTTTTCGCTATTTTTTTGTATGCATTTCACTAACACAAACAAATATTTCAGTGTCCAGGCCTTTTATTATTGTTAGCCTTGGTTAGGCGCATAGTCTAAAAAGAGTACAGCGCCATCTATAATAAATTTTATTTGCAATGTAATTTACATTTTTGTTTTTATATTTTTTCTAGATGATTTTGTGATAAGCGGTGGTACTTAAATAAAATGGTTGCCATTTCCAAAATAACATATAATATGTACCACCCTAAATGTATATGTGTATATTTATTATATTTATTTATTTATTTATTTTTGTTGATGTTGTTTTTTATTTCAATATTTGACTGCTATGCTGCTGCTGCACTATGTTTAGGATTTATATCTAATAATCTATGACGACGGGATAATATTATAAAAAGCATTTATGTTTGATTTATTATTTTTTAGCTTAAAAATAAAAAAAAAATGAGTTATCTATTTGTTAGAGCAAGAGCATAACAATAAAAAAAATCTATCATCAATCATTTAATTCACTTTTTCCATTTTGTGTTTTTTTTTAAATGTCATTTAATAAAAAATTCATCAGAACTCAGAAGGAAAGTCAGAGAGAGAGAAAGAGAAAAAAAAAGGTGAATTTTATCATCATTACAAATTAAAGGCATGGCAGGCGAATTATTCTTAGAATAATCAAAAAACAAAAATAAAACTCGTACATACATACATTTGGAAGATGATGATAATAAAAATTGACTTTTAAATAATTTTGGCACTCCTTTAATTGTACATTTTAAATTTGGTTTTGATTTTCTAATTCAAATATTGAATAATATTTGTAATTTTGTACCCATATTAGTTTTCTGAAATTTAATATAGGAGAAAATTATTCAAATTTTATTCTGACATTTTTTGTAACAATTATCTGAAAAGTATTGGTAACGGTGAAAATTTCTAAATTTTGATTTTGTTGGATACCCACTACCTTACTATATATTTTTGTATGTGTCTAAGCAGTGGTCTAAGAAACCTTTAATCTAGATAAATTAAATTCAATATTTACATATTATAATTTTGTGCTTGAACTGAGAAGTATAGTTTTAAAAGATTAAAAGAGTAATTAAATAAGTATTTTAAAAAACTTAAAAAAACATTATAGTATGTATAAGAACTGTTTAAAGGCAAAACACTATGACGCCATTTTCTGAATTTTAAGTTAGCTGCGAATACTCGCATCTGAAAATTTCGTTTCTAAAAATATCTATTTATTATACCCGTATGAACTATGTTCAAGGATGTTCAAGGATATAATAAATTTGCCATTATGTTTATGACACTTTAAAGGAGTCGAGCTAGATATAGTGTCAAAGGTATTGATTGGCTCAGAATCGAATTCTGAGTCGATTAAGCAATGTACGTCCGTCCGTCCGCACGATAACTCAAAAAATAAAGAAGCTAGGAGGCTAAAAATTTTTTTACGTCACTTTTGCAAAATTGTTAGTTTTGCTATTTAAATCCAACATTTTCGGCCGCCGGGTTCGAGTAGCTGCCATACAACTTCTTTCTTTATATGGAAATAACTCAGTATCTATTCAAGCTAGGTGTCTGAAATTTTGCAAATGATTATCAAGTTTTATGGCAAAACATTTTGTGAAATTTAGTTGTGCTGGGGTGACAAGTTCGGGTAGCTGCCATACAACTTCTCTTTTTAAATGAAAATAACTCAGTGTCTATTGAAGCTAGGATTCTGAAATTTAATAAAGAGGTGTCGAGTTACATGCCAACAATTTTTGTAAAATTTGGTTGGCATAGAGCAGCCGATTCAGGCTTCTTGCATCTCTTGGAACTTAATAAAGCTAGGTGTCTGAAATTTTGCAGATGAAGTTTTATGGCAACAACTTCTGTAAAATTTGGTTCTGCTGGTGCAACATGTTCGGGTAGCTGCCATACAACTTCTCTTTTTAAATGAAAATGACTCAATGTCTATTGAATGACTCAATGTCAACAACTTCTGTAAAATTTGGTTGTGGTTGTGCTATAGATGCGGGTATCTATCATAGAACTCCAAAATTTACATAAATATATCTCTGTAGTTAACGTTGGTACTAAAACATCTGAAAGTTTTTAAAAGATGGTCAAGTTTTATAGAAACAAGGTATATTACGTTCATACGGGTATCCCAGAGTTGACACAGTCTACTCTACTGCACTCTTCCTCGTTTTTAAATTAAATTTGAATCAATCTCCAATATACATATGTATATACAGTCAAAATCGCTTATAATGACATTGGTTATAACGACATATCGTTTATTACGACCAATTTTAAAAGTCCCGGTTTTAAGTTCATATAATTTCAAACAAATTGGCATGGAATATTACAACATCGCTTATAACGACTTATTTTTACTTCAAAAAGGAAAAAATTATCAGTTATAACGCCGAAAAAATTAAAACAAAATAAAGAAATAAGCATACATACATTATTATTGGGCCATTCCACACGAGTATTGTCCTCTTTCGATATTTTTTACTTTTACCTTCGTTTCATTCCGCCTTGCCTATAAACTAAATTTGTGGTGGGGATTTTTAGGAGTAATTTTTTAAACCAAAATTTAAAAATTAATTTAAAAAAATATAGTCACTAACACAAACAAAAATGGGTCAAAAAATTTTTATGTGTACATACATTTCATTCTCGTATTTATTATCTATAATCTACATCTTACAGCAAATTTTGTTTTAAAATGAAATATTTACACACACATATAAAAGTAAAGGTAATCGAGAGGAACAGTGTGGAAATAAAAAAAAGAGGAAAGTAGTCACGAAACGAAAGAGGACACTATTCGTATGGAATGGCCCATTAACTAAGCAAAAAAGCAATCAGATTGACCCGTTACTTATTGTCACCTAATTGTCGTCTGGCTGTTGTGCGATTTGATATTTCTAATATTTTTATTTTTTTATGTATGTATGTATGTTGCATTAGGTTATTTTTTTTTCCTTTATTTTACATAAAGTTATAAATACATAATATCCTATAATAAATAAAAATATTAGAAATATCAAATAGCACAACAGCCAGACAACAATTAGGTGTTAATACAATGACCCTAGCATATTGCCGTATGGTCTTTTAGTTTACAATTAAAATATACTTTATTTAGCTGCTATGGCCTATGATTTCTTTAACGAAAAAGTGTTTTTAATTTGCAATTATAAATAATTAATACAAGTTAATAATAATATAATAAAATAAAGTATTTGATCGACTAAAAACTAGTACAGACAGTGATTTGTTTACTTCTGTAATTCATATATAAATTTAGAAGCTATTTTTTTTTTATATTAAATATTATAGTAAAAAATTATACATTAATATAATATAGGTAATATAAATGCTTATACACATATACACACATACATTCACTATTAACAATAAGTATTAACTGTTATTATTTATATCATTATAATAGTATCTTTATATTATGGATTATTGATTTTTAGATTTAAATTCCTAGCACAATTATTCTAACTTTACTTTTGAATAGTTTGAAATGAAGGATTAGTTTTATTTCTTCTGGCAACTCGTTATAAGCTTTTAGGCAATTATATAAACAATTGTTTTTTTTGATGACTAGTTCTAAGGAGTGATAGATAAATTTTTGATTTATTGCTAGTGTTATGATTGTGAATTTCTACTGTTCTATTTAATACGAAACTGTGTTTTAGGTTATTAACAATTTTGAATGCGGTTGCATGAAGCTCCAAATTAATAATGTTTGTTAAACTGATATATTTATCTGTGTACAGATGATCCGTAGGGTGAAGGATAGCGAAACCCAAGTAAGTAAAGCTCTACTCCAAATAGGATTTAGATAACAAATATGTGATTTTATATAATAGATTGTAAAAATAGCGTTATCATTTTTTAACAATTTCTTAACAATTCCTAAAATTCATTTTTCTACGAAAAAAGGTTTTCAAGATTAAACGATTTATTTTCAAACGTAACAATTTTCTTTTTTTTAGCACATTTCCAAAAAAATTTTGAAAAAATGTGCTTATTAGTTTCACTCTGTCCGTCCGTTTGTTTACAAAACTTCTACACCGTTAAAGATAGAGAAAAAAACTTTTAACCATAGGTAGGTCTCATAAAAAAAATAATTTTGTGGAACAACTTTTTCATGTAGCCCCCCCCATTACGGAGCTACAGCCCCTCAAACTTTGAAAAAGCCCTATTTTTAAATGCATATATCTTATGTTCTGCTTAAGATTTTTTCAATCTGAAAACGTCATTCGACAGGTATTTCTTTTATCTTTGAAAATTAATATCAAAATTATACAATTTTTTTAAATTTAGTATTTTATTTTTCCGTTATGTGAAAACCAAATTTTGCATGATTTTTCTACTTTCATAACTCCGACACGCTTCTAGATAGAAGCTTGAAATTTTGAGGCAAGAAAGAACTTTTAGAATTAGTATAAGTTTGCTCAGAAAATTTTTTCGGACCACCCCCTGTTTATGAGTTATTAGGGCTTAAAAATTGAAAATTTGCTATTTTTAAACACCTGTAACTTAGGAACCTGTACACATTTTACTTCTGCAAGATATAAAAATTAAAGCTACAATAATATATTTTTACGTGTGTTAAAGGTTTATTTTAATTGTAAAGGGTTCCAAAGTTGCAGCTCTTCAAAATTGCGAAAAAGCCCCATTTTCAGATGTATATATCTCGGGCTCTGCTAATAATTTTGCAATCTAAAACCGCCAGAAGATCGAAAATTTTATTATCTATATAAAACAGTATCAAAATTATGTAATATTCTGTAATTTACTATTTAAATTTACCGTTATGTGAAAACCACATTTTGCATGAAATTTCTTTTTTCATAACTCCGGCACCCCTTTAGATAGGAACCTGAAATTTTGAGACAAGAAAGAACTTTTAGAATTAGTATAAGTTTCCTCAGAAAATTTTTTGGTAACACCCCCTCTTTAAGAGTTATTACGCCTCAAAAATTGAAAATTTGCTATTTTTAGACACCTGTAACTTGGGCACCTGTACAAATTTTTCTTCGGCAAGACATGAAAATTAAAGCTTCAATAATATATTTTTACGTGTGTTAACGGCTTTTCTTAGTTATATAGGATTCCGGACTTACGGCTCCTCAAAATTTCAAAAATGTCCTATTTTCACATTTTTTCTTATTACATGAATTTTCAAATTTTTGTGTAAGTCACACTTTTAAACAGTTTGTATTGAGTTTTGGAAATGTGCGCTTTTAAAAACCGTATGTTTACATTCTACCTTGTTTAAATTTAGAATAAGCCGATGATTATTTAGTTATTGTTCGATTAATTGGAGATCATGTCGAATGGATGTAAATATAGCCTCTTCCGATCTATCTGCATATTTGACGACAGCATCATCGGCAAATAAATGTAGTTCACCCTTTAGGTTTAGATGAGTGTTATCATCTATATACAGTTTGAATAGGAATGGCCCTAATATTGAGCTCTGTGGTACGCCTTTACTTATCATTTTTTCAGTGCTAAGAGCATTGTTAATTCTAACCATTTGAACGAGATTTTGGTATATTCTTTTTATTTATAAAATTGTTTATAACGATCTATCGGATATGACCAAATTTATTGATCCCCTCAATGTCGTTATAAGCGATATTGACTTTAAATACATATTCTCGAAAAATGAATAGCCAGGATTTTTTAACCAACTATAAAATCTTTAAAAACTAACTTTTTCTATAATTTTTTTTAATCTATACATTAAGATAAAACAACAAAGATTTTAAAAGAATTTCAAGAAAAATATTTAAGATAGTTGATGGCTGCACCCTCAAACTCCCGGTAAGCAAATCAGTGAAAGTCTGATTTTTATACCATTATAAGATCCCTTCGAATTATTTCTTTACATACATAAATATTTCCATATTTCAGGTTGGTAGGAATGCTCACATCTTATAATCATGCTTTTTCTGAAAAAAAAAGAAAAGATTTAGCGATTTTTATTACATTTAAGAAACGAAATTTTAAGGTAACGAAACGAGATTTAAAAAAATGAAATTTGGGAGCATCTGTAGTGCTCCCTTGAATTTTGGTGGAAAAGTTTTGGCTAGTTGTAGAAGAGTGATAAATGTTAATTAATAAATGATAAATGTTAATTAAATTTATATAATTAATAATAATTAATTTAAAAATATTTTTTGTTATTTTGCAGGTATGATTCTTTTCCCAAATTTTATACAAAAATATTAGTAGTTAGCTAATATATATAATCTTTTTTAACAATGTAAGTAATTTTTAAATTTCATTATATTAGCAATCATTTAACTAAGAATAAAATTAGCTTTTCATAATTAAGTGAATTTGTTTTTAACATTCCCATTGATTTAATTCAGCTCATTATTATACTTATGTATGTGCATACATATATGTATATGTTTTTATACCCGTACTGTAACTTAGGAACCTGTACAAATTTTTCTTCGGCAAGACATAAAAATTAAAGCTTCAATAATATATTTTTACGTGTGTTAACGGCTTTTCTTAGTTATATAGGATTCTGGACTTATAGCCCCTCAAAATTTCAAAAATGTCCTATTTTCACATTTTTTCTTATTACATGAAATTTTCAAATTTTTGTGTAAGTCACACTTCTAAACAGTTTGTATTGAGTTTTGGAAATGTGCGCTTTTAAAAACCGTTGGTTTACATTCTACCTTGTTAATATAATTTTTTCAAAAGTTCTACATCGTTTGAGTAAGAGCCATCAAATTTTAACTGCTGATAGATATCGTAAAAATATTAATTTTATGGCAAAACTTTTTTCTGTAGCCCCAGCCCATTGTCCCCCAAAATTCGAAAAAACTCTATATTTAAATTGTTATAATACAAGTTCTATAAAGAATATCTTCAATCTGAAAACGCTATACGATAATTGCTTTTATTAGCTTTACAAATATATATATATATAATAAATATATACTTGTGCCATACGGTGTCTTAATTTACTGTTATGCGAAACTCAAATTTTGCAAAATCCTTGACTTCTTCTATCTTCCAAACGGTTTAAGTTGGAAATTTTGAGAAGGGTTAAGATCTTTGGAAATAAATATGAGTCACTTCAGAAAATAGTTTTGTATCAACCCCCGTTTAGCAGTTGTAAGGGGTTAAAGACTGAAAATTGCCTATTTTTAAACACCTACTCAAATTTTTTTTGAAGTAATACATACAAATTAAAGCTCCAATATTATACTTTTATTTGTGTTAGCTACTTTTTTTAATAATATAGGGTTGGTTACCTTAAAATTGACGAAAGTCTTGACTTGATTTTTCTAACAACTTTCTTTAACGATTTTTTTGAATTTTTTTTTTATTCGATCATTTGAAAGGGTTATCAACAAAATCTTGTTTTTTTTAATCTTTTTCTTTAAAATCTTGTTTGTCAAAGTCTTAGTTTTTTTTTATCTTGTTTTTTTTTTAAAATCTTCTTTTTCAAAATCTTGTTTTTTTGTAATCTTGTTCTTGTTTTATTTTATTTCATTTTTTAATTTATTTGAACGTCCAAATTATTCTGATTGGTTTAAAAAAAACTACGTGGGTATTTTTCCTAAAACTTCAATAAGAAAGGTTGTTCAACCTCAATTTCATTGTTCTTTTTGGTCCGTTACTGGTTCTGAAAACATTTCATTTTCCACGTACGCAAAATAATGCTGAATCTTGGCACTTAACTTTTAAATGAAATAAAAATAAATATCTTTCCAAATTCGTATAAAATGCACTATTTTTTAAGTGAAATATCAAAATTGAATACTTTTGCATAGAAACCTGTATGCCCAGACATACTTTAGTAGGTATTGATTTTAGAGTTGGATTCAATATCAGGAATTCAATAATTTTGTAGCGGGGTTGCAAAATTAATTATTTTTCATATGGAAATCTGAAAATTTAATTTTTTTTTTTTAATCAAATTGGTACCTATACATGTATATGTGGGCATACTGTATTATTATGTGGGCATACTGTAATATTAATAGTTGGATTAAAAATTCCCCTTTTCCGAAATATTTATATCCATATATGTATGTATGTCTATGCGAGATTTTAATTTTCTGATTTTAACTTTTCGGAATTTTGTTTTAGTGATTTTGAATTCGGGATTTTTGTTTTCGGGATTTTTATTTTCGGAATTTTTTTTCGGGATTACGTACCCAATATACATTTTAAATCTTTTTTATTCTTATTTTCTGTTATGTACAAGCATTAGTTTTTACTTTTTGCTATGAAAAATATTGTTGCAAACGTTTACGGCTTTTATATAATAGATGCTTATTTATCAAATTATAGTTTTTTTTTTTTTTTAACACACGAATTGTGATTATTTTACTATTTTTAATAAAACAAATTAATTGATTTATGATTAATTGTTATATCACTCCTAATTTAAAACCTGCGGTAAACATATACGTTTACATATTCTAGAAAAAGCGTAGGTATATACAATTCCTGCTAATCCAAAATTCTCATATATATTTTACATACAAAAAAACTCGCCGCTAATTTTAAAATTTCAACATCCTTTACTTTGATTACATACAATAGTATATAAACTCATTCATTTGAAATAACTAGCTGCTCTCATTAGAACTGACCTATAAAAAAAACAAGATTTAGCAAGATTTTTACGAAAACAAGATTTTAAAGAACAAGATTAAAAAAACAAGATTTCGTACCGCTTCCTTTTAAGGATGATGATGCGTATAGTACAACAAAAATTTGAATAAATAAAAAATTAACGGTTGCTTGAAGAATTTATATTTATATGATATTGGTATACACACATACTTATATATCATATTTATTTACATATTACACTGATGAATGAATGATGTATAATAAGAATATTGATATATATGTGTCATAAAATATAGGTGACGTCACTAAGTACCTTTATGTAAAATTTCAAGGCTATTGGCAATGTATCAAAAGTAAAGTATACCCGCCATCTTTGTACTCTATACTTAAACATTTTTTTGAATAAATAAATTGCATCAAAAATATAATTTCAAAGCAAAGAAATTTTGAAAGTCCTCTCGAATGTAATACACCACCTACCACCTATCTTATATTATCTAATAAAACTATATATTACAATGCTGCATCATTCTCTTAATTTTATTTCGTCTAGCACCAATATATTACCAACAGATCAATAAACATATAACTAGCACCAACATATATATGTATAATACATATATGTTTACAGATGAATATTAGTCAATCTTCAGTTATGTATTATTTATATAGTAATCAGTTAAGAAACGCAAGAAGTTCAATCTACTATAAAATACAAAATTAGAACAAAAACTGTTAAAATAAATCTTTCATATATTTAACAATTTAAAAATAAAAAAGCCAAACATTTATATTTAACCACCTACTTAAAATATTAGAAATTTTTAAATTCATTAAGAGTTTTGTTTATGTTATTTCAAAAAATATGTTATATAATATGTGTTGGCGTCATTTAGAATTTTTATATCTAAATCTTATTCAATCATTACTTAAAAAAAAAAAAAAGTGAAAAAACATAAAAGAAAAGGACAAAATTGCTATCCCACAATATAAAGACCCTTCTAATAAACAATTCTAAACCCTTCCAGATAAAAAAAAACTGAAGTAATTTCAAATGTTGCATTTAGTTTTTTTTTTTAATTTTGTAGAACTTTATTTAAATTTCCCATTAATTTAATATCTAATATATTATAGAATTTGATTTTCTTTTTCAATCAATAAAAACAAAAAAATTTTCAAGTTTCCAAAATTCCTGAAGAATTAGTTCTCATAAAAATTAGTTTTTCAATCATAAGAATATCCAGATTCTTTGTTTTTGTTTATTAAAATTCAATGACCCTTCAAATAAAATTTCTTAAAAAAAGAAAAGAAAAACTCAAGATAAACAACAACTTTTTAGTTATATCTACACGTATAACATATGGAAAGTATTGGAATGATGACAAATATTAGCATAAAAAAATGAATATTTATGTAATTTCTTTCATTACTGTATCAATCATTGTCAGCTATTGAAACAATCACCCTATCACGAATGTCTTTAGGGTAAAAAAAAATTTTCGCGTTTAATTCCGAAAAGCAAGTAAATTGAAGAACTGAAGTCTGGAATATCAGACTCAAAGTTGAAAATTCATAAAGAAAGTGTTTAACAGCTATAATCTTCTATTAGAATTATTTCTGCAGAGATCGTTTCAAGCTCAACATTTTTGACAGTCGTCTCTGAATTATACTTGTAAGTTTAATACAACTTGTTTTGTCAATACACTTTGGCATAAATTCCTCCTTTTCGTAACCGACGCTGTCACACGTTAACTGTAGAACACTTTAGCATAGTTAAATTCCGACAACCGGCGAGAAATATTTTATATTAAAAAGGAAAAGGGAAATAAAACCTTTAACCTCCAAAATATTTTGATCTAAATTAATAAAATCTGAAAGACGTCTTTACTGTTAAAACTTCGTTTATTATTATTAAATGGAAGTGTATTTTCTTCCCAAAAGGTGCTCCACTGAAGTTTAATTTGAAATTAACGACATATTAATGTGACCGTTCAAGAATCGAATAAATTAATTTTGGCAATCGGAAATGTTCATCCCAAATACCAAAATTTTCTTGGGCTTTTAAATGATTCATGTAAAAATTAACTTAAATACATATATGTATGTAGTACTCACTTACCGTTCAACATGAGTACACTTATATTACAAAAAAGGTCAAGAGTAGAACACTTTCAGTTTTCGTTTTTGTTTTTAGAAAATGACGTTTTCACTTCTAATGTACTTAATGTCCAGAAATCACCACTTTTAATGACATTTTATTTTAACTTAAGATTTTGTTTGGGAAAAAGTCATCACAAATTTTAGATTTAAAATTTTTTCTTTTTATTTTGTTGTCAATTCGTAGTGATTTATAAGTTATGTATTATTTTCTTGTTTAATTTTTATCTTTTCTATTATAATTTATTTTCTTTCTTCTTAATATCAAATCGAATCAATAAATAATTGAAAGCTATTAAAAATGGTTCAGAAAAATATTCTTTTTTATCTTTTTTACCTTATACAGTACCTACCTGTAAATTAAATTTTTAAATGTTAACTCATCAAAATCAATAAAAAAAAAACAATTCTTTTAAAAGTTTTAATGGGATTTAAAAACTTTTTTGTGTGAAGTTATTGTTTTATTTTTTAATCGTCTTTTCAAATAAAATTTTAAAATCAATTTTGAATTTTGATTTGTTTTATTTTTTTTTTATATAATATATAGTAATTAAATATAAATTTAAAAGGAGATTAAATGGAATTGTCAGATTATAAACCCAATAAATTATTGTTTTAATAACAATTTCATTTAACCATTAAATGATTTAAGTTTTTTTTTTTTATATACAAATATAGTAAAATTTTGAAATGTTCAGCAAATAAATCATTTATATGTATGTGTGTATATATAGGGTCTTTCAAATTGACTTTTCAAAAGTAAATAATTAAAAGACATAGAATTTGATTTTAAACTGGAAAAGTTTTTATTTATTTTCTAAGTACAATGTTTGCCATTTATATTAAAATGATATCTCCTGAGGAACCACATCTTGCGTCTCTACAGTACCTGATTCTTTTATCAAAATTTTCGGTCACATTCTGGCATAGTTGCGGCTCTATCTCACCAATAAATAATTTCTGCTTTCAATGCTTCAACGTTTCGAGGATTATCCTTGTAGACCTGTCCTTTTACATAGCCCCAGAGAAAGAAGTCTAACGGTGTCAAATATGTTGAAATTAAATTTTTATGTAGATGAATCAATAATAAAAATATAATTTTACTTAGTCTTTAAATTATCTACATTATTATTACAAAAAAACTCCCATAACTCGTCAACTAGGTATGTATGTATAGGAAGTATAAAGCAACTGTGAAAGGCTGTGAAATTTCCTGTTCACATTTATGTGGCAGAGAAATGCACTAAAAAAAAAAAAAATAAAATAAAAAAAAAAGCATTAATTAGTCAGTATTAATTAAATTAAACTTTCTCTTTTTTTGGAATCATGATGTTTTAAAAGGTTTTAATACTTGTATTTCTGTATTACAATCTCCAAATAAAATCAACTCAAATTCTATAAATAAATATTTTTTTAATATTTTCTGCAAAGTGTCTGCTGTTAATTTATTTTACTCAAATTATTGACATCAATTTTCTTTTTCGCGAACTATCTTTAATATATTTGAAATATTTGATATAATGTCAAAAGTTCTTAAAACTTTTTTTTTTTTTTGACAAAAATTAAGGTTTAAGATTTTTTGACAATATCCGAACAAAAAAATGATAAACATCAAAAGTTTTTATTTTGTTCCTTTATTTTTTTTTTTTTGTTTTTTTATAATAAATATTTGGTTTAATATTACCACAAATGATAAGAGTTTTTATTTTATTATTGCTTCCTTTTTCAATATTTTCTCAAAATTTATCAGAAAATACTTTTTTTTTTTTTTTTTTTGATATTTATTTTTCAATTTAAAATAGATTGACAGCAGCGACACCATCGGAAATAAATGATGATAAAATAAAATAACAAGGAGAAAATATTGAAAATATAAACATTCACCCGTAATCTGTATTTTCCAAAAGTGCCATTCTATTAAAAAAAAAAAATTCTTTGTTATTCTTAAATGTCTCAATAGAGAATCGTTTAGGTTGATTATTTTTTGTTTATTTTTTTTGTTTTTTTGATGATTTATAAGTTTGGTAAGTTCCTTATTATGAAATAGGCATCAAACAAACTTATTTATACTTTTATTGTTTATTTCAATTTTTATTGTTTGTTTTAATTTAAGGGATTTATTTACACGATACATTATACTTGCCAATATTAATTTGATTTGAATTTTGTAACCTTTAAAACATCCAGCTAATGGTGTAGTGGTTAAGACACTGGCCTTTCATACGAAACCCCAGCTGAGTCATATAAATTAATAAAAATAATATAGATTTTTCTTATAATATATAATTAGTAGAATATAATTAAATTAAAAATAAAGTATAATATATCTTATAAATTATAATTAATATCATATTGTAATAGCTATATAATAAAATAATAATAAAACCATAATTCTTGTATAAGATAATAGATGGTGTAGAATTAAAAGAAACGTCTTTCTTGTACAATAGCTACAGCCGAGTAATCAACGGCTTAGTGAAATTAATGATTTACGAAACTGAAGCTTAGTCAAATATGAATAATAAATGACTTAGTGAATGCCCTATACTCCTCCCTGGAGTGGCAAGGAAAACAAAAAAAAAAAAAAAAAAACCTTAAAATATTGATGTATTTGTAAGGCGGCATGTTATTTTGAAAAATCAGGTTTTGTGAAAAATAATTAAAATTTAAACTTCATTTATTGATTCAGTTGTCTAATTTAAAATTTAAAATATAGAAATAAATGGGAGCTTTTTTAAATTCGATTTTAAATTTCGAATAAATTGTGATTTTCAAATAAATCTTATTTGCTATTAGTATATGGTTAGACTTGTAAGCCAGTTCTTATTACAGACATATTCTCAAACGGTATATGTTACTGGGAAAAAAAGTGAAACATGTTGGACATGAAGCATATTTTCTGAATCGAATAATTTTAAAAATTAGGTGAAACATAAAAATATACTTTTAATAGAATTTGACACTGATTTCCTAAAATTGCCTTCCCGATTCATAAATATGAATATTATTATAAATATTGATTTTATTTTTGAACTGATATTCGTTTTCGTTAAAACTCTTAAATTTTTTTTTTTTTGATTAACAGTACGTCTTTCATACAGCAAATAGAAACGTTGTTTATTTTTTAAATGGTTTTATTTTATTGAGTAATTTTGTTGTAGTATCACAGAATATACCGTGAGCTCATTCAGTTATTCTTCAACTCCCAACTCAATGACAGTATTTATTTTAAATTAATTGCACAAATTCAAGCAAACATATTTCAGTGCATATAATGCTAAGCATACAACGCATTGATTATATTAACACGATTGAACAAATACTTGACATCAGTTTATCAAAATTTTACATATTTTCTGATTCTTTAGTTCGTTTTTTGACTCTTCTCTGAATCTTTATCGTAAAAAATAAACTAGTAGGATAGATCAAGTGTGTTAGGATGTAAAACTTTATTTTTTTTCGTCACTCTCTTTTTATACCCGTATGAACTATGTTCAAGGGTATAATAAATTTGCCATTACGTTTGTGACACCTTAAAGGAGTCGAGCTAGATATAGTGTCAAAGGTGTGGATCGGCTCAGAATCGAATTCTGAGTCGATTAAGCCATGTACGTCCGTCCGTCCGTCCGCACGATAACTCAAAAAATAAAGGAGCTAGGAGGCTGAAATTTTTTTTACGTCACTTTTGCAAAATTGTTAGTTTTGCTATTTAAATCCAACATTTTCGGTCGGCGGGATCGAGTAGCTGCCATACAACTTCTATCTTTATATAGAAATAACTCAGTATCTATTCAAGCTACGTTTCTGAAATTTTGCAAATGATGATCAAGTTTTATGGCAACAACTTCTGCAAAATTTGGTTGTGCTGGTGTAACGGGTTCGAGTAGCTGCCAGACAACTTATCCATTTAAATGAGAAGAACTCAGTGTTTATTGAAGCTAGGAACCTGACATTTTGCGAATGATGATCAAATTTTATGGCAACAACTTCTGCAAAATTTGGTTGTGGTGGTGCAACGGGTTCGAGTAGCTGCCATACAACTTCTCTTTTTAAATGAAAATAACTCAGTGTTTATTGAAGCTAGGAACCTGACATTTTGCGAATGGTTTTATGGCAACAACTTATGCAAAATTTGGTTGTGGTGGTGCGACGGGTTCGGGTAGTTGCCATACAACTTCTCTTTTTAAATGAAAATAACTCAGTGTCCGTCCGCACGATAACTCAAAAAATAAATGAGCTAGGCGGGTGAAATTTTTTTTACGTCACTTTTACAAAATTGTTAGTTTTGCTATTTAACTTCAGCATTTTCGGCCGCCGGGTTCAAGTAGCTGCCATACAACTTCTTTCTTTAAATGGAAATAACCCAGTGTCTATTCAATCTAGGTATCTGAAATTTTGCAAATGATGATCCAGTTTTATGGCAACAACTTCTGTAAAATTTGGTTATGATGATATGGCAGGTTCGGAAAGTTGCCATACAATTTCTCTTTTTAAATGAAAATAACTCAGTGTCTATTGAAGCTAGCTATCTTAAATTTAGTGAAAAAGTGTCGAGTTGCATGCCAAAAACTTTTGTAAAATTTGATTGGTCTAAAGCAGCCGGTTCAGGTTTCTTGCATTTCTTGGGACTTAATGAAGCTAGGCGCAATAGATTCGGGTAGCTGTCATACAACTCCACAATTTAAATAAATATATCTCTGTAGTTCGGTACTAAAACATCTGAATGTTTTTAAAAGATGATCAAGTTTTATAGAAACAGGATATATTACGTTCATACGGGTATCCCAGAGTTGACACAGTCTACTCTACTGCACTCTTCCTCGTTTCTTTTTAAATTTGTGAAATTACGAAAATTATACCACGAAAAGACTTTCAAAACAATAGTTTTGAAGCAGATAAATAGTAAATATGAAGTACTAAGTAGTTACAAAATGAAAAAAATACCCTATATTGATTATACTTTCTATAAAAGATACTTTTATTTATTTTATTTTGGTGACGATTTTCTTTCATTCTGCTTTTGTACTTTGTGTTGTATAAGAATAAGCCAAACTATGCATTACTGAAATGATAATAATACTTTCTTTAATGGTTTCAATGTTTTAAAAGACGCAAAAGAATAAAAAAAAAAAATAATAAAAAAATCAATAAAATGATAATACAAGTAATACACAAATGCAATGATCGTAAATAACTTACGATAAAAATGGTAATTTTTTGGTTTCAAAAGAAAGGAAATAGATACAATCAAATTGTATTTTGAATTTTTTTTTTATTATTTTCTGGTAAGTAGATAGATATGAAAAAGTAAAAAAAAAAAAGAACAAAGGAAAATTAAGAAAATGTGAAAATTATTTAACAATTTCCGGATAAGTTGAAATTATGAAACAATATAAAACAAAAGAGCTTTTAAATGAGTACATTTCCAAAACATAAAAGGAAATACATACAAAAATTGCAATTTTGTTTTTCTTGAAATTCTTTTTATAGAAAAACGTATAAAAATCGGAAAACATTTTGTAAAACTGCAATTTTCTTTTCACTGTAAAACTGCAATCAACAGCAACTCAAATTTTTTCTATACAGAAATGTATAAAAATCGAAAAGCATTTCGTTTAGTTTTAAGAAAATCGTGTTATATGATATATTCAAATGTTGCCCTTTGCAGAAACATTTTAAAAATTTTGCAGATTTGGCAACATTTTATTTGCGTAAAAAATCATTATTACTTCCTGACTTATCATACCTGTACAGGATTTAATCGTTTCAAATTTTTTGTTTACATAACGGTAAATTATAATAAAATCAAATTGCATCAATTTAATATATACTTATAACGTTAGAAGAAAATATTCAATAGAATTTCAGTTATTATATAATTATTTGAATATAGAATATTTTGCGACTTTGCAGATTGGAAGCTTTCTATCACTTGGCGCTACATTAAAAAAAGAGTTTAATGGATGGTTAAAAATTCTATTTAACTACGGTTATTGCTTTATCTCAAAGGTTAAATAAAAAGAAATAGACGTATTAAAACTATTTAGCAAAATTTTCCAAAGTCAAAAAACAAATTTTCGGAAATTAAAAATTGTTTTCTATCATTATTTGAATTGCCTATACAATTTTATCTTTCTTAAATAATGTTGTATTATAGTCAAGTAATAAAGAAAACTGATAAATATAAAAAAAAATTGACTAAAAAAAATTATTTAACAATTCATCCTAAAAAATGTTTTATGACAAATTATCTGGTTTAATTTTAAAATTCTTTTTTTGCTCTTTTTTTTTAGTAGACCCAAATAATAATCGTTTGTTTCAAATCCAACTTATACAAATTTTCAAAATAGTCTATTTTACTATATTTGAATTGATCCGACCATTGTAATTGAGAATATTAAATTCTAGTAAACTTTTAATTAAAGGCTATGTGTGGAATAATGAATTACATATTGCACTAAGCTAACTATGCTAACCAACAGCATAGCATTTAGTATTCAATGACGTAATTATACTATGGTAGTAATCATAAGTGTGGCTTGTAAATAATAAAAGTACAGCAAATAATAAAAGTTAGTCTATACTGATCATACGAAGAGTACACCGGTGTTTTAATGAAGAATAATAAAACTATACAAGGAATTAGTTATACCCCACAATGTCTATATCCAAACAGTTCTATATTCCAAAATATTTTTATTAATAAAATATTATACTTTTCGTTAAACACTTCTGTTTGCTTATTTGTTTGGTTACCTGAACTCTTTACAACTCTACGTGTAACTTTATTTGCGAATTTTTTTTTTCGAATATTTTTAGTTCGGTCAACATTTATGCTATTGCATTTCTATCTCTTTTACTCCATAAGTTGAAAGTTCAAAGTTAGAAAGGTGGGACAATTTCTTCTTTCAAGAGGAAGGGGAAGGTAAAGAAGAATAATGGTTATAAAAATATAATTACTTATTTGATATTTAATTCAAAAATTGATTGTTATTTGAATTTCTATAGTTAAATATTAAAATTAAAATAATAATATTAGGTTTGACATTGAAAATATATACATATATATATATTTGTGTTATAGATATATATGTATATATACATTTGTATTATATATGTATATATATTTATATTATATATATATATTTATATTATACTAATATTTATATTTTTCAAATAAATTTTCATAAACAAAAACCTTGAAAGTCATTAAAAAATGCCATGTGTTCGAAAATTTTTTTTATTGATTTTTTTAAGGGATTTTTTTTTAGATTTTTTTCAAACATTTTTCAAAAATAAATATAAAATTTAAAATTAATTTTGTAGTTCTGTACTTGTTTTTTTCTTCATTTAAGATTAAATTATAGAAAAAAATATTTAAATGTATATTTCAGTGAAAATATTTATGGCAGGGACAAGAAATTTCTTAATGATATGTAATCTTTATCAGAACCATTATCCTATATGCAAATTTTACCAGTATACTCCAATTAAATCTTTATATTTTAAACGAGTTTAATTAAGAGGAAGTTTAAAATTTAAATTATGGTTTGTGTAAGTCAATATTTTTATTTTTTGATTTATTGCACACCTATTAAAAGTAATAATTACATGTACATTTTACCATTATCTGTTAAATTTATTAAAAGGGGGGTTTTTGCAGTATGTATTTAAAATATTTATTTTAAAATTTCCATGTACATTTCTAATTTATTCATTAATCTTTTTTTCTTTTTACCATATCACCAATCGGAGATTATATTATTAAATTTTGTTTAAAATCATGTTTGGGTGCCCTGTTTAACACGTTCAATTCTGGGTTATATACCAGGTGAATACATAAAATGACCCTTTTCACAATAATGTACCAAGGAACTCTATTATACAAAATACTTCAATTGTATGATACAATAGATATAAAGGAAGTTTGTTATTTTTTTTTCCCATTATTGATGAAAATGTGCTTTTTATCAACAATTGTTATATTACATTTCCTTATTTTTGTTATTTTTATCATTATTTATTTTCTTTTAGAAAATTCTAAATGAAAAATTATTTTGATAAAAATAAAAAAAAAATTTAGTAAAAACTGGGTTTTTATATCAGAAAATTTTTATTTTTACTTAAAATAGCTATAGGTTTTTGTTTTTTTTTTTGTTTTACTGAATACAGTTTTTGAGGTGTTAGTTTTCAAATTGAAGCAATAACATAATATATAAGATTGTACTAAATTTTCTTGCATGTCCCATATAATGTTAAAAACAAAAAAATGTAAGAATACAAATCTTATTTTCTTTATGCTTTTTAATACTTTATTATATTTTTTTTTTTTTTTGTGTTTTGTTTGAGTTAAAATGAATTAATAAAAAACCTTAAGATATTGTTTATTTTCCTTCTTTTTTTTATAACGATTGAAGTGGGGTTTAAAAAAATATATAAAGCATTGCTATTCATTCTATTACTTTTATCTAATTTTATGGACAAAATTATAATCTTGAAGCATACTTAAATAATACAAAAACTCCATTAATGATTTTAAATATTTTATACATATTGGAGTTTTAAGACTTAGTTGGCATTCAATGTGTTGAATGCATAAAATTAAGCTTAAAATCAAATTTCTCTTTTTCAAACAAAAACTATACTCATGAACTCTTTTCTTTTTGTTTGGAAAAGTAAAATTTAAATTGAAGCTCCGTTTTATACATTCGATCCAATATCATATTAGACGTTAGACTCTATTATGTATATTGAAATATTAGCAGTTAAAATAACGTATTGTATCTATAATGTAGATACCAGAAGATGAATTCTGCAGAATCGTTAAAAAATATTCACAGGAAACTATACTCTTAAAATCAGATACATGAAAATTTTGAAAATAAATTTCATATTTTGGTAAGTCCTTTCAAATCTTAAATTCTAATTAATATTGACTGTCACTTTAAAAAAAAAAATCTAAATTCGTCCAACACTGTACACGTTATTATTATAAGAGAGGAAAAATGAAAATACATATAATAATAAAAAATAAAAACAAAAAAAAAAGAAACAATATTTTGTCATACTTTTTTTTCAATTTTATTTACATTTTCTGATAAAAATTGTCATTTACATCCGCCCGTATATCCGAAAAGTACAAAAACTATATACAAGAGAAAGGTAATGTTTTGATTGTGTTCAATGTGGTTTATTTCCGTTTTGTTAAAATGAAATGAAAGAAGTGAGTTGGAAGATTATAGGGATAGAATTTAAAAGGTCCAATGATACAAAAAACGAAAAGAAAAGAAAAAGTTATTGTTATTTTTGTGTTAACTCTTCTCCTCTTAATTTTTCCAGTATTTAAGTTTTTCATTTTCTTTCTTTCATGTTCTTTTAACAAAAATTGATTTCTTCTGAGACATTTAACTGAAAATAATAGGCTATTAACTTTTATTTATTAAGGTTTTTTTTTTTTCTTTTATGTAATGTTTGATTTCTTTCTTTCACTTTATGTACGTTTTTTTATATAGTTACATATATTATATATAAATATATATATATATATATATACATATATATATACATATATATATAATAATATTTATGTATGTACCTTAATATTTCCGGATATTATTTGTAAATTAATTTAACAAAAAGAAATTAATTTATTGTATTGATTAAAATTCTATATTGTTCGATTTTTGTTTTTTTTTATATGTCATTAGTTCAATTAATTCGAAACAAAAAAATATTGTTGAGTGTTAGTTTAGAAGGAGGAGGAGGTTGTAAACGGAAATGAATTTCATAGAAGTAAATGTATATTTTCTTTTAAATTTACGCTAATGGTATATGTTGGAAAAAGAGTGAAGGTAGGCTAGGAAAATGAGGCTATGTTGAATAAAAATTATGGAAATTCAAAATATATTTTTTATTATAAGTATTGATCTGAATAAATTCGTATTCAATTAGTAGATATGTAAGTCAGGTTTAAGAGTAGGTCTTGCCACATGTAAAGTTCTTTAAATTTCAATCAATATAATTTTATTTGTTTATACTTATAATTATTGTAATTTTATATTTGAGTTATTTGGGTACTGCTTTGTTTTTGTTTTGTTGTTAGGATATTTAGATGGATGAGTTTTAATTTATAAGTAAAAATTATTAGTTTACATATAATATTTGTTTTGTTACATATTCATTTTTAGCACATTTCCAAAAAAATTTTGAAAAAATGTGCTTATTAGTTTCACTCTGTCCGTCCGTCCATCCGTCCGTCTGTTTACAAAACTTCTATTCCGTTAAAGATAGAGAAAAAAAATTTTAACCATGGGTAGGTCTCATAAAAAAAATAATTTTGTGGAACAACTTTATCATGTAGCCCCTCCCATTACGGAGCTACAGCCCCTCAAACTTTGAAAAAGCCCTATTTTTAAATGCATATATCTTATGTTCTACTTAAGATTTTTTCAATCTGAAAGCGTCATTCGACAGGTATTTCTTTTATCTTTGTAAATTAATATGAAAATTATACAATTTTTTTAAATTTAGTATTTAAATTTACCGTTATGTGAAAACCAAATTTTGCATGATTTTTCTACTTTCATAACTCCGGCACGCTTCTAGGCAGAAGCTTGAAATTTTGAGGCAAGAAAGAACTTTTAGAATTAGTATAAATTTGCTCAGAAATTTTTTTTGGACCACCCCCTGTTTATGAGCTATTAGGGCTTAAAAATTGAAAATTTGCTATTTTTAAACACCTGTAACTTAGGAACCTGTGCACATTTTACTTCTGCAAGATATAGAAATTAAAGCTACAGTAATATATTTTTACGTGTGTTAAAGGTTTATTTAAGTTGTAAAGGGTTCCAAAGTTGCAGCTCTTCAAAATTGCGAAAAAGCCCCATTTTCAGATGTATATATCTCAGGCTTTGCGTAATAGTCGCTTCGGCAAGGCATGAAAATTAAAGGTTCAATAATATATTTTTACGTGTGCTAACGGCTTTTCTTAGTTATTTAGGATTCCGGAATTGCGGCTCCTCAAAATTTCAAAAATGTCCTATTTTCACATTTTTTCTTATTACATGAAATTTTCAAATTTTTGTGTAAGTCACACTTCTAAACAGTTTGTATTGAGTTTTGGAAATGTTTGGTTAAAAACCGTTGGTTTACATTCTACCTTGTTTTTTATTATTACTGACAAAGGCTATCCAATTAAAATTGAAAACCAGATAACAAAAAGTTTTCACTTTTCTTGGTATTTGATTCTGGGCTCTCAAATGAGAGATTGTCTCTCTAATTATTTTGACATCCACCGATTTGTACATGCAAGAAATGAGCAACTAAAGATTTAACAAACATAAAAGGAAGTTAATGCTATTAGACCAATATTGTTCTGAATGACTAATATAACATATATATAATATACAAAATTCAATAAAACAAAGCATAATTTGGGTTCGTGATGATTGCTAATCTTCTTAAAAATTGTTTTTGTGCTTTTTGAATGCATTAAGAATTATTATAATCTTCTCAACTATGAATCATAGGTGCTATAGTTTAAGTTGATTAAAATATTTCTTTAAAATGTTTCTACTCTTTTAATTTAAATTTTTAGGAAATTGTACAGTTTATCAACTGATGCAGTTATTCTAAAAAATTGACTTTCAATCTCTGTTCTTTATTTTACTCTATTGATGATTGTATGCATATAAAGAATTCAAGATTTTTCAAATTTTTATTTAATGCTTCCAGTTTTCTTCTGATTTCGAACCCTAATCTATAGTAGCGCCTTACTTATAATCTACCATTTAGCGAAAGACAATGATTTTGTCTGAACTTTTAAGTTGTTATTGTTAAAAAAAAATGATATAATTCCAAATTAAACCAAAAATATCAATTAAATTATTTATGAAATTATTGAAATTTCAATTGAATTGAATTATTAATGAACTTTTGAACCACGTTCTAAAATTTTAATAACGGTTGAAAACATTTTTATGTAAATTAAATTAGTAAGCACACAAACCTTATTATCATTATGAAAGGTAGTCAGTATTTAATACAGAAAAATGTGCTGCTTTGTCAGAGCGATATATTACATTTAATTTATGTGTAGTCAGCTAATTACAAATAAGAAATATATATTTTGCCAAAAAAAATCTATTTAAAAAGGTTGCCTGTGATAAAAAATTTTTTACTATGTACATATATTCACACTACATTTATTTTTAATTTTAACCCCATATGAACTATTTTAAATATTTTTAAATTAACATTTCCACAATTTTGAAGCAACTAATATAACATTTTTTTCTTTTATTTCTTTTTCATAACTTTCATCTTTGTAAAGTTTTATAAAAAAACTAAGATTCACTTTTTGAAAAATTTCACTAAAATATTTTGTTTTTTTAATCATTACTTAAATTTAAGGTTTTTAAAGTATTATATGAAAGGTTTCATCATCATTAAAATTATGAATTTTTTTTAAATGTCACTTTAAAATCATTTTACCACTTTTGTTTATTTTGTTTTTATTTTTTTAATTTCGAATTTTCTGTAATTACCTTAAATTATTATGTATTTTACTATTTATTTTTTTCTTTCAAACCTAATTTACTCTTAATTTCACTTAAAAATTTTATTTCGTGAACTCAACCATGTGACAATAGTCTAGAAAACGACAAAATCTTTTGATTTTCATGCATTAAAAATTCAAAAAAAAAATTCAAAAAAAAAAAAACTTTCTATTCTATGATGGCGGCAAATTGATGTGTGATTTTTATTATACACTTTGACTTTAACTTTATTATAATGGTTGATTTTATGAAACTTTAACTCTTTTATCATTTTTAAATTTCTTACCATTATTTTCATATATATTTATGGATTTATATAAAATGGTAATCTAAACCATAGTAAATGGTAAAAATCGTAGACGATCAGTCTAGGTACAACTAAATTTATTTACCTAAATAATTCACAAAAGTATAACATGAAAAGTTCGACAAAGAAAAAAGTTAATAAAGTTTCGGACTCGTCTATTTTAGAAATTTCCCCTATATTCAATTTCTTAGGCCATTTACCTAATATAAAGTACATTATATAGCTCTATATTCCGGAATTTTAAGTTAAAAACCTTATTTTTAAATGAATAGACTCCTTAGAGTATAAGATTGTTTATTTTATTTAAAGAGTAGTAAGATAATTCGTAGATACAAAATTTCAATCATTCAATCTCTATTTAATCTATTCAGTTTTTAAATATTTCTATAGACCGGATAGTAGGACCTAGGTGTACGGTAAATTTCAATTTATTTTTCTTTTGTTATTATTACTACAAAATTTGGCGGATGGTTAGACCTTTCGAAAACAATTACAGTATTTATTTGTAGAAATAATTTTTAAAATTCTATAGGATATTAATTGCTTCTAATAAATGACTTCGATTATTAGAAGCAATTAATATTTAGTTTCTTTCTCAACTTAGTTCAGTTAATATGACATACCTATATATTGTTTCTTATTTCAGGTTTTAAGAGTTCAATTGAAATGACATTTGTTTGTTTATGATCAGAAATGTTTCTAAATATTTATTTAATATTTGTTTTTCCTTCTAAAGAACATGTCTTCCAAAGACACCCAGAATATTTCCTTGATACTATCCAATTTTTACTAACTAAATACACCTTCCCCTTTATGCATTATAGTGATATGAAACTTCTAACTGCGAACACGGTCTATATTTTGACTAGAGAGGGTCTAGAAACATTGAATTTGGGAGTGAGAATGAATCGACGTATTATTATAGTATTATTTTGTTAATATATGACAGTGTTAGTAAGTTTTTGTATAATAATCGCAATCATCTTATAATATACTCTGTAATCTTGGTAAAATGATATACCGCTGCCTGAAAATGATATGAAAATTCGGTTTAAGGGTGAGGCTAAAAAAATATTCTTACAATAACATTTCGAGCAATAAGAAAAAATTTTGTTACAATCTAAATTTAAATTATAATGATTCTTCCATATGTAATATCCATAGACGATAATGGGGAATCAAAATTGGTTCGGTTTAAAAGTTTCAAATTGAGAATGATTTCGGCTTCAGTTCAGATTTTCATTGTATTTTATTTTTTCTTCAACTGTTACTACAAAACAAATCTAAACTTTCAATATACGTATGTCATCTAAAATTCTAAACTATCTATTCTTATTATCAAAAAGATTTGTATCTTAAATAAAATTCAAAAATATGTGAGTATATAGTTACCTGATATATATACGTTTTAATATATATATAATTAACTGATAGTTTGCGAGGACAAAAGAAAACAAATTTAATGTTTTGTCAAGCAAATAGAATGTTTCCAATTAAAATGACATAAAAGATAATATGAGAATTACCTGTTTCAGAAAATAATTAAGATTATTTTTTTCCATCATCATTATAATATTATTGTTATATATTACACAGTTTAATCGTCATCATAATCTAATTCTTTTGTATATCTAAACAGTAGAAAATTTTTGTTACTCTCTTTTTGAAAATAATTTACTTAAGAAAAGGAAATATCAATGAATTTCAGAAATTATCAAATACAATGGTGGGTGATATTAAAATTGAAATAAACGAAAAAAAATAATTAGAGAAAAATTCTGTAATGTGAAATTTCAACAAAATAAAAAAAAAAAGTGTAACGACAAAAATATATAATTTTTATTTTAGTAATGAGGGTAATTTTTTATACTAAGAGTTAATAACATGTAATTTAATTAAATATAGTTCAAGGCTGAAAACATTTTCGAACACTTAAATGTTAGAGAACAAAGAAAAAATTAATTAGATTGATTAATTTAGATTGATTTTCTTCTTAAATTTTGTTGTAGTAATAAATTCAATTTTTAGTCTATATGTTAAATACAGTTCAGCATCTTTCCTTACTACTGCCTCAGCAAAGACTACGGCATTCACTCTTAGTATATATAACTCAATTTTGTAGTAGCGCCTTAAGTTATATCTATAGATTTTTGCTACTTTTACGACTTTTATTATTCTTCTCCTATTTATTGTTCATATAGTTTAAAGTCTTCTCTCTTTTATTTTCTTATCTGTAAAATTTCCAATCCAGAGTTTTTTTTCCGATCGGATTAATCTGATATTATTTATTGCATTATGTACCTACAGGAGAATTATGACCCCTAGAAATTATTTTTTTTTTTTTTTTTTGCATGCCTTCACTCACTACTCCTGTCCCATTCTTTCTTCTACGCTGTATAAAAAATATTAAAAATAAAGGTATTAAATACAAAAAGGTTTAAAATAATGGTGGGTAACTGATGGTAAAGTAAATATAGTGTGTAAATCATATAAATTAGTTTTGCTGCTTATTTTAATCGCTTATTTTATTTTATTTTTTTGTTTATCTGCTTTTTAAATTTAATTAAAGAAAGTCTTAATTTATTTGAATCTATTTCTTAAGTAATTTGATTTTTTTTTATTGTTACTTTCTTCTTTTCTTTTTGTTTTCACGATTTTATTATTTTTTTTTTCTCAAAGCCGCAACACCTTGGCATCATCAAAGAAAAACAAGAAGAAAAAGATACAGGTGATGAGAAAATAAGGTGAAATTAAAACTTAAGTATTAACTATTTGTTTTTTTTTTCGATTTGAGCGCTACTGTTCAAACCATTGTAACAGATTTATTTATCTGGGATAACATTAGTAACGCAATAGAAATTAGAGCAACGTTTTGTTTTTTTTTTCTGAAATAGTGAAATGCTCTAACACGAAATTTAAAGTGAAAGGTCAGGCTATCAGAATAGTGTTTGTTCCTTTGTTTTTCTTATTTTAATTACTACTTGCCTAAAAAAAAAAAAAAAAAAAAAATAAAAAAAAAATGCTGGAACATTAATTACTGTTGGAACATGGAAGTTGCAGTTATTATTGGTGTAATAATAAATTTGTTAAAAATTTTCACAGTATTTCATGTTGGAATTAACATAGTTTTGTTTTTTCTCTTTTTTTTTGTTTTAATTAAGTCTGTGTCATAATTTATATTTTAAGAAGAATTTCGAAAGTGAATTTTGTAAAAAAGAAAATTAAATTAGCATAAGATGTGAGTTATTAAAATACTATAGTTTTATATAGTTAATTATACATTATATGTATCTAGATTATTTGTGAACTATTTTAGTGGTACATACCTTTAAATACGTCTCCTTTTTTTATTGATACATACCTTTCCAATTTTTTTTATAGGCTTTTTATAAGATTTAAGTATGAAATGATGAAAAATATAATTTGCTAATTTAATTTATTTTGTAAAACATTTTAGCAAATTTTAATAATAAGGCAGAATGCAAAATCAACGATTTTTATAGCTGCACATTTTCCTTAGAATTGCATCACTTGCATCAATATTTGAAAATTTTCTTGAAATTTCATATAAAAAGAAAAAATGTGAAAAATAAAGCGACACTTTCTTTAATTTTAAAAGAACTCTACATAATAAAAAATACCATTTTATAAAGACAAATGTATATATCCCAAGTTCTGCGTAGTAGTTTTACAATCTAAGAACGCTACAAAAGACCGGAATTTTTCTTATCTTTATAAAACAGTATCAATATTATGCAATGTTTTGCAATTTACTATTTAATTTTACTGTTATGTGAAGAGAAAATTTAAAAACAATGTATAATTTTGATATACACTTTAAAAATAGGACTTTTTGAAAGTTTGAGGGGCTGTAGCTCCGTAATGATGGGAGCTACTTAAAAATGTTTTTATAGAACAACTATTAATTTTTTTTTTTTGAAACTTACCCAAGGTCAAACTTACCAAATTTCGCTACTCTATCTTAAAGGACGAGCGGACAAAATGAAACAAATAGCAATATTTTTCCAAAATTTTTTTTGGAAATGTGCTAGAAAAAGGAATTTGATGAAAACTAAATGAAATTTATAAAAACGGAATTTAAAAAAAGAGGATTTTGGTTAATTGGCTTTATATAAGACAGTTATAGTAATGTAAGATGGTGTTATGGTGATGGTGTTAAACTTTATGTAAGATGGTGTTATAATTCGAAAAGAAAAATTCCAAATAATGACAAAAAATAATTCCAAAAGAAATAAAAATTCGTATAAAAATCGTCTATAATTAATAATATCCATGTAACAAAATAATTATAAGGTAAATATTTTATAGGTGGTTACAAAATCAAGGTATTTTCGACTTTTCCAGAATATTTATTAATATGTGTACTTATGGGAGATTCTGAATTAGAAGAGGAAAATTTTAAAGTTGAATTCAAAATCGGTGTTATAATAAGCTTTTTACAAAATATTTGTATATGTATATATATATATATATATATGTATGTGAGATTCTAAATTTGGACGATTTTATAATTAAAACATCAGGGCTTCAATAATTTGTCAAGCAAAGGGTATGCAAAGTTGTTTGTCATTAAATTTTGAATAATGGAAATTTTTTTTTCGATTATTCAAAACAAACAAACTTACGTAAAATTCAAAACAACAAACAAAACAAAAACACCAAACTAAATAAACTTAAAATTCTAAGTAATTTTTACTTTAGGACTTCTACTAAAGAAAAAGTTTTGGGTATGCTTGAGGTACTTTCGCTTGAGGTACATTATCCGATTGTCTTGAAATTTTACATAACAGTATCTAGTGACCGGTATACTATCATAGACGAAAATAGTAAAATACTACAAAATGTTCTGAACATTTCAAAATAATCAATTTGACCTTTAAATTACCTTTACTCCAAAAGTCATGTTCTATGAAATATAGGTGACGTTACTAGGTATCGTTATGTAAAATTCCTAGGCAATCCAACAATGTACCTAAAGTAAAGTGTATCTAAAGTTTTGAAGTATTTAAATTTAAAAGATGCTTTTATAATAATAAGAAAAAGAAAAGAAACTAATAATATAAAGAACATGAGACTTTTTATAAATTTTGATGAGTTTAACATAGTTTCGAAATACAAGTAATAAAATAAAAGAAAATTTTTCGGAAGAATGTAGCTAGGCTTTTCTTTTTCCTAAAAGCTAAAGATGTTACGTTACCTGTAATTTTGTAATGTAATAACAGAAATTGTTAATTTTCTTAAATTTTAAGTTTTCAGCTCAACGGGAAGGGTATCTAAATTTTTAAGGGTTTTTAAAATTCGGAAGAAGGGTTTTATAAATTCGAATAAGGGCCTCGGTGGCTTAATGGGTAAGAGTGTATGAAATACAAGGTAAATACCGAGGGAGTTTGGGTTCGAATTCCATACTCATCACAAGAATAATTCTCCCTACGAATCTAATCGGATTCGTCAAAGTAATTAAGAAAAAACTTTTGAAAATAAACAACAAAATAATACCGAAATTTTGGAAATTTGAATTAAAATATTAATTCTAAAAATAAAAATTCATAAGTAAACCTACATTTGATTATTTTTTTTTCTAAATCCAGTAAATTTTAACCCTGCATTTTTGGTTTATTATTTATTATAAACTATGTATCTATAAAAGTTCCTGCCACTTTTTTCTTTTGATCGCATTTAAAATGTTGCCGCCTTTTATCATGTTTATCAAAAAACCTTTTTTTTTATAATCACTGAATCAGTTTCTTTCTATTAAATATAACAGGTTGTGCAATTTTCCAGTTTAAATCAATAACGTCTTAATGTCAAGTGTTATTTTCTATCAAATTACAGAAATAGTTAAAAAGAAAATAAATGCATCAAATTTTAACGCTATCGCAATATATAGTTTTTATGATCGCGGCTCTATTAAAATAAAATAAAGTCATTTAAACTGGAATTTTTTGATGTTTATTCGTGTTTATTACGTTAGTTATTTTACAGTTTAGAGTTTGATAATAACACGATTGCTTTTAAAGTCGTGAAATTTTGCTACATGTTTTTATAATTTCTATAAATTTTATAAGTTTTAAGTCGTTAGATGTTTTCGCTTATGATCTGTAATGAAAAAACGATGACGAATTAAAATGCTGTACTATTTAGTCAAAATAGTAATGAAAGTTATCTTTATAACACAGCAAAATACATCAAACTTCAGCAATTGGTAGGTACGTAGATAGAAAGGCGTTGCAAATGCGCCACATAGACCAAAGTTTAGGGCCATTGTGATACCTTGAGTATCAACAGGGCCGTTGTGATACCTAATTAAATCATTCGAAGTCCATTTTCAGATCGAAAAGATAATTTAAGAAGGATTTGTCCAGAAAATTTCTTTTTTATAGAGCAGAGGTGAAAGATTGAGAGAGGTGAGAAAACGTACAGTGTTTGTGAATCCTAAAATAATCCTAAAATCCTATTGCATTACCGATAATACGGCGATTTTGAGATAAAACTCTAGTTAATCATTTAAGATTTAATAAAGACCAGGACTGTTTAACCACAGCACAAGTAATAATAAATAATCACATATGGTTTGTCTGTATATTTACTTGTTGTTAAGACCAACATTAAGAGGTTGAGTGCTAGTAAAAAAAAAAAAATTGTATAAGGGGATAGAATAATTTCTTTTATCAATTTCTTTGAACCCATTAATTGTTTCTACACTCTATGGTCGCTTCTAACTACATGAATTTTAATTGCAATATGCAATTTTTTGTACTCATACGAACGTAGTTCTGGGCGACAATAAATTTGCCATTAAGTTTGACACTTTAAAGAAGACGAGTAAGATATGAAAAAGTATTAATAAATTCTTGATCAAGTTTGAATTCTGAATCTATTTAGTTATGTTTGTCCGTCCACACGATGGTTTTATGCCATTTGATTATTATAAAATATATAAATGCCAATTTTATAATTGAAATTTAACAAGGTTGGTTGGTTGGAGTATAACAACTTTTTATTTTACTTGAGAATAATTCCAGTATTTATTTAAGCTATTACATCTGAAATTATGTTAAAGATTTTTATAGCAACGATTTCTGCAAAATTTGGCTGCTCTATCTATCGTAACAGCTGGGATAGCTGTACCACTTTAAAATTTATATCTTCAAATTTTGTGATTTACTTAAGGTAAGCATTTAAAATTTTGTAAAAAGGTGATCAAGTTTTATAACAATAATTTCTAGATTTCTTTTTCTGGCGTAAATCTGTAAATTTACCTATACATATATCTATCATATACTCTGTATTTAATTAAGAGAAACCTCATTATGTTTCGATAAAATTTAATTAACTTTTACAAAATTTCATACATTATATTATGTTCGTATATACAAATGTATGTATATGTATATACATTTTTTAGCGATAATTCTAGTGCGTTTTGTCTTTTTGAATTCTTTGAATGAATAATTTTAGTGTTTGATATGTCACCCCATCGTATTACCTCTAAGATTTAGATAAAATTAAATAAATCTACGCATGAACAAAAAGTTCACTTCAAATTTCATTGTAAAAATCAAAGGATAGAAGAAAAAAAACGTTCATATTAAATTCCATTAACGCTTCAATTTGAAATTAAAAATAAATTACTTTTGTGTCTTTTGTGTTTGTTACTTAAAAGAGAGCGATTTGAAAAACAAAAACAAAAAAAAAACATTAAAATAGAAAAACCTAAGTGTAATCTATCTTTTAAAAACTCTCTCTTTTTACGTTTTTTATTTAACTAACTATACTATCTATTTACTTTTTTTAATCAGTGGTGTTACTAATTTTTTTTAAATAAGATAATTTTAATTTAAAGAAATTTCGAATTAAGGAAATTGTATACTTACAATAAAATATAATACCATAGTACAGTAAAATGAGGAAGAATATGCCGAAAGTCGCATTTAAATAAATAATTTTAGGAAACATGTTGAAATAAAAAATAAAACAACAAATACAAATAACTGAAGATCTCCAGATTATTGTCTGAGGGCTATAGAAAAGTTAACGAACAGTGTATATTATGGACTGGGTATACAAAAATTATTAATTATTATGTACATATTAAAAATTTTTAACTATGTATATCATATTATACATATTATGTAGATATATAAGTACTTACTTATATAGAAGAATTGTTCAGTGTTCTCTTTTTATATTGATAATATTTCTCTTCTTTTCCTTACGACCTTTATTTCCTTTCCTTATATTATGATATTTCCTTAATATATATTTGTTAAAATTATACTAACTATTATGCTTTCAAACGGATATCCATTCTAAATTCATACCAAAAAAATATTAGCGAAACCGGCCAGTCTACCTCTCTTGATATAAAAGCTATATGATACTATAGTTGTCTAGAATACAGTTGTCGTTAGTTCAAAAAGGTGTCATATGTCTTTAAGTAAGTTTATTTAAAGAATTTCCGGTGACCAAAAATAATGCTCCGCAGGAAATGCACTGATGTAATGTAAATTTGATTTTATAGGAGAATAATGGTATGAAACGAAAGAGAAAAGTCTCCAAAAATGAATTGACATGAGGAGGGATTTTTTCCAAACAAAATTTTAGCAAATTGATTCGACGTAAATACTAATTCCTAATACACTATATATTACAATACCAAAATTCTTTTTTTCTTAAAGTTTGGAAATTTAGTGTATTTGCAAATAAATAAAAAGATCTGCCACAATACAATGTAAAAGCTGAACTGTTTTCACAGCAAAAAACAACAGACTGCAGTGCAATATGTATTTTAAACTCTCCATTATCCAAATATTTCTATTCTGAAAATATATTTTAAGATATTATCATTTCACTGACGATAATCCAATTGAGACTTCACTGTAATTGTAAAAGTAACAACAACAACAGAAGTACAATCTTAAACCACAGATGAATTAATTTTATTGAACGTAAAATAATTAATAAAAAAAAAGAAAACTTGAAAACGCAAGAAAAAATAAAATATGTATTTTCATTTTTTTTTTTAAATAGTTTGTTTATTTTATTTGTTTTTGTTTGTCTTTTCATTAGAGCAAAGATTGATTCAGTTGACCCGATTGTCTAGTGACCCACTGAAATAATGATTCAATATATTTTATAAAATAATATGCGTTGAATTTATTTATTTTTGTTTTTTTATTTTTATTTTTGTGCTTCATTGATTCTAACATCTTTTAAAACTTAAAAGGTCTTATCCAATATCATCTGAACACAATTGAATCAATACGAAAAGTAACAACAATATGAAATACATAAATTGTTTTCTTGCGTTTTTATGCGTCCGCATCAGTTTCGGTTTAATTTTCCTTTTACACGCGTTTATTTTTTTTGTTTTATTTATGTGTGGATGCTTTTTTTATTTTAATGGCGAAGAAAATTTTTTTTCCGCCATAGAATCGCATGGTGCTAATTTTATTGTACATTTATTTATTTAAGGTTTTTGTTTTTTTTCTTTTTTGTATCTTGTTCAATCTGTTGCATGCAATTTTTTTTTTTTCATTTTTGTTTAAAGTTTATTGAAATATGAAGATCTAAAAGTGAATAGTATTAATAGAAGAAAAGTGCGACGTTAATGGAAGTAAAATGATGAAAATGTTGAAAAAGATTAAATCAATTTTATTGGTTTTGTTGTATAAATGTTGATACGAATGTTTTTAGTGAAATCTACATTTTTTTTTCTTGTTTTAAAAGAATCATTTTTGTTTCCACTTAATTTAATTTTATAATCAACATATTGAAATTATTCAACCGTTTATACATGCGCATTCAATATTTCCTGATCATCCGGTACAATTATTGATATCCTGTTGATGTTTGCTATGAATTAAAGTCAATATATTATGTAGAGGATGTTATATTACATATGTTTTTTTTTGTATATAAGATAAATTAAAGTTTAATATACACTGTTTGTTTATTGTTTATTGTTAATGTGTGTTAAAGCGTAAAGATGTCAAATATTTTTGGAATTTAAAATTTTAATATTTTATAATGACTTTTCAATATTTTTTTTTGTTAATTTTTTGTTGTTTTTTTTTTTTTTGAGAACAAGATAAGGTCCACAAAATAATGCGAGAGAATTATATATTTTATATTCAAAATAATGAAACTCTTAAATCTCAAAACAAAACATTTTAACATTAAAATTTTACGAAAGGACTGATATATTATTTATTATAACGAAAGTAAAAAATTTCTTGTTTTTGAAAAAAAATTTTTTTTTTAAACAAAAGAAAGAAAGGAATAAATAAATTTAAAGTAAGTCAATTATGAAACAAAGATAATCTTTTCTTAATGAGTCCCAATGAAAAGAAAAAATAATTTAATTTTTTTTTTTTTTTTTGAATTTTAGTAAAACAAAGAGGAAATAAATTTCATTGAGTCACTTGATCGAAAAAAATGAATGAAATTTAACTTAAAATATATAAATTAAATCGAAATTAAAAGTAAGATTGTATGTTGTTACTCCGTAAACATAATTCAAAGCCCAACTATAAAAAAGAAAATGTTTGACGTAGTTTTCTTTATGAAATTTGAAATACTTTTAACCAGTTAATGGTTAGAACATAGTTAAGCATAAAAGAAATAAAAAAACGTTTTTATTCACATGTAGAAAAAACAAATATATAGCGTGTTTAGTTCTTGATGGTCTTATTTGAAATTAGTGATTGGATATATGGAGAGGAACAAAGAATGATATAGGAGGAGCCGCCTATTTGCACTGTTTTATAACTTACGAAGTCCTAATTTAGCATTATTTCGATAAAATTGGAACCAATGATAGAAAAAAACAAAATTTTTTTTTATTTTACTTTAACTCTTATTTTGCATTCCATCCATATTGTAGTAAGTCAAGTCTTCAAATATTCTTAATAAAGGAATTAAAGTAAATTCGAAAAATATCAAAAAATACCAAAATATTTTTTAAACTATAATTTTAGTACACTGATGCTGTTAATAATTTGCGATAATCTCTTAAACTAAATTAAAATAATTGCAGAAAATTATTTCAAGCTTCTTAAAGGACTATAATCTGTTCTGATTAAACGATAAAAAATTGTTCTCTTTTTTCATATTACGTAATATCTATATAAAAATAACAGTTATGTTGTTACTGACTTTAAAAACAAATTGCATACTTACTTAGTTTTTCATCAATATGTTTGTTAAAACAATTCTGATTATTAATTAAAAGTTTTGGATCATTTTGCATTCAATTTTATGTTTGAATTATAGGCGATCTTTCAAATTTATCACAAGGAAAATCGAGAAAACCAAAACGAAACGGAATATAAAATTGAAGGTTTTCAAAAGTGCACATTTTCCAAAAGATATGAACTGTTTTTATGCAACAAAACTTTTATGTACTGTTGACATGCAACAAAACTTTGTAATTTTCCTTAGAATTTTATAAGAAAATGTTTTGTAAAATTAAAAGAGACTTTTTTTAATTTCGCTAGAATGTAATTAAGAAAGCTATTAACACATAAACTTAAAAAATAAAATGTTGATGCTTTAATTTTTGAGTTTTACTTTGAAGAAAAAGGAAATTTACAAGTGTCGGAAAATTGTAAATTTTTAATTTTTGACTCCCATTAGCTCTTAAACAGGGGGTGGTACAGCAAAGTTTTTCAGTGGATTTAACAGACTGATAGAGTACCTACTTATAAAAAATATTAAAATTTCTTAGATTTCCTCTCAAATTTCTAACTTCTACGCTTATTTACTGTTGCTCATGATAATTAAATGTTAAGTAAGTACTACAATAAATGTAACTTTGAGTAAAGTTTTGTCATATAATTAACAAGACCCACTAATTTAATTTGCTCCCTCCTATTTAATCCTATTCTACTCTTCTAAAGATGATGTTTGTCAACTGCGTAGTTTCAGCATTAGGAGCTTCAGTATGGGAGCTTGAATATTTTACTAGCACACAATCACCTACATTCAATATTTTAAATTAACCCAAGGTAATTGGTGTTTGTCGACGTTTTCAATTGACGCAATTTAATAAATAAATGAACTTCCATTTTAATTTAAACTAGTATTAAGAAGGCTCTGTCAATTGAACCATATTCTCTATTTAATTTTACTATTTATTACAAAATTGTTGTCATGTCAATCCAATATAAAGTTTTCTGCTTTAACTATTTTTTTTTTTTGAAATTTTAGTAATATTTCATTTTTAATTTTATAAAATTAATAATAATTTTCTATAAATAATGAATAGATAGCAAAGCTTTACAGCAGCAGCAGCCGCAGCAGCAAAAACCATTATTTAAAAAAATAAGACTACCAACAAGAATTATTTAATACTTACATAAATATTTTATAAAAAGATTATTATTCGATTTAGGTTAACTAATAATATGTACTTGTGCCTTTAAGATATTTTTTTCGATACATGTACTTGTATATGTATATATATTTATATACATTATGTACTATGAGTACGTAGTTTACTGCATTGATGCATCTTGTTGCATTTAATGTACAATCAATCAAAAAACAAGAAACAAAAATGTTGATAAAATGTTGTCCGCCAATAGTATTACAGGTTTAATAACTAAAAAATTAACAAAAAAAAAAAATATTAGTTTTTCAGACCCTACGGGCTGTAAAGTTAAACAATCAATCAATGAAAACAAAAATCTGATAATTTGATATTTTTGTACAAATATATATATATATATATATATATATATAGAGAGAGAGAGAGATGACTTCCCTTCGGCTGGTGGTATGCACAATCGTTGTTTTTTTTGTGGCTGCATTGTTATCTATTAAGTAAAAAAAAATTATATTGTGGAACTGTTCTTCCACTTTTTTTCTTTCCTATATACAAGTGACTATCCTAAG
This sequence comes from Poecilobothrus nobilitatus, assembly GCA_947095535.1. NCBI lineage: Eukaryota > Metazoa > Arthropoda > Insecta > Diptera > Dolichopodidae > Poecilobothrus > Poecilobothrus nobilitatus. Next base: position 276,071,845 of record OX352772.1, read on the forward strand.
TGATTTCCTAAATGCACGTGGAAATAGAAGTGATTATCAACGTAACATTTTTATGTATAGTTACTCAAAAAAGAATTGTTTAATATACCATAAAAATGTTGTTTCATAATATTAAATCTTATGTTTGGAAAAATGAATTTTTAGGTTGCAAAAAATGGGATCTCTTGTTCTCGAATTAATTTTAATTTTGGTATATAAAATTTAATTGAAATTTCAATTTTTTTAACAAACATATTCTGTTGAAATTTTTAAAAATTAGAATCTAAATCAAAAAGTTACGAGATTTCATAATTTTAATAATACGGTATGTAGGGAAATTTTGGTAGTTAAACTTCCTCCATAATTTTGTAACCAGTAAAATTTTTGACATTTAACAAACTATGTCGAATTACATTCACTTTCAGAAACTTTCGTTACGTTTGACTTATCTATCGGAAATTTCTATATTTCGAAACTATGTCCTAACTAAACTGAAAATCTTTTGATATTATTTGAGTAATAAAAACATACATTTTGCAGTTCGATAATTTTCGAATTGAATTCTGAAAAGGTGATGGATATAATCCACTTACTTAATTTAATATTTCAATTTTTCAATTTGTCACTTTCTTCTATTGCTTTTATTTTTTATTTATTTATTTATTCATTATTATTGCATATTATAAATAAATGTACAATCATTTTTTTGGCCGGTTGCCTTAAAGGCATGTGAACTATCTATTACTTTTATGGGTAAATCAAAGAATAAAAATAGACTTTAAAAGAAATTATAATAGAAATTGTTGAATAACTTTTTGATTTACATAATTAACATCTGATCTACATTTGATTCTACATGTTTATGCCATTAAAATGCATTCTGTTAAAATATACATATATGGAAGTGTCAAATTTGACAATTCAAATATTCTAGTATTAAAAAAAAGGCAACTATAATATTTTATTTAAATTTCCGCGAAATACATTCAAACGTCGAAAGTAAGAAAATCGATTTTCTTTGTATTTTTCTCACTTAAAGACAGATTTTTCTTTTAATTTGATTTTTTTTTGTATTGAATTTTTTTTTTCTAAAGTGTAACAAAAGTAATTGGGTACCATTACCTTTTATAATAAATCTTTTCTTTGTTAAATAAATTTGGTTTTTTTTTTGTTTTATTTACAGAGTTTAGTTCAAAAGTCTTCTTTTTTCACTGGAAGGAAGAAAAAATAAAAAATTGATTTCTTCTCTTTAAAATTACAGACAAACAGGCACTTCTTTTGTTTTGTTATTTAACAGAGCAAGAAGTAAAACAACAAAAAATATGACAGTATTAATTTTTAAATTAAAGTAGTCGGCATTTAAGTTGAGGTTATGTTATACTTTGAGAAAAAAGGCGGATATTTTTATACCCGTACGATAGAATCGGGTATAATAAAATTACTCCTCCGTTTATAACACCTCGAAATAAGCGAGCTAGATATACCTTCAAAGGTATGGATCGGATCAGAAAAAAATTCTAAGACTTTTGAGCCATGTCCGTCCGTCCGTCCGTCAGCACGCTAACTCAAAAACTAAGAAAGATAGAATCTTGAAATTTACACAAAATATTTTGGGAGTAATTTGTAGGTTCCCTATTTTTTTTGGTTGAGTTTGGACCAAGCCTTAGGGTAGCTCTCGAACACCTAACTTTTAGATCCCCACATTTTTTTTGCAATAGAGCTATGAAATTTTAACTACTGATAGATCTCACAAAAATATTAATTTTATTTTTAATAACTTTTTTTTGTAGCCCCACCCGTTACGGAGCTACAGCTCCCCAAAGGTTCAAAAAAGCTCTATATTTAAATTGTTATAGCACAAGTTGTATAAGGTATATCTTCATTTTGAAAACGCCAAACGATTACTACTTTTATTAGCTTTAAAAGTATATATACAATAAATATATATTTGTGGCATACGGTGTCTTAATTTACCGTTATGTAAAACTCAAATTTTGCAAAATCCTTTAACCCTTCTATTTTCTAAACGGTTTAAGTTAGAAACTTGAAATTTTGACAGAAGTTAGATCTTTGAAAATAAGTATGAGTCATTTCAGACATTTTTTTTGTATCAGCCCCCGTTTAGGAGCTGTAAGGAGTCAAAAACTGAAAATTTCCTATTTTTAAACACCTGTAACTTGAACACCTGTTAGAATTTTTTTGAAGTAATACACAAAAATTAAAGCTTCAACATCATACTCTTATTTCTGTTAACAACTTTTTTTAATAATATAGGGTTACTTTATAATTGACGAAAGTGTTACTTGATTTTTTCAAATTTTCTAACAAATTTCTTTAACGATTTTTTTTGCATATTGTTTTACTCGATAATTTGAAATTGTTGAGGATATAATGCGTAGTACAAAAAAATGTAAATAAATAAACAACATAACGGTTGCTTGAAGAATTTTTATTTATATGATATTGATATATATACATACATATATAATTTCATGTTTATTTACATATCGCATATGTCACTAGTGAATGAATGATAAGAGTATATATGTATATTATATAGCGCCGTATTTACACACATATATGTATTTTATTGTACTTATAAGAAATTATTCTGTCAATGGAATATTTAAATATAATATAATATAATATTTAAAATTATATTTACTATTTTGTACTAAGTAAATTTAATATACATTTACCGCTTAGTATTAAATGGTACTATAGATATTTGAAAAAGTTTTGGATTGATAATCGTTATGTGAAAGGTGAGAATCTGCTTTCGAAGAATGTACATATAAACATATAGTTTGAATATATGTACAACCCATAGTTCTAGAAATTATAAAATTCACCCAAATTATTTTAAAATACTAAAATATTAAAAAAATAATATTGTGAGCAGAGTGACAGGCTGTTAACATACTAACGGTTCGTACGGGTATCTAAGAGTTGACAAAGGCAACTGTATTCTTCCTCGTTTTAATTGTTTTCAATTTTCATATAATTTTTTTTATCATTTGTCCATCCTTGTAATAATAATAATTTGTTTCGTTCCTTAAAACATGAATGTATAGTTTTCAACAAACCTGCACTTTAACCAATTTTCACCTTATAGTTTTAATTATACATATTACATATATTTTTGTATATATTAAGTTATTCGTATATTATATACTTTACCTATACTTTATATACCATATATAACATAATATTATTTTAATTTTTAAAACTTTATACTATATATTAAAAGTGTATCACAAAGTTTCGAAAAGAACATACGAGATAGTAAAGCGGCCAAAAATTGTTTTGAAAAATGATTAGGGGGATTAATGCTTTGGCTGAAAAACCTTTACAATCTTTTTCACCATTCAAGTCCTCAAAGAACAAATGACTTTATGTTTTCTAACTGAGTTTATTTTAAAAATAATAAAACAGTGGTCTTAATTCGAAGGTTTGTTATTGGTACCGTTGTATTTCTTTTTGTTCTTGTACAAAGTTTTATTTATTACAGCTTTAATATAATGTACAACATTTAAAATTAAAATTGAATAAATTGGCTTAGTTTTAAATATTTGGGTAATATTTGATTAATCGTAATATATTATATTCATAAGAGTGCTAGGTTAAAATTTTACTGGAATGCGATTTTAATTTATTGTCAAAAATTTGTTACGAATTAAAGATTATTTTTTGCAAATTATAATATCGAATCTAAGTTTTCAAAATCAGGAAGCTCTTAAAATATGAAAGTTACGTATTCGATTTTTACAAATAATTTGATATCCAGGCGGCTCAAAATAGCCTATAGCTGAGAAGCTGAAGGCTTGCTGATATTACTACAATTTATTATACAAATTAGATTATTATCAATAAATCATGACACTGACATTAAGGTTAAGGGCTCAACCTAAATAAAAACGTACGGCGTATATATTCTGTCAAAATATTTTTGAATAAAGGGCGCGACGTCAAGTTTCTAAAAATTTGAAATCAACAAATCGTTTAAAAAAGTTTTTGTTGTTTTTTGTTATGTTGTCAAGGCATTGTTTTTAAAAGGAAAAAAAAAAAGGAAAAAATTTAAAAATGAAAGTACAATTGAAAAATTGTACGCGTATATCAATTTCGGGAACCGTCGACGTATCGCCTTACTGGCGGATAAAAATTGTAAATTGTACGCTTTTATTTAGATTGAGCCCTAATACTGAAACTTTTCTTAATTAAATCAATTTAAACAATTATGTAATAAATAACAGTTTTTGTGACTCCGACTTAACATAATCAATTCAAAAATATTTTGTTTTGCAATTTTTTTGTTTGTTTACCATTATAATGTCTGACAAATTTGGATTTTATCCTTATCCTTTGAATTCTGCACAAATAATTTTTATTTTCTTTGCATCTCTTTCACTGTTTTGTTATTAATAAATTCTACTTTTAATTTTGTTTTCTTCTTTCATGAAATTTTTATGTTTATTCGCGTCTTGCTTTTTTTTTTTTTTTCTAACACAAACTAGAAATATGATCCTTTGTACTTAAAGTAGTTGTAATTATATGGGATGGGATAGGGATGGAACAAATGAGGAAAACGGGGAGTTCAAGGGTAAATTTGAGAAGAATCTGTTAAGATTCTTCTTATATGGGCAAATTCTAAAATCTAAATAACACAATCGCCAACTTTTGGAAGGGTAAAAATTCCACATTTTTGCAGTTCTAACGACAAACGAATTGCTATAACCAGTAGAGTACCACTTAGGTAATTCCTCTTGTGATGCGTTGGAATTGTTTAAGAGGAGGCATGAGTGATTTTATTTCAACTGAGCAAGTGTAATTACAAAGATTGTTCTCAAATTTACCCTTTAACCCCGCGTTTTTCCTCATTTGTTCCATTTCTATTCCATCCCATATAATCACAACTACTTTAAGTACAAATGATCAAAGGTAATTATACCTAGAAAATATGTATAAAAAAGAGAAAGAGTTAAAATATTACGACGGATGTCAAGCGAGGCTATAATATTACTCACTATGGGGTCATTAATTAGACGAATGGCGCGTTTTTGAACTCGATCGAGAAAGTTTAAGTAAGTGAATGAGGTGCCAGCCCAAATATAAGAGTTATATTCCATCTTAGGTCGTATATACGCTTTATAGATTTTGGACAAGTCCCTTGAAGAGAAATACGATTTACATCTAAAGAGAAAAGCCAAGCATTTGGCACTTTTCGCTATATCAAAAATATGATCATTCCACATCATGTTTTGACTTAGCTGCATGCCCAAAATGTTCAGGTTTTCCGATCGGTGCACGATTTCCCCGAGAAACCTCAGATTAGGTTTATAATTCGTTTTTACTTATTATACTAATATGAAATGTTTCTTACCACTTTAAAGAGAAACTATTTTTATTAAATGTATTTTTACAAAAATGTTCCCATAATTTCGAGTCTGTTTAGTATTTGGATTGAAATTTATCAAATTTAAAAAATTGTAATTTAAAGTTTTTTTTTATATTCGTATTATCGTATAGTTTTCAGGGTATAATAAATTTGCAATTATGTTTATGAAACCTTTCAGGAGACATGGTAGATATTGAAAAGTATGTATATATATTCTTGCTCAAGATTGAATCTGAGTCTTTTATGTCATATACGTCCTTCTCAAAGAGTAACATAACTCAAAAAATAAAGGAGAAAATTCAGTAAGTTCGACCGGTGAGTTCGAGTAGCTACCGTACTTTTTTCTTTATATGAATATAACTCAGTGTCTATTGAAGCTATGTATCTGAAATTTTGTGAAGAAAAGTTAAGTCTTATGTCAACTATCTCTGCATTTTGTTGGTCTAAAGCTGAAGCTTGGTGTTTATGCCAAACAACTTCAAAAATTTATATAAATATATCTTGGTACTTAATTAAGTAAAACATATGAAATTTTGTAAAAGCATTGGATTATGGAAGAATTAAACTCCACTCTGTTTTTAGAGCTCCAACAAGCGACTTTAGTTAGATCATTCTTAACCGTATTGGTCATAGACAGCCTACCTATGTCAATTGCGAGGGTTGTTGCATTTGACTTTCTCGAAAAATTATAAGATGACATAAGAGTGATGTCGTCGGCGAAACTGTGAATTGGATTGAAGGTTGAAAATAGAAGATCGTTGATAAAAATCAAAAAGAGAGTAGATGCAAGGACCGATCCTTATGGAACTCCAGCGTTTTTTTTTTTTTTTAAATTCAAAATTGTTTATTAAATTCAGAAATAAATACAAATTACAATTCATTTATATACTTACAACTGTATTATAAATTTAATAATTCAATTTTTTGAACATTTACATTTAGAAGTTGATTAAAAACTTGTGCATAATAGAAATTAACTTTACTTACGTATATATATAATATTTTGATAAGGGGTTAAATCATTTATGACAACAAAATTAACAACAAAAAGAACTTTAAATATAAAATAAAATTATTAATTATAAGATTAACTTTTAAAGATAATAATTATGACAACATTTTCAAAAAATTCTAATATAGGTAGTAAAAAAAACAACACAAAAAATTAACATAAGCAAAAAAAAAATAAAAAAATAACATAAGTATAAGAACATAGTAAATACAAAACACTACGCATTTTTATTGTAAAATTTGTATAATATAATTTACTTGATTGTAATCATGTTCAAATAACCAGATTTTGACATTTTTGAGAAAGCGCATAACTTCATTGCATTGTTTAATATAATTAGGCAAAAAATTATAAAGTCTCGGAGCTAAAAATATGTAACATGACAGAAGACATTGTAGATTATGAATTGGAATATACACTAAATTGGAATTGTTAATATGTACGTAATTGATAAGTAGACAAATACCTATTGTATATATTATGTTCCTCACTTTTAAAGAATTTTTTAAGAACTAGATAGAAGTATTGATGTTTGACCGGAAGGATATTTAGATTTTTAAATAACTCAAATGTATTATGTCTTCTTTTTTTATTACAGATTATCCTTATTATATACTTCTGTGCAACAATAATTCGATTGAGTTTATTTTGGCTTGCTCCTCCCCAACATGTTAATCCATAACACAATTTAGAATGACATATGCCATAATATATCTTTAAAGATGCATAGAACAATTTGGTACCAACATATAAAATTGACGTATACAAGTCATTAAATGCTCCTTCAGATATGTAATGTGATGTAACCAATTTAGTTTAGAATCTATTATTACTCCTAGGTATTTAAATATACTAACTTCTTCAATATTAAAACAATTGATGGAACAAGATTTAGCAGACTTATACGTTGTTATTTCCTCTGACAACACACAATTTTGAGAACTGACACAATATTTATTACAATCTGGTCTATGAAACATAAGATCGTTATAGTTCAAGGTGTTACTAGATGGACTAAAAAACATAAGTTCAGTTTTATTACTTATAACTAGACGATGCTTTTTAAACCAATGTCTTAAGCATTCTAAGTTATAGTTTATATTCGCTATTAATTCAAGAGAGAAACAGTTTTGTACGCATACGCCATGTCATTAGCAAATGCAATAGCAGTACCTTTCAGCTTGAAATTAAAGATAGAATTAACAAAAATTAGGATCAATAAGGGTTCTAGTATGGACCCTTGCGGTACACCAATTTTTAACTCTAACGGATCGCTTAAAACATTTTTAATTTTTACTCTTTGTACTCTTTTTGAAAGGTATGATTCCAACCAATTATACATAATACCTCTAAATCCACAACAATATAATTTATCTAGTAGTAGTCTATGACTTACTGAGTCAAACGCTTTAGTTATCAGTATATAAAGCAGGCAGCCCAGCAGTATAATTTTTACTATTCATACTATCCCAAATTTTAGAATAGAATCTTAAAAGCGCATCATCTGTCGACACACCTGAAATAAACCCAAATTGATATTTACTAAAAAAGTTATTTTTATTTAAAAAACTACATTCGGACCTTAACACATTTTTCGATAATTTTAGAGAAGACAGGTAAAAGAGAAATTGGTCTATAATTATTCAGAAGGCTATTATCGTCTTTTTTAAATAATGGAACAACTTCTACTTCTTTAATATTATCAGAACAGATACCGGTTTCTAAGCTTTGGTTAAACAAAAATGTTAAAACGTCAACAATATTTAGTGCAATTTGCTTTATAACTATATTTAATATACCATTCGATGTTCTAGCATTTGTATTTTTGAGACTTTTAATTACGTTAAAAAATTCTCTCGCTATAATAGACTCATAGGAAAAGCTATTTGATTGAATAGACTCAATGTTATCACAACTACAACCTCCAATTAAACCTCCTTCGAATACAACTTTATCAGCGATGTTTACAAAATATTCATTAAATATGTTAGCTTTTTGTGTGTCGTTATTTATTTCAATGTTATCTTTTGAAATTGGATAATAATTTTTCTCTCCATTATTTGACCTATTTAAAATTGTAACTGACTTCCATTCTTTCCTAACATTTCCACTAACTTTGTTAAACTCATTTGAATAAAACCTATTTTTGCATATAATTACGACCTTATCACTATTTTTACATATTTCTTTATATCTTTTTTTAGAAAATTCATCATTTTTATTTTTAACTGTTTTCTTATATAACCTATTCTTAAATTTAATTTTTGAAAGCAATTTTTTTTTGTCATCCATAGTTTTAGACACTTACTTTTATTGTTTTGATTAGTACTGAAAGTAGAACAGTACTAATCAAAACATTGCAAATATCAATTTAATTTTTCAAAGTTATATTTCACATTTTGGCGCCGTTCAGCATAGTTATAAACTTGCACAATATTACTAAAGCTTAAAAATGTCATACAATGATCAGATAGTTGAAAATCATGCACACTGCTTTTAAACAAGATTTTATTTGATTTTTCTTTTCTGACGAAAATATGATCAATGCATGTGGATGAATTATTAATAATACGCATCGGTTCATTAATTATGGACTCTAGGCCATTTGCAGCCATTAATGATAAATAATTAGAATTACTACTGGTTTCTTTTAAAATATCAATATTAATATCCCCTAATATAATTAAACTTGCAGCTTTTTCATTTTATAAAATTACTGACAATTCTTCAATAAAAATTTTAATAGACTTACTTTGTAATCTATATATACACAAGAAAGTAAATTTTTTTTATCAATTAAACAAGAGATTTTCAGTATGTCTGAAGAAGTAGCATCAATATTAATACTCGTACAATTAAATTGATTTTTTCACAAACGCACAAACATCCCCTGACTGATACATATTGTTAAAATATGAATAAAAAGTATAACCTGGAATATTGAATAATGTTTTCTCATAATCAAAAGCCCACACTTCACTCAAAAATATAAAATCAGGTTTGTTTTTAAACGTTTCTATGTTTAAGAGCAATTTATCAAAGTTCTTTTTAATACTCCTAATATTTTGATGTATTATATAGAAGCTATTAGGTACCATTATTTGAACATATAATTTTATCACAATCAATATTATAAATATTATAAAAAGCGGCATCATTTAAAGAATTAGTTATTTTTTGAGGTTCAAGACTATTTAAATCACTATTTATAATTTTGCTTAATTTTAAATATTAATAAAAATAAATTTAATTGTTTACAAATTGATTTAGATCCTCAATATCACCAATTTTGCCATCTTCTTTTATATTTCTAAATTTTCTAATCTAAATTTTGCCATCTTCGTATAAAAACTGAGTCATTTTTAAGCCAACAGAATTTTACAATATTACCTTTTCTCAGTGCAATTGCTGCCTTTAAAATTAAATTTGTATTTTTTGATAAACGTTCATTAATATATATTTTTCTAGATCGATCACCACCAAAAATAGAAGCATTTAACATGTTTTGTCCTTTCTATTTTAACCTTCATTATTTTCTCCTTAGATAAAGCAGAAGTAAATTTCACACATAAAACGTCAGTTGTCTTTGTAGCATTCCCGGTATTATTTGTTCTGATTTATTTTTAATTTTTTTGATATAACAATTATCTATTTAAGTTATTTTATGTACTTAATATTTAAACCATTAGAAATTTTTTTTTTGAAATGTGTCAGACGTGTAGCCGTCGACCAGAACACTAATACAACGATTCGAAAGATAGTCTTCAATCCATTTGCATAAAACTGGACCAAGACCTACAGCTTGATATTTGTTCAACAGAGCAGCATGCCATACTGATCAAAAGCTTTCGAAATATCAAGAGCAACAACAGTACATTCACCAGAGTAGTGAGTAGTGCTGCTGTTAAGTTTACCACTGATGTATATCATAAGATCACCAGTAGATCGGTTGCTTCTAAAACTGTATTGGCGATCATGTAAAATATCCCCAATGTCTAAATATTTTTTGAGTTTTCATAACTTTGGAAATGATCGAAATGATCGCTATATAGGTTTCTAGTTTGAGGGATTGCTTTTGTCACCTTTTTTGGGAATTGGGGAAACGTGAGCAAACTTCCACTAACTGAGATAGGTACCAGTCGAACACGAAAGGTCAAAACGGTTGCACAGAGGTTTCGAAATGAAGAAGGCAGTATTGCAAATGTCATTTAACCATGACTTGGTATTTGGTTTCACAGACTCATACGATCTAGGCATGAACAGTTTCATACCTAGCATTATAGTTTTACTAATGGCATCAACAAAAAGATCAACATTTCTTTAACGAAAGTATATAGACCAGTCAAAGTCCTTTAGAAAATGATTCAGACCATCCCAGTTAGCCCGGTTGTAATGCCAGACTAATCTTTTTGGGGTTATGCTCGGACTAGGAAATATACCTCTCGAGAGATTTTAACAAGGTAATGGTCGGAGTTACCAAGCGAAGAGTTAACAGAAATTGTGTATTTTTCTGGATTTGTGATTAATAATAAATAAGTCCAGAAAATGTTGATTATGGTCATTTTGATCTGGAATCCTCGTTGGGTTCCTAACAAGTTGGGAAAGTTGGAAGATCTTTGAAAATAGTTCAACTTGCCTGCTTTCCAAAGAATTATGACTAGAGTAATGGAGCCAATCCATGAATAGATGTACGGTGACTATAATACTATCTATATAGTATAAAATAAATACTATAATATGTCTTGTTGAGTTTCGCGTAGTGCTAACAATGCTGGCCTTTTTGAGACGAATATTGCAAAAATTAATAGAAGAGTTGGCTATCATAATAATATTATATTGCAACAGAAAATAAAATAAAATGTTATACAATTTAATTAAAAAATTTAAACACAAAGAAAAATAATTATAACATATTATAAAAGAGAAATAATACAAAATAATAAAAATAAAATGTAAATAAATCAGAAACGTAATTCGTCATACATCGAAAATTAGAATTTAATACAAGAAAAACACTAATTGTACGTGACAGTTTATAATACCTTATCATATATAAACAATATTTAATTTATATCCACCACAAATTAGCCGAGATAACAACCGAAGTTAATAAAATAATTTTATTTTAAATTTTATTTTTAATTCTTTCATTTGAATGAAATTTTAATAGCAGTAAAAAGAAGGGAATTAATTTAATTAAAAATATGTATTATATCGAATTGAAAAAAATAAAATGATGAGATAAAAATTGGGAAAATTAAAAATGATTGAGACTTTTAATTTATTTTTATTCAAGATTTTTTTTACAAATAAATAATTAAAATAAACAGCTTATAACTTTTTCTTTCCGAACTAAATTGGACAAAAAAAATTTTAGGTATTAAAATAGTATTTTTTAATACTTAAAAAAGGCCTCGATACTGATAATTGTTTTTTTAAAGGTTTGGTTCTAGTGATTTTGATTTTTTTATTTTTTTTTTCTTTGAAATTTGAAACAATTAATTATGGGTTGAAAATTGAGTTATAATGAAGAAACTTTAATATTTTGATTTATTTTTATGTCTAAGGTTTTTTTTGATAAGATCTTAAATTATATCAAAATGTATATATATATGAAGAGATCAGATTTTTATTTAATTATAGTTATTTTTTTTATGAAATCATGATTTTAAAATCCTTGTATTGCGTTTCAAAACATAATTTGATGAATTGAAGGACTCTTTTAAAACATTTTAAAAGTAAAAAAAAGAATTGTTTTGGTTTTGTTTTTTTTTGTTTTTTCAAATTAAATATGTACAATGAATATTTTTTTTTTTGTTTTAGTTAATTTGTAGTTTTGTAATTTGCAGTTACGTTGATTCGTATATTAAAAATTTGAAACAAAATTAATACATAATTTTTTATTAAAAGCTTAATTAGGTCAGTTTAATTAGGTTAAAACCTAAACCTAAAAAGCTTAATTAGGTTTGAAGCTTAATTAGGTCAGTCAGTAAAGATTAAATTACCAGAAAATTTAAATATTTCCCATTTAACTATTTCAAAGGTATAATATATAATAAAATGATCTGTTCATATTTCATAAATTTCAAATTATTTATTTGGTAAAAAATATTCTTTCAAATTAATTTTTATTTTAAATGATGAGATAATAATTGGGAAAATTAAAAATGATTGAGACTTTTTTTACAAATAAATAATTAAAATAAACAGCTTATAACTTTTTATTTTAAATTAAATTGCATTGGAGCTTTTACATTATTATAATATGGGGTTTCGTTTTATATGGTTCTGAACTTCCATGGTTTTTTATTTTATTCAATTATTCAATTATTATAATATACTTGTAGAGATTAGAGTGATTTTTTTAAAAAAATTATTTTATAACAACATTTGTTATTTAAAAATAATTTCTGATATTATCACCATAAATTGCTGATGACCTCTCATATTATGCAAAAAAAAATGCTTTAAAGACGTTAACTTCCATAATTTTCGAGCACAATATACTTGTACAATATGCCTTCAAATAATATTGTCGTCAAATTGATCTTTCAAGAATTTAATTTGTTATCGCTGTATGGCACACAGCAAAAAAGGTTTAAACGAAAGTCCTCTAAGGCCAATCTCAAGCAATTTATCAATCTTTCTCAAGAAATTATCAATCTTTCTCAAGAAATTAATTAATATTTTATCATAGATCTGTAATGATCATCATTGACAGTAACATTTCCTCCGGCCACAAATTTGAAAAACTATAATCCAAAAATGCCCTATACATCAGTCAAATAATAATTGTTTTCATCGAAAGGTGTAAAATTCTAAAATCACCCTTTATTATATCAGAGCAAAATTGTCCTAAATTTTCTGCCCTTAAATTTTTCCAATTTTTATCGATCAAAGTATATATAAATTTTGAAAATTTGTTGTAGAAATTTTGGGGTAGCTGCATTACACTTCTAAACTATTTAATCATCGAATTTAACAAATGAAATTAAGAACCACATGATGTTGGTAAAAATCGTTTTGTTGATGATAATGTAAAGTAATAATTTTAACTCTCTGCGCTTTTCCCCTCAAAGTTGATTTTAGAAAATCTTCAATCCTGCATTGAAAAAAAATTTTCTTGATAAACATAAATTCTGAGCGAGCTGCTAAATTTTAAAGTGCATGTCTCATATAATTGTACATTTTTGTAAATGACAACTGTATAAAAGTATTACAGAAAATCATTGTCAGAACAGAACAAAACCGAAGTAAATTTGAAAGTGACATATATATGGATATGTATTTACATTTAATGATATGATATTCATTATGTATATACATAAATATGAATATCAGTATCTTGTTACCTAATTACATACTCTTGAAAGTTAAAATTTATTAGGTACTCTTATTAAACTATTCAACTTTTAGTATGTGATTAAATTTACGATATAGTTTCCGTTATCGAACATTTCGGAAATCCATGTTCCTGGAATTTTGACATTTAGAATGCACGGAAAAAATGGATTTCCATATCTTTTCATTTCTAATAAAATAATGCCATAACTGTACTTAGCATGTAAGATTATTAATGTCATATTTGTTTTTTTTCAAATACATATACAAAAAAAATTTTTTTTTTTTGCTTTCCCGCTTTTAATTGAATTGATTATTAATTATTAAATTGAGATATAAAAATTGATATAATTATTTAAATCAAAAATTTATACAGATTATTTATTTTTATGTTAATACATATTTAATTTAACTATTTATTGAAACTAATTAATTTTTTTTTACAGGTAAGTGACTTTTTTGGCATCATTAACGGTAAAAAGAAATTTAATTTTCTATACATATATTTTTTTTTTAATATTTCCATCATGATATGAATATAAAATAAATGCATATATTTTTAATGATCATCATCTATAAAATAAATTTAGTTACATAATAAATAATATAAGGTATAATATTATAATAATATATATATTATATACCTATATACATACTTTATATTTACATATTGCAATATTAATGAAGATTTTAGTTTCAAATCTTTCTTATTATTTAAAATTGAAATTATAATATTTTGATTTTGATTTAATGTTATGATTTTCATTATAATACTACATATTAATAAAATGTTAAAAAAACGTTGTAATAAAAAGGAATATGTGGCTTAAAATTGTTTGATTTTCACTTGAAAGCTTTGAATTTTTTTTAAAACTTCAATTCATGGAAATATAAACTGACGCTCTATAATCTATAATTATAATTTAGTAGTTTTCAGCCATACACTACGTATTATGACATTCCGTTAAGTTTTGAATACAAGTACATAAGTATCTGGATACGATTTTTCTATTACAAAATCTACATTAACATATAACATGCATATGTATGTTTAGAACCATAATTTTTTTTGTTTTTATAATTATAATTTAGTAGTTTTCAGCCACATACTACGTATTATGAATTCCGTTTCAATCTTTGAACTACAGTAACAACATATTTTTTTTACAATGTTTCTAATATAAAACCTATACACATAATATTAATAAACAACACATTTCGTATTTACATTACAGTAGTATGATACTATACTTACGATAGTCGGTTCGGTAGTGTAGTAAACAGTAGTATAAATACGTACACAGAACAGAATAACAAAATAAAAAAACAAAATTTTAAAGAGACATTCTCACTTACTTTCTTCAAAATTGTGTATTTTTTATATTTTCTTTTTTTTTTCCTCCCGCTCGACGCAACTTTTCTTTGGCTAAATAAACTTTGGATTAATAATGAATATGTATCTAATTATGGTACTGATGTATGATCAGTGGGCAGTGACTCCTCAAAATTCAAATATGCACCTAATTGTCTTTGATTTGGTTTTGTAATTTTCTATTAAATTGTTGTATTTATGTAAGAATGTTTGTATATTATTTGAAGCGATTAGAAAACTTTTCTAATTGTATTCTTTTTTGTATGCAATTTATTCTCATATACTTAAATTTGAGTACAGCAGTTTCTTCTAACCAAAATTAAATTTGAATAAGTTTTTATTTTTAAATATTTTGTATGTCAATTTTATGCAGGGTTACCAATCGTACAATCATGGTAATATTTGTACGGGTTTCTCGCCCTCTGTATAATGTACAATCTTGAACAAAAACTATACGCCATATGTACGGTAATTTTTTAACATAAATTTAAATAATTTACTTATTGTTACTTAAATTTAAATAATTTACTTTTGAGAAAAAATACAAGAGCAACAAAGTCAACTTCTTTAAAAATTTAAATCATAGATCCTGCGGAAGAAATTTTCAACTGAATTTTGCTCTTAACTTTGTTTGTGCGTTTTACCAATGTTTTACGGATAACTATTCCGTTTTCTCTACGTACCTTTAAAACATTTATTTCGAACTCGATAGATAAATAGACATAATAGTTCTGACTCACAATACCAAATAACCTAAATATACGTACGCCAACTAATTTAGTGCTATTTTTATACCCGTACGATAAGGATCGGGTATATTAAAATTGCTCCTCCGTTTGTAACAACCCGAAATAAGCTAGCTAGATGTACCTTCAAAGGTATGGATCGGATCAGAAAGAGAACTCAAAAACTAAGAAAGCTAGAGTCTTGAAATTAACAAAAAATATTCTTACAACAATTTGTAGGTTCCCTATTTTTATTGGTTGAGATCCGACCAAAATTTCGGGTAGCTCTTGAACACCTAACTTTTAAATCCCCACATTTTTTTTGAAACAGAGACATGAAATTTTATATGCTGATAGATATCATAAAAATATTAATTTTATTATTAACAACTTTTTTCTGTAGCCTCACCCGTTACGGAGCTACAGCCCCTCAAACTTTGAAAAAGACCTATTTTTAAATGCATATGTATCATGTTCTGCTTAAGATTTTTTTAATCAGAAAACGTCATTCGACAGGTATTTTTTTTACATTTGTAAATTAGTATCAAAATTATACAATTTTTTTAAATTTAGTATTTAAATTTACCGTTATGTGATAACCAAATTTTGCAAAATTTTTCTACTCTCATAACTCCGGAAGGCTTTCATATAGGGACTTGAAATTTTGAAGGCAGAAAGAACTTTTAGAATTAGCATAAGTTTGTTTAGAATTTTTTTTAGGATCACCTCCTGTTTATGAGCTATTAGGGCTCAAAAATTGAAAATTTGCTATTTTTAAACACCTTTAACTTAGGCACCTGTACACATTTTTCTTCGGCAAGACAAAAAAATTAAAGCTCCAGTAATATGTTTTTATATGTGTTAATGATTTCTTTTAATTGTACAGAGTTCCTAAGTTTCAGCCCCCAAAAATTGCAAAAAAGCCCTATTTTCCGATGTATATTCAGATGTATCAGACTGTGCGTAGTAATTTTACAATCTAAAAACACTAGAAGACAAGAAAAACTCTAATTTTCTTGGCTCTACAAAACAATATCAAAATTATGCAATAGTTTGTAATTTACTATTTAAATTTACCGTTATGTTAAAACCAAATTTTGCATGATATTTCTTTTTTCATAACTCCGGCTGCCGGCAATTTTGAGACAGAAACAACTTTTAGAATTAGTATAAGTTTCCTCAGAAAATTTTTTGATAGCACCCCTCTTTAAGAGTTATTACGCCTCAAAAATTGAAAATTTACTATTTTTAGAACTTGTAACTTAGGCACCTATAAAAAGTTTTCTTCGGCAAGATATGAAAATTAAAGGTTTAATAATATATTTGTACGTGTGTTAACGGGTTTTCTTAATTACATAGGGTTCCGGACTTATAGCTCCCCAAAATTACCAGTTATCCCCCCAGTTATTTAAATATCGTATATGTCACTGATGAATGAATGATATAATTAATACATATGCTTAGTATAAATTATTATACATTTGCCGCTTAGTATTAAATGGTACTATAGCATATTTGGAAAAGTTATAAGTGGAAGGATAGAATCTGCTTTTGAAGAATGTATAATATGTAGTTTGCATATATGTACAATCCATAGTTCTAGAAAATAAAAATTCACCCAAATTATCTTAAAATACTAAAAAATTAAAAAAATAATATTATAAGCAGAGTGACAAGCTATGAACTTACTAACGGGTCGTACGGGTATCTAAGAGTTGACAAAGGCAACTGTATTCTTCCTCGTTTTTTGTCCATTTCATTCCGTCTACCGTCATTCCGTCATTCAGTCTACTAATTGAACTTTTATTAAGCAATTTCATACATTATTTTTTCAATTTATCGTTAATTTTTTTTTTTGAAATATTTGTATAGGTGTAAAAACAAAATGTAAGCAAACAAAAATAAATTTTAATATTATGAATTGAGAACATTTTTTGAGATATGTTAAGTAATAAACACAATCCCGACCATTGACCATCGATGATCGGCAAAATTAGCTTTGCCTAACTAATTTTCGTCAAATGACACATAATTGTCGCGAAATGAAAAATAAAATGTAGTTATTTAATAAAAATAAACAATGTTTTTAATTTGCTTACAGATAAATGTGAAATGCAACCAGCGAAAAAAATTTAAAATGTTCTTAATCTCGGCGACGACAAATTTTTAATTGGACGCCGGTGGTTACAATATTGTGGGTAAATACCTTCGATGATGCATATATGTTTTAATGTTTTTTTTTGCAGCATATTTTTATGCTCTTGCCAACTAGGCCACCGAGGCCCCATATGTTTTAATTTATTGGTGGCGAATTTTTCATAGGTGGTCGAAATTGTGTTTTATTACTATTATAAATTCAGCTTATTTAAGTGAAAATTTCATAACGAAAAGTGAAAGTAGGATTTTTTTATAAAAAGATAAAAGAAAAAAATTTTAAATAATTGTATTTTTTTTTTTATCATAAGTATACAATTATATACATTTTAATTTTTGTTGTAATTTTAATAGAAACAAATATATATTTATAACATAATAGATATATTTATATATTGAGCAGTCAGCAGTCGATATTAACATTTTAATTTCTTCTCCCCACAGCTATGGATTTTTTTTTTCTTTTATGTTTCAATTTAAGTTCTATACCTATACCTACGTACATATATGTACAATAAATTATTAATTTATAAAAAATTATGCGTGATGTTTTTCATTCTATAAAAATTCCAATTGTTGAAAAACAATTTTTTTAACGTAACTGTTATACTAAAATAAAAAAAAAGAAATCGCTAACTCATCAAAAAGTAATCTTAAATACCACATTAGTCATTAAATATTAAAATAATGTTCATTATATAGAATGCATTACCTATTAATTCATCATTCGTTTAGTCATTCATTCATTTATCAAATTTTTCTATCAATTTTTTTCTATAACCTGTGCGTTGTGGTATTCAATATACATATGTATGTATATTCGATAATTAAACTTTTTTCACGATTCTTAATTTATGAAATATCTATTGAACAGAGTGCCTCATAAGTAAAGATTTATTGTAAAATAAATGAATAATTGAGGATATTAAATTAGGTCTTTCGAATTTTGTAAAGATTTTTTATTTAAAATAAATACGTACAGATAATCGTTAAGGTGTATTTGTATTTTATCGTATCTCTTCAGTTATGGTTTACACTTTTAATTACGGACAAGGTTTTCAACATCGTTTTTTTTTTTTTTTAACAAAGAGGAATACTACTAAGTCTTCCTCAATTTATTTGGTTTTTAAAACGATTCTCAGAACAATTTTGTAAGTAAGAAGCTATCAGTTTTTGTTATCTATTCCATAACATATAAAATTCCCTGAACGGACTGCGGATGGTTACCTACAGTTCGAAATTTTAGAGCTGCATGATTACTTATACAGTTCAAATTATTATGACTTAACTATTAGCTTACAGTTTCAACAATTATTGTTGGGATTGCACTTTATTGCACTTTCAAATTAAAAATATTAGCTGCTTTAGAGTTAGTAATAAATTAAGTAAGAAAAAGGTTGAACACATATTTTATATATTTTAGGCTCCTCAAGTCAACATAATATTCGAAAAATTATTTTGTAGTGGAGGACACTTCGTATACATGTTCTTATTAAATATTTTGCTTGTTGAATTCATCAAAATTCCTAATCATTATTGTTGTTTGTTTTTAAAAGAGTGTTGCTGCTTTTTATTGTTGTGTATAAACGTTTCTTTTTATTTTTTTTTTTATTGTTTTATTAAGTTTTTTCACTTAGTCTTTTTTTTTTTTTATTGTCTAATTAAAATTGCACGATCTATTAACAAAAAAAAACCTTACCTTAGTTATACATAGTTAGAAAAATTTTTAAATTAAAGAGGGTGAAAAGGGGGGCGACAAAAATAAAATAAAAGAAAAAGTAAATAAGAATGAAATCAATAAAAAAGAAAAATATATATAAGTAATAAAATGTCATCATAACCCAATTGCTTTTTTATTGCATGTAATTTAAAAAATTGAGTTCACCAGCGCGACAATAAAATAAAAGCATAAAAGAAAAACAAATAAATTTTAAATAAATATAAATAAAATATATATTAATTAACAGACTAGTGTTACCTAGTATTCTTTAATATATCACTGGTAAAAAAAAAAAAAAAATTATGAAAAAAGAAGATACATTTTTCAACTAGCAAGTAGCATATATATGTTTGTTTGTCTTACATTTTATATTGTTAATGCGGAAGAGATAATATTAAGAAGAAAATAATTATTGACAAAACTCACGTAAATATTTAAGAAAAAAATACATAGACCCATATGTATGACACACTAGGGCTAATACTCAAAAAATGCGCAACTTCACTCCGAGCAAGATAAGTGCACTTAGAAGCATTGCCAGTTGTAAACATCTTGCAGATCTTTAATTTCTTAGAGGGCGGTATGGCTGACTCTAGTATTATAAGTTTAAATTCACAACATAATTCCTCAAAGGAATAGCATTCATTACGTTATCATTATTTAAGCATATTATTTAAACATACTAAAGATCCTAATTGAAACCTTAAAGTTACCAAACAAGATTTTATTAATCAATCAATCATTTACCCTCTTAGTGGATTTTGGATTATTAAAAAATTTATTTGTATAAAGTTTGGAAATTTTTTTAAATTATTTTAATAAATACTTATACTATTTTCTGAAATCCTTCTTCGTCAACCGAAATTTCAGATTGATTCTTCTGTCTGATTATTTGAGTTGTTATAAGGCGTCCTAAAATTAATTTTATATCTTAATTTGCGTCCTAACATTCTAGAATTTGGTGCTTACGGTATTAAATGGTAATATGTATTTAAATTCGGAACATAAATCATTTTCTCTTTAAATAAAATTCACAAGGGACAACTGTTTTCGCCAAATATAAGCAGATGTAAATCACCAAAGAAAGTAGTATTGATCGTGCTTTGAAAGAAAAAATATCATTTTGTTTGATTGGTTCAAAATCGATATCAGTAATTCATGACTTGTATATGAGGTACAGTTAATCATTTCTTAAGAATTTTTTTTTTGTGTCTACTGAGAGTCAAATAACGGTATAAAAATTAATTTCGTTCTTATCCAAATAAATTGCATTTTAAATGTTATCCTACAGTATTTTATTATTTTTATTACTGTTCTAATTAAATTTTGAACTTAATAACAAGTAACAACACGATCCAGATATTATTATATATTTATTGCATTTATGTTGCAAAACTTATTAATTAATTGTAGCTTTGTTATTATTTTAATTATTCCATTTTTTTTCTTTTTAACTCATAATTGACGACTCAGCATTTTAAATAACAAAAAGAGATTCTTTTATTGTTTAAGTTTTGTTAAAATTTTCTTTTTTTAAATAAATAAAGGGGAGGCTATGTTATAAATTAACAGACTGTAATGTTTAAAAAAATTACTAACAGATTTAAATATAAATTACTTTAATTGATGATAAAATGAGAGAATGGTTTTTTTTTTTTTATTTGTTACATTGTTCTCTTGATTTAAGAATTAATTTATTTAAATGTTTAGGTACTTTATTTAAAATTTTATATACAAAAAAATTTGCATACATTTTTTATTATAACTTATCAGTCTGACAAT
This sequence comes from Poecilobothrus nobilitatus, assembly GCA_947095535.1. NCBI lineage: Eukaryota > Metazoa > Arthropoda > Insecta > Diptera > Dolichopodidae > Poecilobothrus > Poecilobothrus nobilitatus. Next base: position 276,093,325 of record OX352772.1, read on the forward strand.
ATTTTTATTTCTAATTAAATTAATTTTACATAAGTGTATGTGTTTATACTGTATTTTAAAAGTGAAGAAAGGGTTCCGAAATATATTTCCTAAAGAAAAATACATATGTAAAAATAAATAAATTTGTGATATAATATTAAATTTTTTCTTGTAAATATTATTACTTTAAAGAAGCCTCGTTGCCTAGTAAGAGCGTATAAAATACGTTGCAAACACCGAGGGAGTGTGGGTTCGAATCCCACACACGTTGTAAGAGTAATTTCTCCTTACGACATGTGCAGACAGAAAAGGCTGTGTAATTTCCTTGTTAAATCTATGTGGCAGGGGAATGTATCAAAAAAAAAAAATTTCTTTAAAAAGATAGTTTATTTTTAAAAGAATAAAACCGAGTAGTCAAGTATCGACTGACTGAGGACAATGGAAATAATTAAATTAATTTCAGTTTTTGCACATAAGAACATTTTCAGTTTGAAAATCATATATTATTTTCTAAATAAACAAAATTTGATTTCTCTTTTAATTCGATTAATCAACAGTTTGTTTATTTGTATTGATTAGCTATGACCCGCGTTCCAAAATAAATATTCAAAATGTCGTAAACACATTTCGGATGACCCACGATAACTAGAACCAGCAAAGTTGATCTTGAAAATAATTTTGTCGTTCACAATTCGGACGGCACTCTCAGCATTAAAGTGTTATCATTACATTTTTTATTTGAAAATTTTACTTAATAGGATCATTTTTTTATTTGAAAGACGCATTATGAAGCTAAAACTTCAAAGTTCACTATTTTATGGCAATTTAGGTCTAAAATAATACAAAGTATCATTCAAAACAAAAAAAAATTATGAAAATAGATTGGAAATGGTATAAAAATAAAGTTTGTTTTTATTATGCGGGGGGAAACAATATCGATTAATATAAAAATTATAGTTGATATGAAATCGGTTAGAAACATCTGTATTATCTTTTTTTTACGTTTTGTTGCACCAAATACCGGCAAGAGTTTCTTGTCTTAAGCTTTGGTTTCAAAATAAATATGCCGGCATTGGAATTAAATACACTGAAATCATTCAAATAATTTTCATTAATTTCGGCGACGCATTTACGTCAACGTAAATATGTCCGGGCATTAAGGTAAAAGCAACTTTGTGTGTATTCTAAAGAAAATGGATTAGAAAATTAAAATGAAAATTATCCAGCATCTTCCATGAAATATAGAGAATGAAATCGTTATCTTATCTATGAAATATATAAAAGTTATTCTCTTAATTGTGTTCCAAATGAAAGTTAAGGTTATTGAACATTAAGTCATAGAAATCAATTTATTATGTCGTCGTCTTTTTCTTTTTGTAGTTATTTTAATTAAAATTCATCCAATTAAATACAGATAAATTTGCCAATTTTTTAATTATATTATTTTAAAAAAATTAAATTTTCTTTGTAAATGAATCTAAAAAAGATTTAATCTCAATTCAGATGTTGTTTCTTTGAATAATTTTTATAAATCTATTTATAATGTACATCTGTTGTTAGTCGCATATCCAATTAGCACCAAGTGTCTGCTTTAATTTTTTTTAGTTTTCTTTTTCACCGCATTTTATCTTTAAACAAATGATATTTTCATCACAAAGATGTTTGTATATTAATGAGATTTGGAGCTCATTAGTGATAATGATAACTAACATTTTTATGGTTTAGTTTAAACTATAGTCATCAACTTTTTTTTTTTAGTTTAAGTCAAAAGTGGTAAATTTAAATGAAAAGGGACTAAATCTTAGACAGTAACTTGGAATTATTTTACTTTTAATTAGGATCATGTACATATAGTTAAAAAAAACTATCATATTCAATCCTTTCCTCTTTTTTTTTTTTTAAGTAAAGAATATTGTGAATGATTGTAAAAAAATGTTTTTAATTAAAATTATACATATATTTACATATTAAATGTAACTTAGTTTTAGTTTTAATTTGACTATTGAAACTTTTTAATGGATTTTTGTTGTAATATCTATAAAAATGAAGGTGGAAGAGAAATACTTAGCATACCTTTTTTTGTTTTCTTAGGAAGAAACTGTAATCTATAAAGGTAGAGATGACGTGCCCCATTCTTTCATAAGTTGTGGTAGCAAAATAAGTCTTACAAGAGATTTTGCTTCATTTAATTGACCTTTAGTTAAAATTAAATGAATTTGGAATTCTTTTCAAAAAGTTTTACATTTTTTATATTATCGAACCTTATCAATTCGTTTGTCTACTCTTCTTGTCTACATTCTTCACTTGTTTATTGGTTACTTGTTAGTGAATAACTCGAAAACGTTGACTTCTCGGAAACAGTGTAAGAAAGTCGTTAGGCTATAGTTTCAGTAATTATATATGCGTCGTTTAACCTACTTACTTCAGGAATGTTTCGAAGATTATTGAGAATTATGTGAGTGATGTAATCTCAATGCAAAGAATTAACGTAATTATAGAAATATTAAAAAGGACTAAGATATAAATGTAAAAATTTTGAATAAAATAGTGATGATTGATGAATAAAAGAAGAATTGGGTCTACATTTCCAAAAGAGAAAGAATTGCATTTTAATATTTTTTTTTAATCTTCTAACACTAGATACATTGTTAATTAAATCTCAAAAAGCTATAATTAATATTCTTACACATGTACTTATAAAATAATGGTCATAATAAAACCAACCAATTGTGCAAGTTCAGATGTAGATTGAAGAAAAGTAGAAATTTGAATCTTTGTTAATTTAATTCCTGCCACATAGTTTTATGGTTATCCTGCAAGTTCCACTTGCATTTCACTGTTTCCTTGGATAATTCAAAATAATTTTCTTTCAATTTTTAAACAAATGAAATTAAAATTTTCATTTTCATTTTAAAAATATTGAGAGAAGGTAACCATACATTTAACAGGTTAATAAAATGGGTTAAAAAATTGAAAATTAAAATATTAAAAATTGTTTAACATTATTTTCAATTACACTTTCCACAAACCAAAAGGAAACAAAATTGTCATGTAAATCCTGTTAAGTTCACAGTACATTTAAAAAAAAACACACATAAAACAAAAAAAGAAAAAAAATGCAAAAAATTTAGAATTTCTCATTTTCTAGTAACCATATAATTACTTTTAAGGACATTCAACTCCTACTAGAATTTATAATTTCTTTTAACTAACAATCAAATGAATAGGTGGTTAAATTTTTATAATAAATTGTTTTGTTTTCTTTCTTTTATAAATGTTTGTTCATTTTTTTTTTTTTTTTTTTTTTGTGTTTTTTTTTACTCATTACTTTTTTTTTTTAAGTCGAATTCATGTTGTAAGCATTCAATTTTTGTATAAGGGAAGAGACTAAAACCTCTTGAACGTACAAAAGCTTAAGCTTTTAAAGTACTTCGCCCTTAAGGGAGTATACTAAAACTATAATATACATAATATAAATGTATCTTTGCATATAAGCATAAGTGTATGTCTATTTCGTTATTTTTTACTTTTTGTTTTAATTGTCATTTTCTTCTAGAAGAATTTGATGATTACTTTTATGTTTAGAAACTCTTTTGTAATTATCTTCTCCATCATAAAAATTTTTATGATTCCATTTTGCTCTTTTCAATTTTATTTCAATACTGTTTTACTCCATTTTCTCATAGTTTAGTAAGGTAAGCACTGAAAAGGAACATATAAACACATGTGTTGGGGTGGAATGAAACAACACTTTTTATTAGAATATGCATTAATTTATATTTTTGCATATTAAAGTAATATTTCTGATGAAGTGTTGTAGTCTTAAAGGTATGTTGAAATGGTATTAAAACGAATAAGAATTATTTTACAAACGATATTCGTTTCGCTTCAGGCAACCAAAATTATATTTCATTTAACACACAGTATTTTTATAAAATAATAAAACAAGTTTTAAATAAATGTAATAATTTGTGAAAAGCTATGTTTATTGTCAGTTTTTAATTTTTTTACATACTTATATTTGATTATATAATAAAATTCATTTATTTTTTTATATATATTAATATTACAAATCCCATGGGATATTGCAATATTACAAAACCATCGGCTACTAAGGCTATTATAATTATACACTAATATTATTTTTTTTCTTTATATTATGAACCCGAACTCCCTCGGTTAATAAGCCACGTGTTTAACCACTACGCCACCGAGGCCTCTGGTAAAATTCAATTTAAAAGATTGATTAAATTCTAACATAAGAAATTGCATATAAAAGAATCCGATTTAAAAGAACATATTATGATTTAAATGGTATGGTTTATTTGAATAAAGGAGAATTAAATTAGATTTATTTGTTAAAAGAACTTTAACAAAATTTTACCACTCAATTACTAACTATATATAAAAGTTAGTATAAAACTTAAAAAAGTCATCTTAGCATTAATTTATGTATTAATTTTTAGATATGTACTTAAATTTTAGGAAATTTGAATCTTATTTAAATGCAGTCACAGAAAAGTAAAAGTCTTGTAGACTTTCAGAATCTCACACGGTTTTCCTTGCGTACAATGTTGATTATACACATTCTGTTTTGTCGTTTTCTTTCTATCAAACCCTAGCTAGAGTGATGGATCTGAAAAATCATCTTGTAAAATTTCTGCTAAAAAGAAATAGGTATAAACTTAGTTTATATAAAAATTGAACGCTATTCGTCATTTTTAGAAAGTAAATCAAATTTATTTTAATGGTAATTTCTAGAAGATAAATCAAGTTAAGGACGACTAAATTAAGTTTAATATACTTATTTTTGTTTGGTATATAGGTATTGTTTACTTTAAATCCGGAAATACACTAAAAAAAACAGTGCAATGCCATCTAATGAAAAACAGTTACAAAGAAAAACAGATGCCAAATGAAATTGAATGGAAAAAAAGAGTGTTTTTCTATACGTTAAAAAAACAAAAAAAAAAACAATAATAAAGAAAATAATCAGTTGATTGAAATGCATTCACAATTTAATGTCGTCACACCTATGTTTATGTTTTTTTATGATTACAAAAGTCGAGTTAAAAAGATAATAAAAAATAAATTGAAAAAAAAAAAAAAGAAAATTACACAGTATGTACGTACTAAAAAAACAAAACATGAATTTTTTTTTCTCAATTAGTGCATTTTTACAGGATGTTACAACATAAAAAAAAAAAAAAAAAAAAAGTTATTGTCTAATTTAAGTATTTAAAAAGAATCTTTTGTTCAATTTTTACATTTTCCATATAAAATTAATTTATTAAAATTAATGAGCACACCACACCTTCATAAGTATTTACATTCATACATTAATTTCATATATATGTTTTTCCTATGAACATATATGTATATACATATCTTAATAAAAATTTGTATAAGCTTTTTGCACCTTTTATAATACAGGAAATTATTAAAATTTAAAATTAGTTAAAAATAGATTGAAAACTTTTTTTTAGCTTTTAATTATAATGTTAGTTTTATATTATTACTCCGCTCTCTTTTTTGACATTTCTATCTGCTACGTAGATTTTAAAAGATTTTTTTTTTTTTTTTGTTACTCATCTTGAAAACTCTTATAAGATATCTTGTGGAATTTCTTGTGTTCCTTGATAAATGTGCCTTAACCTTACCTACCTTACCTTAATCTTACCTAATGTACCTTAATGAACACTTTTTGTCTTAAATTAGAATGTTTCCTACGATTTTTTGTTTCAATAAAGTATAAAGTAAAATACTTAATGAAAAAAAATCCACCTAAATTTTTTAGAATCCTCTTAATAAAACCTCTTAATAACGTTTTTGGGTAATTTTTTAGCATTTAAGTTTATTTTTTTGTTGTCACTTTTATCTTAATTTTTCTGTTAATTAATTAATTTATAAACAAACGTTTCTACATTTAATGTATAATGAAGAAATTCTGTTTGTTTGTTTGTTTTTGCCCTTTTCACGTAAAACCCACCAAATTTTCCACCAACATTCCTATGATCTCGAAAGGAGTTATAGAGTGTATCACTTTTCGGTTCATTAACCCATTGCGACCGAGAGCCATTTAAAGCTTTTTGATTATTTCGTTGTCCTGCTTAAACCATTCGACCGATTGAGTTGAAAATATGTACAAGTATTGCACTTTGGCACACAAACTCATTTAATTAATTTTATAGAAATACATTAACACATTTCGACACATTTGACAGTCTATCAAAAAAAATTTTTGTTTCTAATTTGTGTCTAATCTGGCAGGATGAATTTATGGTTCTAAATAAAGCCTATGTGACAAATTTTTGTTTACGCTCGTTAACCCATTTCCGCTCGAGTACCTATTAAAAAAATTCAGCCCAATTTTTTGTATTGTACTATTGTTATTATATTATTAAAAAGATATTTCCTACACTCTTTACTTCTATACTGTTTTCAATATTCCATAAAAAGCTTTCAATGCAAGTTTCGAATAAATAATAGTAATTAAAATAACCTAATTAAGTATCTTAAGAATACTGTGTCTAAGCTTTAACAACAGGCAGTTATTAAAAACAGAAATAATCTGATCCATGCGACAACAATCATTATATCATCATTCAGCAAAGCATTGGTGAACCTATACAAGGTGTATGCGTGTATTGCACATATTGAAATATGTGCATACTATATGCATAATGTACGTATGTTTAAAAATACTATAAACACAATCAATTAGAAAATATATTCACATTTCTGTACAGTATTAAATCAAAAATGAGTACATACACATTTAAAGAACAGAAAACCTTACATTCTTATCCATATACAGTTCTTACACATATTTTTAGCCTTATTCAATATCAATTTGAAAACATAATTGCATTAGAAAAAGTTAATGTTAATTTTGGTTGATTTGTGAAGGTAAAAAACAATCCTGTATTTTTTATATTATAATATATGTTAAACAGAACCTCAGATGTATGCATTTAAAAAGAAGTTTTTTCACAATTTGAAGAGCTGTAGGTGCTGTACGATCTCCAACGGTGAGGGTGCATAACAAAGTTGTTGTACAACAATGCTTTTTTAAGAGATCTATATGCATGGTTAATATTTAATTTAACTTTATTTGTATAAATTTATTTAATATTTTATTGTTATATTATTTATACTTTATTTAATTATTATATAAGTTTTGTAAACAAATGGACGGGCAGAGCGAACCTAATAGCAAATTTTTCAAAATGTGCTTAAAAGGATAATTTATAAAAACATGAAAAAATGTATTATATTACGGTCTTTTATAATTTAAATGCGATTTTATGTTTCGATATTAACGAATAAATTGTGAAAACTCAGTTCTTGGTAATTGTGTACTCAATAGATTATTGATTACTTTAAAGATTTTTTGTAAACGAATTGTCTCTAATTCTTCGCTCTGTTTATTCAATTTAATGAAATATAATAAAACTGAAAATTTTAACTACCAGCATCTGTAAATGCATAGTAATAAATGAACTATATTAATTAAATTATATTAACGCAGAAACAAAAGTTAATAATTTTTATTTCATAAAACCAACAAAATACTTCGGGCAACGCCGGGTACTCTGCTAGTAAACATATGTTTTCTAATTTAAGAAATGACTTAAACTATTCTTAACCTCGTTTGTTTTATATTGAACCTATGTCAAGTAATTTTATTTTAATAAAAACTTTATAACACTCTTAATTCTTTCCTTTTAATCTTTCATTAATTTGAAGTTCAATTAGCTAAGTATATACATGGATAATAAATAGTATACCAAGTATAAGGATATTATAAAAGATAAGCGATATAAAGGAGTATATTTCATTTTATGATTTTTAAAAAGCATCAATATTATACCATATATTTTAGATATTACAATCTAGAGTGATTGTAGAAAGAAGTAATACTTTGACTCTGATCACATTTAACATTTACAGTGTGAGCTAAAATGTTAATAATACAAAATTTTTCATCAGAATTAGAATTTCAATCATTTTTTAATCAATCCTATTTTTAGAATTTAACTTTGAAGATTTTAATTCAGATTATGTCTTTGAAATAATTCTATTAAAGTAAAATTTTATTAATATTTTATTCAATATAATTATTCTTAAAATTCTTTGTTGTTTTTATTTTTTCAAAAAGAACCAGCTCTTTCAAATAATTTTAAGATAAAAAATTTCAATATTACAATTTTAATTAATATATTTAGATACACCCTGTTAAAAATTATGTATCTGCGAGGGCAGTCTGAAAAATATCCTGTAACGGCATCCTTTTGTCAATATTATAAATTTTTATGATTGCCATTGCAAAGAACAATCTTTTATGTTGCCTGCCTTAAATTTTCAAATCGATCTGTCAAATAGTTTATTGTGAAACAGCTATCTAATCAGTTAACTTTTGTTATTTTCAGATAATGGATAAATTTCAAATTCGTGCTGCAATTCATTATCTTTTTTTGAAAGGTTTATCAGCAACCGATATCCAAAAGGATATGGATATTACTTTAGGTACCTCATCACCATCATATGGAACCATTCGTTTTTGTGTAGCTGAATTTAAACGCGGTCGTACAAGTGTAAATGATTAACAAAAAAGTTGTAGACCAAAAACAGCTACATCCATTGAAATTATAAGAAAACTACATGATGTAGTGACAAACAATTGCCGAGTAAAAGTTCGTGAGCTGGCAGGCATATTAAAAATATCAAAAGATAGCGTTGGACACATTTTACACCATCACACACATCAGGTTTGACAACAATAAAATTGAATGAATTACAATACGAAATTGCTCCACAAGTGATTGCGTTTTGTTTCCGAATTTAAAAAAATGACTTGCTGGAAAGAGATTCACATCAAGTGAAATGGTTATTCCTGAAACTGAAGCATATTTCGAAGGTCTTGAAAAATCGTATTTTTCAGACAGAATTAAAAAGCTTGGAAAACGTTTGATAAAGTGTATTGAGTTGGAAGGAGACTATGTTGAAAAATAAAAATCCAAAAAAAGCGTTTTTTAATATGAACACAAGAAACTTTTCGTACTGGTCTCGTATATACTTTATTTTATTTTAATATTCCACTCATATTATTTTTATTTGTCATCGTTATCATCGTACTAAATCAACTTTTTTTTTATAGTAGCTCAATTTAGAACTATTCTTCATTAAATATTTTCTTTTAAAGTTAAATTATCTTTTTCTATTCAATATTACAATTCTTTTTAAATAATATTATTTTTCAAGTCATCTAGCTAACAAAATAACCTTCAATCATAAGAAACAAACAAAAATACTAAAAAAAAAAAAGAGATCATTGCAGATCATAAACACATTGAGTTGACTAAAAAAAAAACTCACTCAATTTTAAAGTGTCAATTTACAGATTAGTTTTTTTTTTATCATATTTTTAGTTAGAGAACCAAATGTATGTATGTATGTATGTACATAATTTCATAAAAGCATTATTAGTAGCAACTATACATCAAAGTAAAAGTAATAACAATAACCAACATTATTCATCATCATCAATAACAATTTTTTTATACATATAATCATCATAAAAATAAAAGTAATCAATTCATCATTTTATTTGAACTTTATTCAATTTTGTTTTTTTTTTCTATACAAAGTAATAAGTCCCTCACTATTACAATATAATCATCAATCAATTACGTTTTACATACTATACTAATAATAATCAACATCATCATTATCATCATTATCAATATTATTATACCATTATTAAGAGTTGGAAAAAAGACAGCAAAAAAAAAAAAATTTAAATGAACATTATTTTTTAAGGATATTTTTTTTTTTTTTTAATCTATCGTTGAATAAATATTTATTGTCTTTTTTTTTTCGTCACTCTTTCTCTCGCTCTCATTAATTTCACATCATAACAAAAACAACATTATTAGATAGAATAAACTTATAAAATACCCGATTAAATCAATAATTGGCACTTGGCAGTAACCAACTAACCAAACTCTAAAAAAAACGAATCACTTAAGAAAACAAAATATATAACATATACAAAATCTAATATAAAAAGATTTGATTTTATTTAATATTCTGAGAGATAGTAAGGTCATCATGACCGACATCATCATAATCATTATCATTTTCATAATTTTTTTATCGGGCTTATAAAAAAATGATTGAATAAATTCTTTTGATTGATTTCTGGAATACAAAAATAAGACACATATTGATTGAGAGGTGAAAGAAAAACTGTACATGATTTTAGATTTAAATTTCAAAGAGATTAAATGAAGACATCAGTATTTTTATACTTTTTTTTGTAAATCTTTGATATTGTGGATTATTTTAAAATTTAGACGATCAGGGAATCAGAGGTTTTCATATAAAATTTTTTTAAATGAATTTTTAAAACTTCTTAACTATTCTATGCCGAAAAAATGGAAGATTCCCGGTTTTAATTAATCTACAAAGATTTTTCTTACTTGAAGTAATCAGCAAGATATGTTTTATTAAATGTTGGCTTTTAGGACATCATTTTAGAATTCTGAAATGATTTTTTTTATAATGGTTTTAATTACGATTTTTATTTGCAACTTACAAGATTCTATTTTTATTTTTCTGCATTCTATTTTTATTACTACATTGTTTTTAGATCTTTATATATTTCTCCTTGGTGATTATTTGATCTGTCAATCAATTCTGAACAACTATATAATAATATAATTATTTAATTTAATTTTTTATTATATCATTTTTTTTTTTTGTTGTGAAAGACTGATAGATTCTCTAAATTGATTTAAAGAAAAAAAATGAGTTAAAAAAAAAGCAATGAAAAAGGGGAGCTAAAAAAAAAAAACAAAAATTGCGTGACCTTTTTAATATCTCACTATCATAGCTATTTATATTATTATGCAAAAAAAAGAACAAAAAGAAAATAAGTATTTATTACGAAAAGTCTTTGAACAAAATTTTAGTTTTTTTGTGATGCCTATGACTTTGTCCTTTCTTTTATTTTCCTGCTTCCTCCTAGTATATTTTTTTTGTTTTTATTTTGGTACTAACAATACAATTTTTCCTTTCTTTTTTTTTTGTAGGGATGCGGTTTTGTTATAAAGGTTATAAGACCTTCAATTTCGATTTTAATTTTTTTTCTTTTTTTTTGCTTCGGTTATTGTTATGTTATGTTGTTGCTCTTCTTCGTGTACTGTTGTAGTATATTTTAAAGAGATGGCACATTAAATCTTGGAATAAAGAAAGATGAATTTTTACTGCTATAGTTGTTATTATTTTATATATTTTGCACTTTTCTTTTGGGAAATTTTCAGTTTAGCTAACATTAAAAAAATGGTATTGTATATTCAAAAAAATGTTTAAAATATTTTATTTATTTATTTATATTTATATTACATACATAAATGTAATGCAATATTATTGAACCATCGGCTACTAAAGGCCATTATAGGTTTTTATACTATTATTAAATTATATACTAATATTATTTATTTTGTTTATATTATATACTATATATTTACATTATATTTGGTCGTAAGGGGGGTATGTAAAAAAAAAAACACGACCTGTGCAGAGATCGAACCCACACTCTTTCGGTTAATACGCCACACGTCTATTCACTATGCTACCGAAGCCCCATGTTTAAAATAAAAGTAGGTATCTATGTATTATTTTTTTTTCGTTAAAATTGCATATTTTAAGGCGAATCTATACTAACAAAAACGATTCATTTTGTTCTTTTGGTACCTAAGTACGTAATGGTATTTTATAAATTCCTGAAGATTGCAATTTTTAAAATAAATACTAACAATAAAAAATTATTAAATGTTGATTTGGGAACTGATATATTTCTTTCATAATTTTAATCTAACTGAGATTGATATTTTCACCAATCCGACAATGATAAAAGCTTCCTGGTATAAATTTCCATTTAGAAAATAGCAAATGTGCTGAAACTAAACTTATTGAAAAAATAATAAATTTTGTTGAAAAAATATTTATATATTTTTCATATTTTCGAATTAAAATTTGGACTGCAAACAATTTTTTATTACATACCTATGTAAAACGAGATAAATTTAAAAATTAAAATCTAATTACAAATATCTAAATATTAGTTGAGAATTGTCATACTTAATTTAAAAATGGATCAGTCAGTAATCATATGTATAATAATAAAAAAATACTAAAATTGAAAAAACCTAATGAATACAAAGAGGAACAAACGAATACAATACAAGTACAAACATATTATATTTTAAGAGCGAACCAATCATCATTATAAATGAAAATGTGATTTGATCAAAATTATTATGATAATAATAATGCTGATGATGATAATGATGATATTGATGATATTGATGATGTTGATGATAAAGGATGATAGATTTTTTTATAAATAATTATTGTGAACTGAAAATTAAGTAATCATTCCATTATTAAAAAATGTTATGTTTTTTTGTTGTTATTATCCTTGGAAATGTTGATCTTGTTAAAAAGAACAATAAGAAAAAAAAAAGAATAAAAGTGATGAATGATTAAAACTTTGTTGTAGTTGTAATTTGTATTATTTAGGATATTTATTTTTACCGACCGCATACATGTATAAGGTAGGTATTGTTTTCATACTAAAAATTTGTACCCGAGATTTTGGCCAAAATGCACTAATGTGTGGGTGCGTGTGGATGCGAGTGTGGATATGTTTGTGGGCACGTGCACAGCCCAAATGACTGAGCGGAGTTTTATGAAATTTCACATTTAAGGTTCTAACGTAAATATCTCGGATTGATAAGCTTTTAAAGCAAATTGGACAACCGGAAGTAGTAGTTTACTAGTATAATTTTGAAGTTTTTTACGAATATTTCGTATCAGGAAAATATTATGAGAAAAATTATTAAGAAAAAGTTGTTACACATTAAAGAGGAACAACTTTGCCATAAAACATTTTTTGATTCTACTAACTTTACCTTCTATTTAATATTTTCTACAACACGCCATATGAATTTATATGAACAAATTTTTTTTGGTTTTTTTTTATACATATATACATACATATGTACTAATATCTATGCATATTATTCTTTTGTTGATGACGCAAAATTTAAACGGTAAAATTTTTGTTAGTAGATATAATATTTTGTATTTGTTTACAGTTTTTATTATTTTCTACTTTAATATTTTGAATGACAAAAAAAAAATCATGTACATACACATGTATGAAATGAATATATGAATGAATATATTATCTACAATCTACATATATTTTTACGATTAATTCATTGCTTATTGTTATTATTGAATAAAAAAAAAATGATAACTTATTAGAAGTTATTTTGCTTTGATATAAATTATTATGTATAAAAAATCTATGAATTTTGGAATTATACTTTTCGTATAATAGCGATCGGTACTGTGGTGGAGACAAGCTGATTCTTGAAAAATGGAGCAATGGAATTGTTTTTTTTCCGTTTTTTAATTGATGAATAGAAAACCAACTCAACACTTTAATAACATTACAAACTATATAACATTGTTAAGTATAATGATTGTTAGATTTTTAATAATATTTGAATATACATATACATATGTGTATATATAATAAGTAGAAGTATAAGTATAATAGGTATATAGAATTCATATGAACTATATGAAAAATTCAAGGGTTGTTCATGAAATGATAATTATGCTCGTATAGATTTTTTGACATTTTATATGAGAGAAAATGAAAACTTTTGTGTAATTTTGATTTTGTTTTTATGGAATTTTCTTTTGAATTCTACTTATTTCTTTCTATTTTGGTTTGATTTTTTTTTGATTGTGGATGATTTTCATAAACGAACGAAAATTATGTAATTAATAAATTAATTTAATTCCTTAAATTTGCAAATTTTCTATGATTTTGTACTTAATGATTATTCAAACGATCGATCGATAATTACGAAAAATTGCAACATTTGTTTTTTTAAATAGTTAAATTCATTTCTAATTTTTGTAAATAATCTCTGAAGAAACAACCAAAAGTTTTTTTTTCACTATGATACTTTGCAATATACTGTTATTACATATTTCTTATCTTCCTGTTTTGGTAATCATACAGACAAAACACACCTATTAATTTTTTAGTTTCTTTCATTTTTTATTTCTTTTTATACCCGTATGAACTATGTTCAAGCAAGGGTAGGTATAATAAATTTGCCATTACGTTTGTGACACCTTAAAGGAGTCGAGCTAGATATAGTGTCAAAAGTTTGGATCGGCTCACAATCCAATTCTGAGTAGATTAAGCCTTGCATGTACATCCGTCCGTTTGTCTGTCCGCACGATAATTCAAAAAATAAAGGACCTAGGAAGCTGGACATTTTTTTACGTCACTTTTACAAGATTGTTAGTTTCGCTAGTTCGCCATTAAATCGAGTATTTTTGGCCGCCAGAATCGGTAGCTGCCATACTACTTCTTTCTTTATATGTATAACTTAGTGTTTATTAAAGCTAGTCATCTGAATTTTCGCAAAATGGTGTCGAGTTATAAGTCAACAACATCTGTAAAATTTGGTTGTGCAGGTGGGACAGGTTCGGGTAGCTGCCATACAACTTATCTTTTTAAATGAAAATAACTCTGTGTCTATTGAAGCTAATTATCTAACATTTTGCAAAATAATATAGAGTTACAAGCCAACATAATCTGTATAATTTGGTTATGTTGGTGGGACAGGTTCGGGTAACTGCCATACAACTTTTTTTTAAATGAAAATAACTCCCGAGTCTATTGAAGCTAGGTATCCTAGGTGAAAAGATGTCGAGTTGTATACTAACAACTTCTGCAAAATTTGGTTGTGCTACAGCAGCAGGTTCAGGTGGCTTGCACATCTTGGAAGTTAATGAAGATAGGAATCTGAAGTTTTACAAAAGACGATAAAAATTTAGGGCAGTAACTTCTGTAAAATAGCTAGTGCTGGTGCAACAGGTCCGTTTAGCTGTCATACAATTCTAAAACTTACATAAATATATCTCGGTACTAAACATGAATTTCCAGTTCATACGGGTATCCCAAAGTTGACACAGTCTACTCTACTGCACTCTTCCTCATTTTTTTTTATTTTTACCTTTGCCCTGGAAAAAATTAAGTGTAAAATTATTCATTCAAATTGAAATAAGGAAATGCATTGATTACGTCCTCATCATCAATGCCTTGTCACCATGTTATTGTTGTGCTTTTGTTGTATTTCAAAAAGATCACAATTGGAAAATAAAAAAAAACATGAACTCATTTTAATACATCGTTAAAAATCGCTCGCTTTTATAAAATATAAAAAAAAAAATTTTTTATTTTTTTTATTTTTCTTTTGATTATTTTCAAAAATCATTAATCATTTTTTGAATTTCAAAATGTCAAAATATACTAATAGTGTGTAGGTCTCCTCGGCGATTTTTTTTTTGTTTTCGTTTTTATTTATTTTTTTACTGCTAAATTTTTAGCGCTTATCTGGTTTATTATTCTTAAACATATTGGTTGTAAACTTTACGATTTGTTCCTGTCATTTATCCAAATGACATGCAAAAAAATATGTTTGGTTTTTATTTTTGATCGACTTAAACAGTACAGAGCGTACGAAACGTAAAAAAACTGTGGTCGTAAATATTTTTTTTTTTGACAATAGAAAATTATAATATTGTTTTTAAGGATTATTAACCCAAGGTTTGTAGAGTCATAAAACTAAATACGTTTAAATTTAAATTTTAAATTTTATCGAATGTTTTAGTAAAGTCAAATACTCTTTAATACATATTAAAAATTTTTTTTTAGTCCAATTTGGTTTTGATTTAGATGATTAACTGAACTCACGTAAATTCCCTTAAGATTGCATTGTAACTCATGTGACAATTTTTGAAGAATACACAACTACACAAATGTTTATTTCTATAATGATGGTTTTGTTTTTAATACTGCAATTTTGAACAACGGTAACATTTCCTAATTTATATTTTAAAATTGGATTTATTTGATGTGGAACGTGAAAATGCCGACAATATGTGTATGGAATGCAATTGCAAAGACAAGAAAAAAAGTTTAAATATTTCAATATTAATTTTTTTTATGCAAATTATTCACAATAAGTTTTTTATTTTACATAAAAAAAAAAAAAAAAAGGTGAACCTCTTTAGATTGCAATCTTTTTTTTTTTTCTTTTTTATTTTACACTGTCATGAGCCACATACGAAAGAAGGAAGTGTTGTAATATAGAGAAAAAGATGGGGAAAAAAATTCTCTTGTTCAGTTGGTTGTTGAACTTTTTTTCTAGTCTTATATTTCTGTTATTATTTTAATTTTTTTTTTTTTACATAGAAATAAATTAAAATTTAAAAGCTATAAAATGTCGCCTAAATAGGTAATACATACCCTATGAAATATACAGAAAAAAATAACATGTTATTAATAAATTATTAATAGAAAATATGTTTAAAAAAAGTCATATATTAATGGTGATGAAAATTTTAAAATCTATAACATATACCTAAAATTGTTTTCTTATTTCATTTATATCAAATGAAGGAAATAAAACTCATCACATTTAATATTCTTCTTATTGTGGGACGAAAATATGGCATTTATTCTTGTTATAAAGTATATGATTTTTTTAAAATTAAAAGCTACTTCCTGATTTATTTTTTTTTTAATTATATTTTAAATTATTTATGTACAGGAATCATATTGAAGGATTTTTATAAAGGAGTGTCAAAGATTGCAAAATTTGGCTTTTAATGCGAATATCACGAAAATCGAACAATCTTCTACTTAATTAGTTTTCTTAATTCTTAGTGGCACAACTTTTAGCCCTTTTATAATGGGCCATTGCAATTAATATTAATTAATTTCTGAATGAGTACCGTAAATAGTAAGTACCGATTATGTTCTGATGATTATTACATATAATCATCATATCATCATTACCGGTTATATTCAAAATGATTATTACATTCAAAATCATTCCTCTCAATATTAGCTGCGGGAATTTCTGCTTCTCAAAGGAAGTAGTTACTGTTTCTCAAGGATGTTCAAAGTTATAACTGATATTTAGATAGAAGAAGAACAAAAGAAGAACAAATTACAACGGACATATTAAAAAATACATAATTTAAAAAATATGAAATTTTAATATTTTCTTCTTTTTTTTTTGAATTGAATTTTCATACCATACTTTTTTCTATTGTTAATGCATTAATTAATTTCATTCACTTCATTTACAAACATATTAACAATTCATTTATTAACATCCTGAAAAATTAATAGATTGTCACTAAATCGTTTTATTGTGATTTATTCTTTGAAAAATTTTATTTTTTTTTCCTTGTTTTTTTTTTGTTTTTCATGTCATAAACTTTCACTATAATTTCCTGATTTTTTTTTTTTTAACTTTCTGTTAGTTGTTTTAACATTTAAGATGCATTCACAGCATTGTGATATAAAATAAACAACCAATCTTTCTGTTTTAATCATTTCAAGCATATCATATTATATATTAGGTAGGTATATTGGTATAGGGTACTACTCATATACCCATATGATATACCTATACTCATATATGTTAAAAGTTCTCATCAAATCAATTAAGTCTGGTTTTCTTGGATGGATGGATGCATATGGATGCATGAATGAATGAATTAATAGAATATATAATATATGGATAAATAATATATTATGGATTTTGATTTATATACGAAGAAAAATAAAAAAATCGAAAAATATTTGTAATTTTAAAGTTATATGTTATGAAATTGTCCTTAAAATAAAGTTGAAATTTTATTAATTACATTTTTTGTGAAGAGAATTGGAGTAATTTTCCAACAAAATTTCAGACAATTGATAATATTTTGCAGTATTATAAAATAAAAAGTAAATTAAAGCTTTGAATATTTGATGGAGGGGGAGCTTGGACAAATTTTGATCACAATTTTAAAATTAAAATTCATATTGTGTCAAAACGAAAGAAAATTGTTTTAACGTTATTAAACACAGAAACATGTAATAAATAAAATATTTATAGGATCATAAGTAAGTATAAAATATAAGAAGGTACAGTATTCGTAATGTTGAAGGTAAAAAAGGAAATCAGAGAAAGTATAGGTTGAAAATAGTAAAAATTTTAATTAAAATTAAGGTTTTTTTCTACCTAGCGATTCTTGAGACTTATGTTATATCTATTACCATTTTCAAGATAGCTAAATAATGGGTTTTCCAATTTCAGTGATATGATTTTTTTTCAAAAAAAAGCATACTAATTGTTAAGGAGTTTTTTATTTAATGTGAAGTACAATCGATACAATTTAGTTCTGAATAAAACGTCATTCAAATGGCCTCCACAACTTCTTTTGCAGGAACGAATTCGATGAACCCAATTTTCCAGCACTTTTTCCACTAAATTTTTTTTTCTTAACCTTTTTAAAAATGAATTCTAGTTTTTAATAAGAAGAAAAAGAAAATACTCCTTTCAATTGAAATTTTTAATGTTGGTGCATAAAATTTTTAAAAACTACATGCTACAATATAGGTACATATATGATATATATTGGTGTATGTATACATTATTGAAAATTCCCCATAAATGGACAGAGTCAATTTTTTAAAACTAAAGCAATTTTGTTTTTGTTTTATTATTTTTAAATAATCAACGAAAACCAAGCAAACATACATTTATTCCATTATTATATATACTAATCAAATATTGACAAAGAAAAATAATAACAATAAACAACCATCGTGTGCAACAGCAACAACAACACAAAACAAAAAAAATGAAAAATATTTTGATTTATTATTCGTTAGCTGATATAATTTTTATAAACCATCAACTTCATATATAAATGTACATGTGTATTATATAAAAAGTGAGAAGTAAATATCTACCAGAATGTTATCATTGTTGCACAGAATATTATCATCAATGCATTCAATATACTATAACATTTTAACCCCATCAGATTTCATCACTCATTTGTAATGATTTTGCTGTGCTGTCAAAGTAAACCCGATGCACGTTTATTATATTTTTTAAATGTGTTTTTCTGATGCACAACAACAAAAAAAAATGTATAGAGGATATCAGCAGCAATATATAGCAGCCAAAAACATCAGCAGTACAATCAGCCAAAAACATCATTTTATTATGAAAATGAATGAATTGTTGCGCGCTTTCTTTTTTCTTTTTTTTTTTTGTGTATTGTAACCATATATAATGAATGATTTAAGATCAAGAAAAACTAAATGTATCTCATCAATTAACTGATTTTTTTTTTCTTTGCATCTTGTAGTATGTATCCATAGGAACATAGTCTCGTTTTCCTGGTTAGTTTTCTTTGTCTCGAATTTTTTTTTTTTTGTGTAATGTGATTAATTTTTGTATTAAAAGTATGTATATCGTGTAGATTGAGTGCTTGTAAAGGATTCCCTACTGATAGGGGACATAAAAATCATATATTTTAGTTTATTTTTAATTTAGATGTAAATCAAAAAAGTTTTTTTGTTTCCAAGTGTAGGTTTTTTTTTTTTATTATAATATATTGTCTGCTGTATTAGAGTCGAAGAAATTTTAATTTCATCACTATTTTTCATAGTGTTGCCTTTGAACTTTGAATATAAAAGAAATTTTTATACTTTATGACAGTTCATTTATTAATTATTAAAAGATTAAACAAAAAAAAAAAAAAACATAAGGTGGTATGTAAAATCCATGGTTTTTAAAGGTACACATTTCACAAAACCAAAACCAAACACATTTCACGGTTTTTGCCAAATTCTGCCTTTGTATCAAAATTTGTAATGCTTCTTCTTAATTTTATATATAAGAAAAATTCTTAGAATTCTATATTAAAAAAAACTTATACAAAACTTCTTAGAATTTTATATTGAGAAACATTAAGAGTCACTTTCTTCATTTTAAGGAAAGCGTATATAATAAAGATTTAATATTTCTACTTACTTATTTTTATAAAAAGTTAAACAGGTGCCTAAATTACAGGTGTTTCAAAATAACAAATTTTTGAATCCTAAATAAAGTCTAAAAAGCTCTCTTAAATAAGAAGAGGAGGTACAAAAGAAAATATCTCTGCTTCAGCTTATGTTATATTTACTAAAAGATCTTTCTTTCAAAATTTATTTCATTATTCCATTTAAACAGACTGACAGACGAAGAGAATAAAATTAATAAGCAAATTTATCAATTTCTTTTTTTTTTTGAAAACTATGTTTAAAACAAATAGATGAATAATATTATTCACACTAATATTAATAATAAAATGTTATGTATAGTTTTAAATTAGTTTAAATTTTTAATTAATTTAATTTGATAGGATTATTTAATAATAAATTGGTTTCTGTTCAACGTAGAGAAATGGAAAAGATTATCATAATTTGATATCAGACTGGTATTTTGAATTTGTCAGTAAAGCATTATACTTTTTCGCTTGTAACTTTGAATAATGCAATAAAAAAATTAACATTCAATCTTGAAAGTCCAATTATTATTTTCTTTTTTAATAATTACGAGTTTACTTTGATTTTGTTTATAAATTAAATATAAAAAAGTAAATAAAGTTTTGTAAAGCAAATTATTAATAATATTTATATATTTATTATGTAATTGATATACAGACCTGTATATTTGATGGTTATAAAAGCTAATCTCAGAATTAAAGTCCCAGTTAAAGACAGTTGTCGACGATTTTAACCAGAACAAAATTCGCTGTCAAAGACAATCTTTTAATTAATTTTGGCAACTCGATTTAATTAGTATGCCAAAATCTTTATATCATTCTTAAGTATGCCATTTATTGGTATTGAATTTTTTGATGTTAGGTTGAAAACTAGAATTAGAGACAAAAAATGATCAGAAATTAATTTTAGAAGTGGAGTTTAGTTTAAATATTTAAGGCATGCAGTTAAATCAAAAATAGCTGTGGAATGAACAAAATTAACTGCTAAAAGAAATCTGCTAACTATAGCGAGAAAAATGCTAATCTTTTCAATCTAAGTAATTACAAAGAACAGAAGAAGAAGAATAAAGAAGTTTTATTTTTTTTTCTGTTTTCCATTTCTATAAGCAGCATAGAACATCCACCAACTCATTTATTTACCCATGTTTCAGCATTCTTAAGAATGTGAATTTCATATTCTCTGAAATTCTAAATAGGTGGTCCAGAATTCTTCCGTTTTTATAAAGAAATGTTTTTGTACATTTTAAATGAAATAAAATTATTTATATTCCCTTATCTTCTATTCTGTCAATTCATCAACTTTTAATTCCTGGCCACATTTAGAATCCTGGCAAAAAGATCTTACAAAAGGTTCTTAGGAAAACTTTTCAATATATCCATAGCCATATGTATATTTATACCCATACAATAAGGATCGGGTATATTAAAATAGCTCCTACGTTTGTAACACCTCGAAATAAGCAAGTTAGATATACCTTCAAAGGTGTGGATCGGATCAGAATCAGTCCGTCCGTCAGCAAGATAACTCAAAAACTAAGAAAGCTACAGTCTTAAAATTAACACAAAATATTCTTACAACAATTTGTAGGTTCCCTATTTTTATGGGTTGAGATCCAACCAAAACTTCGGGTAGCTCTCGAAGAACTAACTTTTGGATCTCCACATTTTTTTTGAAGTAGAGCCATAAAATTGTAACTGCTGGTAGATATAAAAATATTAATTTTATTATTAACAACTTGTTTATGTAGCCCCACCCGTTACGGAGCTACAGCTCCCCAAAGTTCGAAAAAAGCTCTATATTTAAATTCTTATAACACAAGTTGCATAAGGCATATCTCCAATTTGAAAACACCAAACGATTACTGCTTTTAGTAGCTTTAAAAATATATATACAATAAATATATACTTGTCATACGGTGTCTTAATTTACCGTTATGCGAAGCTCAAATTTTGCAAAATTCTTGATTCCTTCTATCTTCCAAACGGTTTAAGTTACAAACTTGCAATTTTTAGAGAAGTTAGTTTTTTCTAAATAAGTATGAGTCATTTCAGAAAATGTTTACGTATCGCCCCCCGTTTCGGAGCTGTATGGGGTCAAAAACTAAAAACTTTCTTATTTTTAAACACCTGCAACTTGAACACCTGTCCAAATTTTTTTGAAGTAATATACAAAAATTAAAGCTCCAACATTATATTTCTATTTCCATTAACAACTTTTCTTAATAATATAGTGTTACCTTAAAATTGACGAAAGTGTGACTTCATTTTTCTAAATTTTTATAACAAATTTTTTTAACGATTTTCTTGCATGTTTTTTTACTCAATAATTTGAAATTGTTGAGGATGATGCGTACTACAAAACAAAATTAAATAAATAAAAAATATAACGGTTGCTGAAGAATTTATGTTTATATGATATTAGTATACATACTTATATAACTCATGTTTATTTACATATCGTATATATCACTGATGAATGAATGATATATAATACATATGTAAAGTGTACTTTATTATACATTTGCCGCTTAGTATTAAATAGTACTATAGCATATTTGGAAAGTTTTGGGTTGATAATCGTTATGTGGAAGGTTAGAATCTGCTTTTGAAGAATGTGTAAACATATAGTTTGAATATATGAACAACCCATAGTTCTAGAAATTATAAAATTCACCTAATTTTAAAATAAATACTAAAAAATTAAAAAAATTATATTATAAGCAGAGTGACGATTGACATACTAACGATTCGTACGGGTATCTAAGAGTTGTCAAAGGCAACTGTATTCTTCCTCGTTTTACTTTAGTACTTACATGTTTAAATGAAATTGTTTAATAAAAAGAATGTTCTCCTTTTTAATTCAAATCTTTATTTCAACAATTCTCAAATGCAACTAACCTAAAATGTCAATGTAATATTTACATATGCTAATGCGTTTACATGAGATTTAATCCCAATATACGTATATCCCAATATATACGTAAAACCGAATTGTTATATTTATATTAATTAATAAAATATTCAACACTCCTCCTCAATTCATTTTTACATTCACATTTAATTTTATCTCTAAAATTAATTAATTAATCAAGATTAATTAGAAAAGAAATAATATTTCTATATTCAATTTCAAAAAAAAAAATTTAATTCATTACTATATAACCAAGAAGAATTAAAAATATTATATTATTTTTTTTTTAATTTCAGAAACCCTTAAAACAAATTTAATTTAAAATTTTAATAAATTTAATTTCAAAAAATTTAATTTAACTTCAAAAAATTCTAATTTAATGATCAAGGTTAATGAAAAATATTAATCTACTTATTAAGTTTTAACAGGTCAACACAATTTTGATGTTTACTTTTACTTAGACTTTTAATTAAAATGTCAGCTGGCTGATTTTCAGTCGGTATATGCAGTACTTGAATGTTACCTATATTCCTCATCTCTTTGCAGTAGTGTTACCTTATATCGATATGTTTTGACTTATCGTGATTAATATTGCTATTACATAAACTGATTGCATTATTATTATCTCAAAATACATTTATCGGTTGTTCTACATATTGAGGAAATTTAAATACACCTAATAAACTGCGCAAATACATAACATCTTTCACAACTTCAGAGATTGAGATATATTCCGACTCCATTGTCGACAATGCTATTGACTGTTGTTTTCTTAATTTCCAGCAAACTGCACCTCCTGACATTATTATCACATGACCTAAACGTGATTTTCTTTCTTACATGTCATTGGCCCACTCAGCATCACTATAACAGTATAACACTATAACCTATTAATTTATTATTTGATTTTTCATATTTAACTCTATAATTTATGGTTCCTTTTAAATATTTTAGTATTCTCTTAGCAGCCGTCCAATGAACAATTCTTGTATTCCAAGTAAATCTGGCTAAAAAATTGACAGCAAATGAAATGTCTGGGCGTTACGATATTAGATAGATACATTAAGCTACCGATTAATTCACGATATGGCTTTCCATCTACTTCAATTTTTTCTTCTGCTGAGATTTTATCCTGTGGTTGGAATAATTTTAAATCTGTTTCTAGTGGAGTTGACATCGGATTAGTATCAGCCATATTGTATCTTTTAAGTAAATATTTTATATATTTTTCTTGAAATCTCAATGCTTCCACAATTTGAATCTCTTCTTATATTAATTCCTAAAATTCGTTTTACTTCACCTATGCCCTTTATGTCAAATTTAGCTGAAAGTAATTTCCTTGTATTTTGCAAGAGTTAGTTGCCAATAAAATGTCATCTATATATATCAATATAATAATGAATATCTCTACTTTCCATAGCAACAACAAAATTCTCAAACGTTTCAGGTAGACTATTTAACAGCATGACTGATACTAATTCTTTTATTAACAGGTGATACCAATTTCCTCCATCTGTTGCACTAAATTCATAAAATGTGTCACGTGTTGTTCTTCCATACTTTGCTCAACCTTTTTCTTTATTGAAAATAATTTACGGTAAATCATAACCTTCTTCGCGGGGCCACGTGTAGTCTACATTTTTTCTAGTGTGGTCCAAGCTTCACGCGAAATAGTAGTTTTTTTACATGTTGCAGTTGATTTTCTTTTATCGAAAGCAATATTAATGCTAATGCCTTCGCATCTTTTGCTTCCCACTTTTTCTTTTCATCTGCATATGTTGGACATTTGGTTTCTCCATTCACATACTCCCAAAGGTCACTACAGACAAGTACGCTTCGTGTCTA
This sequence comes from Poecilobothrus nobilitatus, assembly GCA_947095535.1. Classification (NCBI taxonomy): domain Eukaryota; kingdom Metazoa; phylum Arthropoda; class Insecta; order Diptera; family Dolichopodidae; genus Poecilobothrus; species Poecilobothrus nobilitatus. Next base: position 276,118,061 of record OX352772.1, read on the forward strand.
TATTCCATGATGCGTAGTTATCCCCGTTTAATTTCTACGCAATTACTTTGTTACATTCATTTTTAATTTTTCTTGAAACTTTACTTTATCTCATTTTTTTTTATAATATATACCCAAACCGCATGCCTCAGCCCATAACCTGTTTAATAAAAAAGAATGTTTCTCCTTTTTAATTCAAATCTTTATTTCGATTCAACAATTCTCAAATGCAACCAACCTAAAATGTCAATGTATTATAAAAATTTATTATAATTTTGTTTACATATGTTAATGCGTTTACATGAGATTTAATCCCAATAAACTTATATGTGTCAAATATAATATGTAAAACCGAATTGTTATATTTATATTAAGTAATAAAATATTCAACAGAAATAAAAAAAAAATTTATTTAAAAAATGAAAATTGAACAACGTAATTAAATTGAAATTTAAAACTTCTTCAACTTTATTTTAGCATTCGAAACACAAAGAAAAAACAGATACAATTCCGTTCTCATTCTCAAAAAGATAATTTCGGTTCTCATGGAGAATGCATTTCGTAAGCTGGAACACCAATATTCATATTCACCTATCAAATTCTCTTTTTGTGAATCCTAGAACAAGGGCGATTATATATATTTATTTGACTATTAGTTAAAGTTTCTGGAATATCATTAGTTTTACTAAACTGTTTATTACTCAGCTATGCTATATATATTGTGCAATTCAAACTTATGAAATACAAATATTTTTAATTCTGCGTTTTTTATTATCGTATAAAAAAATTATTTTATATTTATTTTATAAATAAATTCTAATTTTAAGTATAAATTATTACCCCCCTATTCTGAAATTAAGATTATAATCTTATAACCTTAAATTACGAGTTATAAGAAAGTTATAAGAAATTTGGATTCTGCGACACATTTTTATAAGACTAAAAGACTTCAAAAACATATGATCTATTAAGTAGTGTGGTGAGTAATTTAAAAGACATTTAAAAAACTTTCTTCAGAAAAGGTTATAAGACAGAAATAACCTAAAAAATCTTACAAGTATACCTTATAAATATCTTTTAACTTCTTTAAGTTAGCAAATATCATTATCTATTGTTCCACTCTACTCTTGAATTGAAATAAATATTTATAGTTTTCATTAAATAATAAAAAAATAAAAATATAAATAATAATATAAAAATTTAAAATATAATAATTCATAATAATGGAAAATACAGTTTGTTTAATCGTATTGTTTGAGTTAAATGAATTAATCCAACAAACTGAAGTGAAGTAAGTACATTTTTTAAATTTTAAGTGTAAATACAAATTTTGAGACAAATGAGTGAGACAAATTTTAATACCATATAAGTTTTGTGTCAATTTTAATTTTCTATTATTAAAAATCAATTAAAAACAAAAAACAAAATAAAATATTAATTGTTTGAAATCATTGAAAAACAATGGAAAATAAATGTATTAAATTGATTAATATTTTTAAATAAATTGTATTCTATTATAGATGTTGTTTCACATTGTAAAGATATGGAGGAGTTTGGTAATAAAATTTTTATCGTATATTTTTTTTTGTTTTATATGTATATTTAAGAATTAAAGACCATGACTTCTTTTTCTTTAAAGATTTTTAATTCTTTTTCTATTTTTTTTTTTATTTGTTATTTTTTTATAATATTATATACTATTTTTGTATCATAATAAGATTATTAAATTGTTATTTATTCAACGAAATGAATTAATTGTGTCAAAGACAGTTAAAATATTATTATTATTGTTAAATTAAAAAAAAAAAAGAAAAGAAAAAAAAATGGTTTCATAATTATCAAATTTGCGTGAAATAAAAGCAAAATAAATGAATTAGAGACAAAACAAAATTTATATTAACAAAATTTAGATTACAATTAAGTATAAAAAAAAAATTCGTTTTTTTTTGTAATAAAAACTTAAAAAATTTAGTTGAAAACTTAAAAAATGGACTTGCAAAATTTAAGGTTTTTTTTTCATAGAAATTAATTTTTATTGTTGATAATTTTCAATAATAATTTCGTAATAAAATTTTGCTTATATTCAAAATATTAAAATAAAATTAATTTATGTGTCAGTGTGTATGTTTGTTTTTACATCGTACAAATTTTCTATAGGTTTAATCTGTAGTTAATGAATTTAAAAGATTAGAAAACGTTTGTACCTAAATTTTTGTATCTCTCTTAAGCATTTCTCTGTTTAGCATTTAAACATTTTCTTAAGCTATGTTTACACGAAAGATAAAAAATGGTAGAATTGTAAACAATTTGTAGAGCGCTAAAGTAGAACTCAACTTTCTTTTTGCAATAAGATTTCTGTATTGTGTAAACATCTTCTTGCAGTAGAGAAATTTTTGTTTTTAAATCTGCTCTAAAAATTAATAAACATGATGATATGGTAGGGCTCTAAAATATCTGTTTCTAAAAATTTAAAAGTTAACCTTAATTTTTTATCAGATGTAATCGAATTTCGCGTATATTGTTTTTGGATTAGTGCGTACTTATTACGTTTTCCAGCATAATCTTCAATCCAATATAATTAAAATGCAACGTACTTTAATTTGAGTAAGACAAAATTGTTTACGCCTTTAGATTCTTAAATACTATTTCATTTAGCAATTCCTTATAAATTTCTATATTTTCCGTTTTTAATTAATTCTGTTTGCGAACCCACTATATAATTTCTTTTTGTTTTATCCTCTTTTTTTTTTCATTGAGCAAATAACAAAACAGTAACTTTTGCAGTTGAATTTGTTGCATATTTGCATTTTGAAAATCTCTTTCAGTTTGAAACAATTTACAATATTTATTACTTATTAGATATCAAAGTCACATCACTAATGTAGTTTAATGTATATGTCTGACAGAGAGAAATATTAAGTAGACTGTTGTACAGGTGTAGTCTTGTGTAAGTAAACACGCGCGGTAGAGTATTTCACGGATAAACAAAGCTTAGAGAATTTATATTTTTAGAGAACTTAAAAGCTATGGTTCAATGCATTCAAACCCAATCCATAACCAGTGAATATATGATCATTTCCTCACCAAAAAAAAATCAAAATTATTCTTATTGCGCAATCTATGTGTAGCGCTGATATACGTGCGCAAATATTTGTGTTTTGATGTTGTTTGGATTGAACAGAAACCTCGAAAATAACGTTGGCTTTTCAAAGAAAATATGCATGCAAACGACTATTCCAAAATAGAAAATATAACTATAGTTATTATTTAGTAAACTTATAGAATTTACTCAGCTTGTATATTTTCAAATTTTCTATTTTTAAACAGAAATTTCTAAGTAATTGCTAAATTTAAAAAAAAAATTTTTGCAAGAAAAATGTTGTTTCATTGATTTTTATTTAATAAAAAAAAAAAAAATTGCAAGCTGTCATAATTTGTTGCATGCAAAGAAAATTAATGGAGTAAAAAAAAAAGAAAAATTCTTTTCAAATTATTATAATATTGTGTTTTGCTCCGATATAATAACTTTAAAAATTTGATTAAATGAAATTTTTTCAATATTTGTAAGTGTTGTAATTTAAATTTTACTCTTTAATATATTATAGAAAGAATAAAAATTTAAATAACACTACTGTTTAAAGTTTAAGATTTGATGCTTAAGTTTATGTTTAACTCAATTTTTATGTACTTTTACTGCCATGAAATCTTATAAAAATTTGGAAAAATACTAAAACTTGGATATAGATTTAAATAAATTAAACTAAAATGATTTTGAGATGACAAAATCCCAAAATTTTTCAAGTCAAGTCAAGTAATAATAATAGGAGGATTTATTGTTTCTTTACAATTCCACTCCCAATTCAATGTTTCCACATCCTATCGGCCTATCCCTACTCTTTAGCCAATATATTTCGTTAGCATATAAGGGTTTCAATCCATTATATTAAAGGGAGAGCTGGGTCAATAAGAATCTGACACTACCAAGGGGAAATTATTGGCGTTTTTGGAAAATTCACACCTTTCTTAGGGTAACAAAAAGTTATATGGTTTTATTTTTAGATTTAGTAACGAAACGAAGTTAATTCCAAGAGTGCGTCAAAGATTTTTTTAATATGTAACCCTTTTGAAGTATTGACCGCCTTTTAAAAGTTTTTTTTCTCAAGTATTTCTTGTCTTAAATCTTACTTAATTAAGCAATCTTAAAATTTATAGACATCAAGTTTCACTTTGAATTTTTCGCGGCAAATATGAGTCTTTAACAAAATTGTTTTGCTTTATTACTTTACTACATTAAAGTTTTATTGGTAGCTTGAGCCTCAAATCAATAAATTTTTATTAATGTTATTTTATCTAAAGTTTCCATCAACAATAATTGATTGAAAATTATTGTTATGAAGTAAAAAGGAAGTTGCTAGAAGAATAACTAAAGCGCTTTAACAACACAACATATAAATGAACTGCAATTAATGAATTTAATCAAAAAATTTAACTTAAATACTAATTGAACAGTAGAGACACACAATAAATTTAACTACATATATAGTTTTTAATAATGTCATAAAATAAATAAAAAGTAATAGATATAACCGAATATAACTAACTAACTAGCCATGTGATTTTTAATATAAAGGTAACAGAACATAACATTACACAATTAAAAACTAAAATTAATTTTTCATTTTCATTTTATCTTTTCAAATCTCATTTTGTTTCTTAATAAAAATGTATTGCACTCAGTATGAGTTGATTATTTTGTTGCAAAAATCGGTGCCCGGAAAAAATGCCTCAAGAAATAAGGTCAAAATCGAAAATTATTCAATTTTGATGAAAAAGAACATAAAACATAAACTTTATATTTTTATTATAAAAAGACTGTCTAACTCTTTTGCTAGAAAAGTTACTATAAAATATTTTTGCTTTACCTTCTGAAAAAAGGAATATAATATATACAAACATTCACAACTAACACAAAGCTAGATATGTACTTTCCGAAAAATGACAAAGAATATTTCTGAAATAAGTTAGAAGAACATATAATTCGTAAAATGAAAATCCGGCCAATTCATTATTTCTCCCTTGAAGCGATAAAAAGGCTAAATTTAAAAAAAAAACGTGACTTTGTCTCTTATTACCACTTTAAAAATGATTCATCTTTATTTCTTGTGGACATTATTTTCGGTTACTTAAAATCAATATAAAAACAGAATTCGAAAAAAAAGAAAAAAAAAATTTGTGGAGGCGGCGGTAGTGTAGTTTAGATTTCAATACTTTTTTTACTTTTGTAATCGTAACATTCTTTTAACGTATTCATTCGCTTGCTCTAGATTTTTTTTGTTTTATATCTACATAAATGTATATGATAATCAATTTGATGCTAGTCACTTTTTTCTACTTTTAATAATTAGTTGAAAGTATATTTACTTTTCCTTAAATTAAAATAAAAATAGAGAAGAATAAAAATTATAGGAAAGAAAAATCAATTTGTTAATTCAAGTAGCTACTCTAGATTTTTTTTCTTTAAAACGCTCCGTTGTATTTCATGCAATAAATCTGATAAATTTTTTCCTATTTAATTTATTTTTTATTTTTTAAATGATTTTTCTTTTTATGTTCAACATTTTTGGTGAAATTAATTTTTTTTTTTTTTAATTTAAACATTTCATTGGAGTATTTACTTTCTTTTACTATACTTTAATTTAAGTATTTTGTATTTTTCTATTAAACGCTTAACTTTATGATGAATCGTCGAAGTAAAATGGTGAAATATTATTAGTTTTTATTTTATATTTAAGGGGTTCAAATCGCTGGTGCAAAATATTTAGCAATTCATTTAAGAAGTGATAATGAAATAACTGAAAGGCAGAAAACGATATATAAGATACGACTACTTAAGAAAAAAAAAGAGCAAAATATAATCAGAGCAAAATTACGATAGTTTTTTAGTTTTTTTATACCCGTACGATAAGTATCGGGTATAATAAAATTACTCCTCCGTTTGTAACACTTCGAAATAAGCGAGCTAGATATACCTTCAAAGGTATGGATCGGATCAGAAAAAAATTCTAAGTCGATTGAGCCATGTTCGTCCGTCCGTCCGTCAGCACGCTAACTCGAAAACTAAGAAAGCTAGAATCTTAAAATTTACACAAAATATTTTGGAAGCAATTTGTAGGTTCCCTATTTTTTTTGGTTGAGTTTCGACCAAAACTTCGGGTAGCTTTTAAATTATTTTAAATTATATTTACTATTTTGTACTAAGTAAATTTAATAAACATTTACCGCTTAGTATTAAATGGTACTATAGAATATTTGAAAAAGTTTTGGATTGTAATCGTTATGTGGAAAGTTAGAATATACTTTTGAAGAATGTATAAACATATAGTTTGAATATATAGTTCTAGAAATTATAAAATTCACCCATTAAATACTAAAATATTAAAAAAATAATATTGTAAGCGCAGTAAGTAACAAGCTGTGAACATACTAACGGTTCGTACCAGTATCTAAGAGTTGACAAAGCAACTGTATTCTTTCTCGTTTTTATCTTTTTTTTTTTTTTGAAAGTTTTTAATTTATTTTAACAGTTTTACGATTTTTCAGAATAATTTTCATTCATTTTTTTTGCCCTCCTACTGATTAATTTTTATTGCTTTATTTTTGTTTTTTTGTTGGTTCTTATTTTCTTATTGAATTTCTGCTAACTTTTCAATATCCAAAAATTAATTTTATATTATATGAAGGTATGTATGGATATGTTATTGAAAACCACCTACTGATTGTTTCGTTTAATCCAGTTAAAATTTTAAAATGGATATTTTAAAATTTTATTTAAAGATGTGTAAAAGTAGTCGATGAAAGGAGAAGTTTAAATTTTTTTTTCTTTATTTTTATGAAAAAACAAAAAAATTAAGAAGGATTATTTTACATAAAGTTTTTAAAATAAATTGGTGTAGTTACTTACTTACTTTACCATACATTATGAAAATGAAAAATTATGTAGGTCAAAAACAAATAAAAGAAAAAAGACAAAATAAGAGAGCGTATTAAATTGTGAACTTAAATAATAAAAACTGCGAAAAGAATATTAAAGAATTATACGGGTAGTTTTGTTTCGAATGGGTTGTCGTAACTTGTAACCATAAAATTTAATTTTATTTTTGTTTTGAAAGTGGTTTTATTTACATACATATTTATTATATTTTTATAGTTGGGTTTTTTTTTTTTTTATGATTTTCCAAATGCAAAACACGACATCAATATGAGAAAACATAAAAAGTTCTTGCACTTGATTTTGTACGTAATAAACTTTTATGCATTAAGTATCTGTCTTGAAATAGAAATTTGGTATTATATATACATACATATGTACGTAATTAAAATAAAGTATGTACTTATGTACTTATTTCTAAAATTAATTAATTAATTTTTGTTTTCTTAATTATTATATAGTTAGTATTTTACATTATTGTATAATTGGTCTATGTTTTTTTTCTAATAATTTGGATTGAAAATTATACCGAATTATAATTATTTTCATTTTTTATAACCTTTAAATCTAACATTTTTGAAATTTATCTACTAGATAATAATTATACACAATTCTATGATTAACTAAACTTTTAAAATTTAAATTTCACCTAAAAATTTAAAAAACCTTCAGTTCTTTTATTTTATTTAATCCTAGTTTTAAAAACTTTATTTCAAGTTTTTTTTGTCCTTTTCAGTTTATCCTAAGATGGATTATTGTTTTATGAAATACATACTAGTGAAAAGACCCATCATATGATGGGCGCCCGGCGAATAAAAAAAGCTTTTTTAAAAACTATATGGTATTGTTAATCCGAACCCAATCATTTTTAAATAATAAAATTTAAATTTAGAGTAGCAAAAACAAATTCGGTCACATGCTGAGAGTGGTTCATCTTCTTATGATAGATAATCTTTGATTGAAATATTAAAATATTCGTACTGCGTATTGTGAGAGTTTGAACATTTTTTGCCTGTCTTTCTCTTACATATATAGGTACTATATGAATTTCTCATTTCACTATTAAACAATTTATTTTACATAAAAATGTCAAACTTCAATCTTTTTATTAATTCTATAATATGTATACACCAATACCTCACTTTGCGTCGTGGTTACGTTTCAAAAAAACACGACGCAAATTGAAACAACGCAAAGTGAATTATGATTTTCTATAGCAAACCATGTAAAGATCGAAGATAGGTTCCAGGGTTACGAAAATACTACTTTTTAAGAAGAAAAGTGCAGAAAGTAAACATTTAAAAAAACAAAAATAATATAAAATTTTATTACATCCATACAAAAAACAAAAAAAAAACAAATTCAATTAAAACAAAATAAAATATTCAATTAATTTATAAAAAACAAAATAAAAATTAATCACTGTCTGATGAGTTGCTGTTGTCGTTAGTGGCTGTTGTCGTTAGTCGGCTTTCTTTCATAAAAAATTGGTCCAATGTTTGCTGAACAGCTTTTTTTTTCAACGTAAAATAAATTTTCTTGTAGCAATTGATATTCGTAGCTACCGCCTGGGACACTTTAAAACTCCTTCCGCTGTCAGGATCGTTTTTTAAAAAAATCTCCATAGCTTCGTCAATCAAACACATCGCTTTGGAAATTTGTTTGGAGGTTAAATTTTGTTCTTCGGAGATTTCTATTGAACGGTCACTGTCATCTTCTTCATTAGCAAATTGCAATTCCAGTTGCAATAGTTCTTCATTAGACAATTCTTGGTTGTGCGAGGTTAGCAATTCATTTATGTCAGTCTCCTCCATACCTTCAAAATTAGACTCTCTAGCTAAATTAGAAATTTCATGACGAACAGCTGGTGTACCATCAACTTCTGCAGCGCATATTCTGTGAACACATTCAGGCCATATTTTGCGCCAAACACCATTCATGCAAGATGGTTTAACCTTCTCCCACGAATCGGAAATAATTTCTATGGCTTTCATAATGTTGAACTTTTTCCAAAACTCTAGCATGGTAGGCTTATCTTGTCCATCAGTCTCACTTAAAAGAAGTTTAAATGTTCGTCGAAGGTAATAACTTTTAAAAGTCGATATTACTCCCTGATCCAGCGGCTGAATAACTGATGTCGTATTAGGCGGCAAAAATACAAATTTTACGTTTTCTGACAACTCATCAACATAAATTGGGTGGCCAGGAGCATTGTCTACTAGGACCAAAGCCTTGAAGTTTAAGTTTTCCTTGTTGCTATAAGCTTTAATTTCTGGAATAGCGTAAGTTAAAACCCAGTTTTGAAATAATGATGCTGTCATCCATGCTTTTTTGTTTGCTCGCCAGTGGACAGGAAGCATATTCTTTGAACAACCTTTCATAGCTCTTGGATTTTCTGATTGATAAATGAAAAATGGTTTAAATTTGAAATCTCCATTTGCATTACCACCAAGAAGAAGAGTCAGTCTATCCTTGCTAGCTTTAAATCCTGGCGCAGATTTTTCGGTTTTAGATATGAAAGTTCTGTTAGGTAGACGTTTCCAAAATAACCCAGTCTCGTCAACATTAAAGACTTGTTTCGGATCATATCCACCTTCATGAATTACCGCTTTTAACTCTGTCGGGTAGCGTTCTGCAGCAGTTATATTAGCGCTAGCTGCTTCGCCTTTAAGAGCAATGCTGTGCAGATTTGCTCGAACCTTGAATCTCTCAAACCAGCCCTGACTAGCTTCAAATGTTTCATTCTTGTCTGTATTACTACCACTAGCATTATCGTTGGATACTGCTTTACTTTTTATGTCATCAAATAAGCTTTTTGCTTTCGTCTGAATTACCATTTTACTTAATGGTATTCTCTGCGCAACTTGATTTTCAATCCAAATAGAAAGCAAGGACTCCATTTTGATCATCAAAGAACTCCTTGTACGGGTCATCGTTTTAGCATCTAATGATGTTGCAGATTTTGCAGCCTCTCTTATTTTATCCCCATCTCGATCTCTAATAGTTCTGACAGTTGTTACAGCCAGACCAACAGTCTTTGCTATCTCCACAGCCTTCTCTCCCTTATCAAATCGTCGCAGAATATCTAATTTTGTCTCCAAGCTGATAGTTTTTTTTTTATTTTTGGTAATTCTACCAGCAGCGCCCTTTCCACTCATTTGGCTAAAAAAATTACAAGTGTATGTAAAAAAAATAATATAACTCTGCCAATAAATAAATTGGAAATATATTTACCTTTTTTTTGTAACCAGAAACAACACGTAAAAATTTATAAAAATTTATTATTCTCTTTTAAAAAAAAACACAGCACACTAATTGAAACGTTAAAAAAGCACAACGCACTAATTGAAACAGAACTCTAAAATTAGCAAAACAAAGTGAAAATAAACCTGTATTAAAATTGCGTTGATTTTCAGTTAGAAAGGGAATCCCCGAGTTTTGATGGCATGGCGCAATAAGAAACAAATGTCGTGCCATCTTTTAGAAAAAAAAAGAAAATTTCAAAAAAAAAAATTAAAGGCTCAAACCAAAAACAACGCAACTTCGAAAATCTAACGACGCACAGTGAAAATTAGTACTAATTCAGTAGCGACGCAACTTCGAAAAAACGCAAAACGAAACGACGCAAAGCGAGGTATTGGTGTATATGTACATTAACATGCAGTTTGTAATTATTAATTACATTCAATTAATTACATTGATCGCGTTGAGGAGAATCTAGCGCTATACTGAATTGCAGCGAAGTAGCATTTAGCGCTGCATGTTTGTACTGAACGATTTGCAGCAAAATTAAATGACATTTAATTTTATGTGACATTTCGTATATTTTTATTTTATTTAAATACTATTTTTGTTTTCTAAATCTTATATTTTTTATCTCTCAATTTATCAATTTTTAAAAAAAATCCAAAAATTCTCACAAAATTTTGTGAACAATAATTTTTGACATTAAATGTTACATGGCAATTGCAACTACTTATTGACATTGTAAACAGTAATAGATGTACTTTGATTTTAACATTCTAAGATATTGCATTTAACAAATAAATATAAATAGAATTAGAACCTAAAGAGTATGGTGTGGTTATATTATGATTGTTTTTTGGTTTTTTTTTTTTAACAAAACAAAATTATTTGAATTTATTATATTCAGTCAGTAGTAACAGTATATCAATGTATAATATAATGAATATACGACACTTTTTTCATTCAAAAAATATTTCTATTAAAATCTTCTAAATCTAAGAGATTATATGTATTGTCGTTTTATTGCAGAAATTCTCTTTGCTCATAAAAACAAATGTCAATACTCGATGTATTGTCAAGTCAAGCAATACTCAATGCATATTATGAAATTTATGATTGTTCTCTTTTTTTTATAAACAAATTAATAACAGATTTTTTCTCTTTGCTTATAATAACAAACAAATAGAAATAAATTGAAATTAGAATTGAGAGGTTTACTGTTTTTTTGTTTTTCTTAGTACTTATTTACTATTTAGTAATTAATATTGTGCTGCTATTTGCTGTCAAGACCTAAGTAAACAGGCCAAGAACTGAAAACACATGAATGTAGTTATGAGAGAATTGCAATCGATTCTCACGTATGAATAATTTCATAATTGATGTGAGTCAGGATTATAGCCATATAAGCGCATGTACAAAATTTTAAAGTGTGAAAGTAGTCTCTATTGAGATATTGAGGCAATTTATCTTAAGAAGCTTTTATAATAAAAAATGTAAAGGAAGACAATTTTTTAAATGCATATTTATGAATGAAAACATTATATTTTAAAATATTTTTCTTTAATGAATTATGTAAAACAGATGCGACTTTAATTTTCTCTTTGAACCAAATTGAATAAAGTAAATGATTTTTGTGTTATTTGAATACAATTTTTTTACAATTTTTTTATTTTATTTTTTTTTACTACGTGTAAATTTGTTAAAAGCTGACCCATTATTAAGCTTTTACTCTCTGCACTTCATGGCATGATAATTGATGTGAGTCTCGTTTGCTATTAATATAATATCGTATATAAATTTACATTGTATTGTAATTTGTACATTATAATATTGTAGTTGGTATTGCTTGGCACATATATATTATGTAGGTAGTAGTAGAATTAAAATCTAGATGATCTATGAACTATGAAATATGAACTATGTTCATTGTTCATACTATACAGTTAAACATGTTTAACACGATAAACTAGTTTAATTCTTGTTTAACCAGAAAATATTCTATGAAAAAATTTGACATTTTTAAACTAGTTTATCTTTTAAACTAGTTTATTTCCAAGGTTGTATATTTAAATTTTTGACTTAATCGATTTTGTTTTTCATAAATTTTTGACATAATCGATTTTCGAAGTTTTCTTTCTTTTTTCCTTTTTAAATGCATTGTTAAACTATAAATGTAAAAATGGACGGAAAAAAAATAAATAATTATTTCTTCCATTTTTTGACAAAGCGGCGATTTTGTTGGTCCATATGCAGAGGATACAAAAATACTGTAGGTGTGATAAAGAAAAAATTTAAAAAAATATGTATATGGAGAATCTCATAAATTTATAATCAAATCTCCAATTTTTTTTTCTTTTTCAATCTTCAAAAGACACCAAGAAAATCTAATCGTCCTCGATGGTGTGAGATTTTTACCCACTTAAACGAGCTCCCTCCATAGTCAGTATAATGGGTCAATTACGTTAACTCCAAAACAGTATAATGGCTGAGCAATAAAATGAGGAACGGAAAGACTCTGATTAAATGAGAATATTAGCAGATGTAAAGCCTGTAAATATGCCCCGACATATTAAATGTATAATTTACATAAAAAATTTCATACACTAAGAAATTTAAAAAATCTTGCTATAAAAACATTATATTTCTTCTTCCTCTTTTCCTATTTGTAACATACTATATTTCTCTCTTTCTGAAGTTTCGATATATCGGCTGACATTTCTCATGATAATTATCATTAAAAATAACTTTTTTAAATTGCTCATAACGAAAGTATGAAAAAGTATGTAAGCATGAGAATCGAATATGAAATGAAATATATTCGCAATAACGTGATATAACTCTTCCAAACATTATTAGAAAACGTCTGCTCGATATGCTTTTATTTTTCTAATGCGAATATATTTTATTATATACAAATTAAATTATTTAAATAACTATTTTTTAATTTCTCACAATCAAAATAAAAATTTCAATTTCTTTTTTTTTTAAATCAAACCAAATTCAATGTTTCAGAAAGCTATTTTGAGATCCATTACATATGCTTTTGAAAGTATAAAGTTAAGTATATCTAAAAATCGTTAAATTAATTTCATTTAAAATTGAATTTAAATTTCATTTAAAATTTAAAATTGAATTGTTTTGGACACTCTACACTTAAAAAAAAAACAATTTTCCAAAAACAATCTCATCTTGTAATAAGTGTATGCTTATCACATACCAACATAACTGTTTGCATTTTAATGAAAAAAAAAATAAATAAATAAAATTGCATAGATAAATGAATTGTATTTTTTTTTTTTATTGTTTAGACATTTTCTATGCAAATTTTAAATTATTATTTATTTATTTAAGTTCATTCCCCTGCCACATAAATGTGACAAGGAAATTACACAGCTTTTCCTTTTCAGGCATGGCTGTAAATGTCGTAAGGGAATTATTCTTACGACGTGTGTGGGATGCAAACCCACACTCGCTCGGTGTTTAAAGCATATTTTTACGCTTTTACCCACTAGGCCACTGAGACCCCTCAAATTTTAAATATAATAAAATAAAAATAAAATATAACGAAATTATAATATAGAAAAAAGTGAAAAGATAAAAGAAAATTAATCGTACTACATCACTGCTACCTCATTCCGCAACAACTTCAACAAAATATAAATAAGTGAAAAGAAACAACAAAAAAAAAAATTAAAACAAAAAATAGAAAGAATACTTTGCAATAATATCCAACATTTGTATTTGACAAGATTGTCTCATTTATGTCACATATTTAACTTTTTAACACTTTATATACATACATTATTTACAATCTACATTCATATGTGCATAGTAAAAATTTTATTTTTCAAAACTCCTTTTTTTAACAACTTTATTTATTTTTTCTATATTTTATAAATATATTTAAAATATTATTTATATTAATTTTATATTTCAATCCAATTTATTCTGCTGTTTAGTGTATGTAAATATGTATGTTATTCGTCATATGTAATTGTAACACTATATAATATAATATACTTATTTTATTTTTGATTAAATTTTAATTGTTTTTGAACATTTTTAATAAAATATTTACGAAAAAAATTAAATATTTTAGAAAACTTCAAAACTCCAATCAAAAAGCATAATTTCCTCCATTTTCTTCTTTTTGATACCCTGATTAAAACGCAGTGATGATATGTTGTGTTTTTATTTTTAACTCTTTATACCCTTTATGTATATTAAAATTGCTGCTTCGTTTGTAACACCTTGAAATAAGCAAGCTAGATATACCTTCAAAGATATGGATCGGATCACAATCAAATTCTCCGTCCGTCCATGTGTCTATCCGTTAACACGATAACTCAAAAATTAAGAAAGCTAGAGTGTTGAAATTAAGACAAAATATTTTTGGATCAATCTTATTTTTTTTGGTTGATATCCGACCAAAACTTCCTGTAGCTCTCGAACAACTAACTTTTTCATCCACATTTTTCATTCAAACATTTTAATTTTTCATACAAAATTTTTGAATAAAGAGAATTTTATATGAAATTTTTTGGTTTTTTTTTTTTGGGCTTTTTCCATCTATCAATAATAAAATAAAAATTTGTTGAGTATTATAGTTGATGATGACTGATGAGTGATGAGTACTAGAAAAAAATTTAAGTAAATAAAAAATATAACGGTTACGTAAAAAACTTATTTATATTATGACATTAGTGTACGCATATTATTAATATGTATTGTATTATATATCTAAAGTCTAAACATATTATTATTGTGTCACACTTTGTATGTAATTTAAATATAGCTGCATATAAGATTGTACGTGTTTTGTGTACTTATCCATTTTAAGGCAATATATGTACATATAAAACAATACATATCCATTAATTATTAATAGATAACTCGGAAAAGTTCTACAAAAAATATAAATGTATAAAAAAATTTGATTATAAATATGTATAAAATGTTTCTTATGAATAAAATTATAAATGTGAATAAAAATAAAATGAATAGGTATTCAATTTTTTTTAAATTTAAATTAAAAGTAAATTAAAGTACTGAGATTGTAACCAATTCATTTTCATTAGGGAATTTTAATACCAAGTACTGAAGAAATTAAAATTGGAATCTTCGAATCGAAATCCCAAAGTCTAAATCCCAAATTTAAAATCCCAAACTCAAATTTCTAAATAGAAAAATCTTCAATCAAAGCATCCCCAAAAAAAATCGCCGAAACAGAAATTCCAAATGTACAAAGCCCTACTTTGAGACAATTCGAAATGTACAAAATTTCTTCACAATTTCTTGTGTTTCAAAATCTTCTTAAAAATCGCTATATACGTATACACATGTATAACATAAATATATTCTGGAAAAGGGAAAAACCGTTATTCTATAACCAACTTAAAATTACTCCTAATTCAGAATCTTGCATATAGCGTATAATTCCCATTTTGTAACCAACTCTAAAATCTTTTCCAATTCTTTTGTTACATAAAAGTTTCAACAGAAAAGTACTTAAAATAGTGGAGGTTGCCTAGTCCAAATCCGCGCAAAACAAATTATTGTAACGCTGATTTTGTGACCAACTATAAAGTGCCTCCTAATTCAGAATTACACATATAATATGTACATAGTCTGGAAGAGGGAATCCGGGGTTTTGTATCATTAAGTCTTGTCAAAAATATTATAAAAGGCATAGCTTAAGTTTATTTTCCAAAATTTGATTAAACGAGGAAGAGTGCATTAGAGTAGACTGTGTTAATTCTGGGATACTCGTATGAATGTAATAAGTATATAATGTTTCCATAAAACTTGATCATCTTTTACAAAATTTCAGATGTTTTAGTACCGACGTTAGGTACCGAGATACATATATTTATGTAAATTTTTATATTATATATTTATGTAAATATATTTATGTATGACAGCTACGCGAACTTGTTGCACAAGCACAACTAAATTTGTTAAAACTTCATCGTCTTTTGTAAGATTTCAGTTTCCTAACTACATTAACTTCCAAAATGTCCAAGCTATACCTGAACCTGCTGCTCTAACATAACCAATAAAGCCTTAATAGACACTGAGTTCTTTTGATTTAAAAATGGATTTCGCTGGATTTAAATAGCGAAAC
Source organism: Poecilobothrus nobilitatus (assembly GCA_947095535.1). Classification (NCBI taxonomy): domain Eukaryota; kingdom Metazoa; phylum Arthropoda; class Insecta; order Diptera; family Dolichopodidae; genus Poecilobothrus; species Poecilobothrus nobilitatus. Next base: position 276,134,398 of record OX352772.1, read on the forward strand.
TAACAATTTTGCAAAAGTGACGAAAAAAAACTCCACCTCCTAGCTCCTTTATTTTTTGATTTATCGTGTGAATGGACGAACGGACGGACGTACATGGCTTAATCGACTTAAAATGAGCCGATCCGTAGCTTTGATTCTATATCTAACTCGACTCCTTTAAGGTGTATTAAAATTAGATCTATTATTAAGTTTAAGAACATTATTTTAGATTCATATTAAATAGAGAAACATGAAAAATAGTTTTAACTCAATCCAAAAATCTACTCGGAATTATTCTTAATTTTATTTTCAATTTACATTACAATATTTTTTACATTATATAACCTTGTATTTAATTTTAATATTGTAAACTTGATACCATAACATGCTGATAATAATGTTATGTGTTTTTTTTTTGTTTATCAATCATTATCATAAATAATATCAGCATACAAAAAACAATAGTGCATTTCCAATATTAAACGAGGAAGAATACAGTTGCCTTTGTCAACTCTTAGATACCCGTACGAACCGTTAGTATGTTCAAAGTGTCACTCTGCTTACAATATTATTTTTTTAATATTTTAGTATTTTAAAATAATTTGGGTGAATTTTATAATTTCTAGAACTATGGGTTGTAGATATATTCAAACTATATGTTTATACATTCTTCAAAAGCAAATTCTAACCTTCCAGATAACGATTATGAATCCAAAACTTTTTCAAATATTCTATAGTACCATTTAATACTAAGCGGTAAATGTATATTAAATTTACTTAGTACAAAATAGTAAATATGATTGTAAATATTATATTATATTATATTTAAATATTCCATTGACAGAATAATTTCTTATAAGTACTATAAAATACATATATGTATGTATGTAAATACGGCGCTATATAATATACATCTAAGTATACTCTTATCATTCATTCACTAGTGGCATATACGATATGTAAATAAACATGATATTATATAAGTATGTGTATATATCAATATCATATAAATAAAAATTCTTCAAGCAACCGTTATGTTGTTTATTTACTTACAATTTTTTGTACTACGCATTATATCTTCAACAATTTCAAATTATCGAGTAAAACAAAATGCTAAAAATTCGTTAAAGAAATTTGTTAGAAAATTTGAAAAAATCAAGTAACACTCTCGTCAATTATAAAGTAACCCTATATTATTAAAAAAAGTTGTTAACAGAAATAAGAGTATAATGTTGAAGGTTTAATTTTTGTGTATTACTTCAAAAAAATTTTAACAGGTGTTCAAGTTACAGGTGTTTAAAAATAGGAAATTTTCAGTTTTTGACCCCTTACAGCTCCTAAACAGGGGGTGATACAAAAAAAATTTCTGAAATGACTCATACTTATTTTCAAAGATCTAACTTCTGTCAAAATTTTAAGTTTCCAACTTAGACCGTTTAGAAGATAGAAAAGTTAAAGGATTTTGCAAAATTTGAGTTTCGAATAACGGTAAATTAAGACACCGTATGCCACAAATATATATTTATTGTATATATATTTTTAAAGCTAATAAAAGTAGTAATCGTTTGGCGTTTTCAAAATGAAGATATTACCTTATACAACTTGTGCTATAGCAATTTAAATATAGAGCTTTTTTGAACCTTTGGGGAGCTGTAGCTCCGTAACGGGTGGGTGGGGCTACAAAAAAAAGTTATTAAAAATAAAATTGATATTTTTGTAAGATCTATCAGCAGTTAAAATTCCATAGCTCTATTTCAAAAAAAATGTGGGGATCTAAAAGTTAAGTGTTCGAGAGCTACCCTAAGTTTTGGTCCAAACTCAACCAAAAAAAATAGGGAACCTACAAATTACTCCCAGAATATGTTGTGTAAATTTCAAGATTCTAGCTTTCTTAGTTTGAGTTAGCGTGCTGACGGACGGACGGACGGACATGGCTCAAACGTCTTAGAATTTTTTTCTGATCCGATCCATACCTTTGAAGGTATATCTAGCTCGCTTATTTCGAGGTGTTACAAACGGAGGAGTAATTTTATTATACCCGATCCTATAGTACGGGTATAAAAATATTCCATAATAAGCCTACAGTAAAGAGTAGATACATATATTGAAAAATAAAGTTTGATAACAAATTGATTTTTGTTTGATTTTTTTTTTTTGGTTTGAAAATTGAGTAAAATCAAATCACATTTTTGTCAATTATAAGGTAACTATATTATTAAGAAAAATTATTACCACAAACAAAAATATAATGTTGGAACTTTAATTTTTGTATATTACTTCAAAAAAAATTGGACAAGTGTCCACGTTACGGGTGTTTAAAAATAGAGAAACAATAGTAAATTGTAACAAACATTTAATAGTAAACTAGTAAATTTGAAGAGACCTTTCTGAGTATTAACTGTTAATAAGTGTTGAGAGTTTCCATGAATCGCTAATTGAAGATACGCTCCTGATAAGTCTATAAGACAAAAAACAGAACAATATGAAAATTTCGTGAACATGTCATCCATTCTCGGTACTCGACTTTCAATTGATTTATTTATTGCAACTTTGTAATTTAAACATAATCTAACGTAACCATTTTTCTTAGGTACAACAACCATAGGCGAAGCCCACTCACTAAATTTAACAGGTACTAGAATATTTTCCTGAACATTTCCGCATCAACTTTTTCTCTTATTCCTAATTGTACTGTATATGGCTTTGAAAAATGCGGGACTGATGAATCTTTTAATTTTAGTTGCATCTGATAACCTATAATCGAATCTTTAAAATTATTCGAAAAAACTTTCTTTTTTACTAGTTGCAAAATTTTCATTAACTTTATTTATTAAAAAATGATTTCACCACAATGGAAATAATAAGTCTAATCACGCTCTAAAAGTGGTGTGAAATTCCTATCCGATTTTATAATAATTAATTCGGCATCATAAAATTTTGACTCACAACAAACATTAAGTACTTTAACTATAATTTTTCCTATAACGTTAACTTTCTCACCCGTAACAACATTTAAACGTTTTTCAATAGAGAGGATTTTTAATTTTGCCAAATTTTTCTTATAAAAATCATAACTTATAAGTGATGAAGACGACCCTGAATTTATTTCCATTTCTACAAAATTGCCATTGAACAACATTATTTTTATCTAAAATCGTATTAATATAAACTAATATTTATTTAATTCATTAATTTGTTCATTATTTACATTATTAAATTTTTCTTTATACTCGTAATTATATTATAATTTTTTTTATTAAAATGTAATTTAACATTACAATATTTTTTTATGTGACCACTTTTACCACATCTAAAACAAATATAAAGATATTTTACATATTTATTACCTTTATTATTAATTTTGGACTGCATACTTGAATTACCAACTTTTGATTGACTTCTTCTCTGGAGAATATTTCTGTCACTGCTTTTACTCTGAACTGTTCCAACATGATTAACGGTTGCTGGCCTAATTTCTGTCAGTTGAAATTTTGTCATTTTCATATTTTCAAGTTGATTGGCATTTAATAATTTTTTCTGAATATTTTTATTGCAAAGACCACAAACTAATCTGTCCCTTAAAGCTTCTTCCAAGAAACATAAATCACAGGTTTGAGCTAATGTTTTTAACCCCACAATGTCATCTCCACATTTTAACATCACTTACTGTTTGGTGCAGTTTTCGATTCCTTTTATAAAACGTGAATCTTTCTGATTAATTTTGGGTTTGAAATATTTTTTTTTTTTTTTGTTTTTTTTTTATCCGGTTTCACGGGATCAGTTATTGATTTTAGATTCTCCGAAAGGTTCGATCAAGGTTATAAGATATGAAATTTTCGTTTTATCTTCCTCCACCTTATTTTTTTTAATATAAAAAATTACAATTTTATTTCTATTTTGCTTCGTCGTCAATTAATGTATTCTTAATTTTATTACAATAAAATACCGGTTTCCATTTCTAATATTAAATAATTTTTTATTATAACACAAGCATGTTCATTCTTCTGATTATTACAAACAACTGTCTTATCTTAACCTAATATCTTAACATTAATATTTATGTTACCAGTTACCCTAATATATTATTTCTAAATGGGTACATATTAGACATAACCGTATATTAAAATAACGCATGGCAAAGCCACATATTTATTTTATATATGTATATTTATAAAGTTTATTAAACCAGTTTGTTAAACCACTATCGTTTGGCGTTTTCAGATTGAAAATATGCCAAAACCTGTGTTATAACAATTTAAAGATAGGGCTTTTTCGAACTTTGTAGAGTGATATCTCCGTAATGGTGGGGCTGCAGAAAAGAGACGATGCCTTTCCGTAGTTAAAATTTCATTCCTTTAATTTAAACGGTGCAGAAGTTTTGTAAACATCCAGACGGACAGAGTGAAACTAATAAGCACATTTTTTCAAAAAAAACCAAAACAAAATATAAAAATTCTGTCTAAAACAACTTAAACAAATGATAAGTTGAAAGAAAGTTTTTGTTTTTGTTTTATATTTCTTATATTTTTTATTTCAAAACCATTAGCAATACTATAAGAATTTCGCTATCAGCAGCTATTGTTCACAAAAGTTATTATTGTCATTGAAAACGCTAATATTATTCAATCATCATCATCATAACATTGCACCACGTACTCACAAAAAAAAACTTTAACAAACAAAAAACAAAAAAAAACTTTAACATAAAGCATTGGACTTTTTAAAAAAGTCATTCTTTATAATTCTGTTAAGGGTTGTCTATAAAGTAAGTGTTAATATCATTTTAGTGGCTGTATGACTATTGTCTTAACATTTAAACTTCACTTGTCATATAGTCACGTCTTCTAATTGTTATTATTTTTCATTTATTTTGTATACTTATATATAATATTATGTCTGTATACCTGTAAGATTATTTAGTTTGGTGCTGATTCTACTATTCTTATAAGAGATTTGTCTGATGATTATAAATGATTATGACGAAGATGATGAGAAGGATAGCTTTTAAGTTAAATTTAACACTAAAGAGATATGACATTAATGAGTCTTAAATGAATTTAAGTGAAATATTTGAAATAATTTACAGTGACGTTATTCTGCTCTAATACTATATATACTAAGAGAAAAGAATTAAAAGGAGATAGAATGACATTTTGTTTACTTTCCTATATATAAAACATTACATAAAAAAGAAAAAAAGAAAAATAATACTCAAGTTTATTCGTGGGAGCGGATCACAATCCTGCACGCCAAAATCAACCTGCGACAAAATCTTGCTTTTTTTTATCTTGCATTACAAAATCTTCCACGGACAAAAACATGCAAAATATTTTTAAAGGAATAGATTGTGGCTTTGTTTTTAAATTAAAGTATGTATAAACAAATAGTTAAGGAGGATTTTAGAGTTGGATTCAAAAGCAGGGTTAATACGCTTTTTCCAGAATATTTATATATATGTATATGTAAGATTCTGAGTGAGGAAGGATTTTAGAGTTGAATTCAAAAGCAGGTTTGTCGTTCTTTCCGGAATATTTATATATAAGAATATGTGACATTCTGAATTACATGCAAGATTTTGTCCTAGTAGATTTTGGAAAAAAGATTTTCGAAAGCAAGATTTTGTCGCATTAGATTTTGACATAAAAATTAATGTAGCAAATCCTTATACGTTTTAGTAATTTTCGCTTTTTTTTTTTGTCCTTATACATTTTTTTATTTATGTTATTGTGCTACTTTATGGAATTACGTACTTTTGTTTGTTTTTTTATTTTGTGATTACAAAATACTCATACAGTTCAACTTCTGACGGACTGAATATATTTACTTTGCTTCTTGTTATTTTCTTTTATGCCCATAAATTATATGGTATGAAGTACTTAAGTCTTACTTATGGTTTTGTTTTATTATTAGATACTTTTATGACTACAAAATAGGGAGAAGAATAAAAGCAAAAAAAAATAACAAAAACAACATAAAATCTGTCTCAAAACTAATTCTACAAAAAATAAAAAGAAACGGTAAGAAATTCTGAGAAAATAAAAAGAAATGGTTATAGCAGAACAGCAGGATAATGAGATGATATGATGATATAAGATGTCAGGAATATGAAGTTAAATAGTTTTTTTATTGTGGCTTTGTTGTTGTTGTTGTTGTTATAGTTGGCGTTGTATGTATATATGTATTCTTCATTTAATGAAAAAATAGAGTATAAAATTATAAACTAATGCTGAGATTCTTTAACTAATATCAAAGAGTCAAAAATGGTAAAAGAGTCATTTATTGCAAAAAAAAGTGGGAAAAATTTTTTGTTTTTTTTAACGAAATATTCTGTAGGTGGTAGGTAATAATTATAATGAGTTTTCATGTTAATTTTACTTTAGGTTTAGAATAAACTAAACCTTAGAGACATTAAATGACTATGACATAATATTTAAATGAAGAATATTATTTTTTCTTTTTCTTTTCAATGTCAAGAGGAATTTTGTCTGAGATTTTTATAATAAATTGTTATATTGTTAAGTGGTTATAAAAAACACTTTTTTTTTTCTTCATTAATTTTGGGCTTAATTTTTCTCTTAGAATGTGTAAATAATTGTACAATATTTTTATTATAATGGTCTCAGACTTAATTTAATAAAATTGAAGAATTTTAAGTTCACAACCATAGCTATACATTGCTATTTTAGTAACAGTCTAACTAAAGAAATTATAATTGGAAGAATTTTTACTACTGTCAAAGATGTTAATATTAAAAAAGGTGTTTAATTAGTATTTGAAAAGTGATAAGAATTGTTAATCAAATGTAACCTAACTTATATTCGCTGATAATATGAAGAAAAAACATTTAAAAGCACCATAGTGTAAAAAGTTTAAAATGATTGCTACCTTCTAATTTGGAGGTAATAATTTGTTATGAAACCAATTTTCATTCCTTAATATTATTTATTTCCCTGATCGACCAAGCAAAATATTCATACTAAAGAACAAAATATAACCTATTATTTGGTCATAAAAGCAAATTGGTAAAACTTTAACCTACCTAATTAAAGTTCTACATACTAGATAGAGGATTTGTTCACATTCCACTCCTCTATGTTTGCCTTTCTATGTTTCCCACCTTCCCTCGAAAAAAAAAAGTTATGGACAGGAAGAGGTTTATCATAAATTAGAAGGTAAGAAAAAGATAAAACAAATATATGTATATAAATTGAAGATCAGAAATAGTAAAATAATAGTTTTTACAAAAAACATTTCCATAGTTCTGAATTTTTAAGGAAATGTTAATTTTTATTTGACAAATTGTACAAAACAATTAATGTACTGATAAAAAATCTTTATATTTTCAAATATGTTAACTGTTATTGAAAACCATTTAAAAAAAAAGGAATTAAGGCCTTAAAATAAATGTACTGGAATAAAAGTCTCAAAGAAACAGTGCTTTATGCCTTTTGTTGTGTAGTTGCACCCATACTTTTTTTAATTATACTTTTATTAATTCTTTTCCTATTTTTAAAACTTTAAAGTAATATTCTATATTACCGTTTATTTACACACTTTAGTTTGGTAACAGTATACTATTCACTCCGTTTGATTGGTATCCGTATTATATCACTTATATATTCACACATAAGAAAACAGTAGAGTAATATATGAAGTAAGATATATATGGTAAAAGTGATATCCAAAAAATCAGCTGTCCCAACCACAGGACCGACCAAATGCCAAAAGTTATAGATGAAATGCAATGAAATCGTAAAAAAAATATATGTGCATTCATTCATGCATTCATTCATATTTACATTATTATGTAATGTATATGATTTTTTTTTCATTCAAAAATATTAGAAGTAAAAAATAATAAAAACTGTAAACAAATACAAAACAAACATAAGATTGAATCTGCTAACATAAATTTTACCATTTTAATTTTATGTCATCAACAAAAGAATAATATGCATAGATATGTATAAGTACATCATATGTATAAAAATTTTTAGAGATATAAAAAACAAATAAGTGGAAAAAGTTTAATAATCCATACTAAAAATAAAAGAAAACAGGTCAAAACTAGGACATTATGAGATGGTATACATATACAATGCAGCCAATTTATAACAAAATATTCAGTGCAACCATGCATCGCTAATAGCTTCACCACTGCAATTCAACATATGTAAAGCTACATTCGATAACGCCCTCATTATTCAAAACGTTTCGTTCAAAACAATATTTTTTTATTCAATAACAATTATAATAAGCAATGAAATAGTAAAAATATATGCACATTCATTCATACATTCATTTGTAATGTAGGTAAATGGTTTTATTTTTCATTCAAAATTTTAGAAGTAAGAAATAATAAAAACTGTAAACAAATACAATTATACAAAACAAACAGTTTTGAATAATGAGTGCGTTATCGAATGTAGCTGTACACGTGCCCACAGACACACACACACACACACACACACACACACACACACACACACACACACACACACACACACACACACACACACACACACACACACACACACACACACAGTAGTGCATATTCCACACCGGAGTAGTGCTTATTTGCCAAAATTTCGGGTACAAATTTTTAGTATGAAAACAATACCTACCTTATACATTAATGCATGCGGTCGGTAAAAACGAATATAGATTATAGACTCATAAAACTTGACAAAAAATACAAATTAAAGCGGAATTTGTCAAGTTTTTCTAAGAATTACATAATCGGCAAATGAATTATTATTAATTACATTGTTCTCCAAATGAATTATTATCAACATTGTTCCCCAAATGAATTATTATCATATTATATGTATGTATTACATATTTATATTCCACATTTGAACATTTTATTTTTAATTTATATATTCATTTATTTTATTAGTCATTCGGTAAAACCTTTTATTATGTTTGTAATCTGTTCAACACATTTGTAAGTGCAGTATCGAGGATCGAATCCAATTCATATCGAACTTTTTTTTTTTTTAACTAATTAAGTTCTAACTACAAATTTGTTTTCATTAAATTTTTGTCATCCATTTTACAATACTAAAATTTTATGAACTGAAAATAATTTTTTTTTTTTTTTATGTTATATCGTGCAGATATAAATACCTACCGATATTTTTAAGACCCTTTTGCCTTTAGCATGTGGACCATCTCGGTACAAGAATTCAATTATAATTATATTTAATATTTGGTTTACATTATTTTATTATATTTTATATATTATTTTTGACCTGACCGGGGTTTGAATCCGATACCTTTCGCCTGAAAGACCAGTGACTTACGCACTGCATCATTGGTCAGATAATAATTTATTTATTTATTTTTTGAAATTCATATAAGAAATCGTTTTTAAGTAAAAATTATTAAAACTGACAGCTCTTAAGTGAAAATATTTTTTATCGACGATATTTCAAAACACAGAGAGAACATTGAAAGAATGCTGACAGTAACAACAAAAGATATGTCAAATGAGTGCGGAAACTGTAAATACCATAATTAGTTTTATGATAACGATTATTTTTTTGTTCAAGGACACTACTGATACGAAATTGAGTTGGTAGGGCATTAATATCTGAATATAGCCACTTCAATGTAGAGTTTTTTTTCAAAATATATTTCGAAATGAAATCAATGAATCAAATGAAACAAAATCACATTTTTGCATTTTTATTATTTTTAAATTAGGTTTTTGTTTTTTTATTATTCAAAATTTATAAATAATTTACAAAAATTATTAAACATTGTGGGTCACAACTATAAAACTAAACAAAAATCTAAGTATAAAGCCCATTTTTGCAAAAGTATTTTAATGTTTATAATCAAATGATTTGTGTTTTAACATCTTAATTAAATAAAAAGTGGGTTCAACTTCGTTTTAAAAATCAAAATTCCAAATTCCGCAAGGTACACCATTATTGTTCAATTTTAAAAATATCCTTTAACATCAATATGATATCTATGCTTACTTATATCTAATACATTTATTGTTGAAAAAAAAATTAGTAACAAAAGTGTAACTGCATTAAATTGCATAATAAATAATGACAAAAAAAACTACAATCTGCAAAAAACGAAAGGAAGAAAACGAAATTATATTTAAAACAATTAAATGTAAACCAAAACTAATCGCCTTGTATAGACCCAACAATGTTATTTTTAATAAATTTTTATATTTAATCTTAAAATAAATCCGCTAGTGTTTCAATTTCCTATTATTTTAAATTTTTATTGAATTTTAATCAAAATGTATATACATATATATATTTTATATATAAATATTAAATAAAAATGAATAAAATAAATATGTATATATATTATGAGTATATATATATATACATAATACAACAAATAAGCATTTAATTCGTATGGTAACTTTCACAACAAAAATTAAATTAAAAAAAAATAAGAAAAATTCAATTGATCTCCACTCGATTATTTTTTAATGCATCCGCTATTATTCTTTCTACCTTTTTGTGTTTTATTTATTTTAAATCCCCACAATTTTCTATTCAATATTTAAACTTTGTTTTTTTTTTTATAGTTAAACTTTTCAATTCTATTGTCTTTTTTAGACTATTATTTCCTTTAGTTTGGTTAGGTTTTCAATTTCTATTATTTTTCCCCTACTTGAATTTTCTAAATCAATTCACCATGAACTCCCCATCAGTATTAATCGTCGTATCTTAGTAGTAACAAGCGAATCTTTTTTAGTTTTTTACATTTTTTTTTTTTGTTGTTTATCTATATATATGCGTTATACATAATCAATGTTTTTATCAATTATTGTAGTAGTATTGGTATCATAGTTGTAGAACTTAATTAGAGTGCAATATCAAATCCAATCAAAAGAAAAATGAAATTGGTACAATATGCCATGCTATAGTATAGTGATTATTATGTAGATACAATTTTGTTGAATGAATTGAAATAAAATTAAAATGAAAATGGAAAAATGAAATTTTATAAAATAAAGCAAATAAATATGTATAATATTTTATAAATACATACATATAAATACAAGTTGCTTCAGATTTTTTTTTTATTTTTTCTTTTATAAAATTAGATTAGATTAGATTATTGGGGTGTAAGTGACACTGAGATTTTTTGATGTAGATCTATTGTATTTCCCGTATTACTACATGATTTTGCCTCTACTTATAATACTTTTGTCAGCCCTACTACCTCTATAACGTATAGATCTGTGTAAGGTTTAATACTAGCGTTTCATTTTTAATTTTGTTTAAGTGTCCCTTTAACCGGCAGTGTTCCGCCAAAAATCCTGTTAGAATTCTCAGTTTATTTTTATAGACTCCTATGGTTTTTTCATATCTTTCCGGTCAATGTTTCTGGGCTTCTCAAATTGTCTGAGCGCAGATTCATAGTTTGTTCCTACAATTTTCCTCTTCGATTTTTAGTCTTTTACTTTGTGCTTTGCTATGCCATAAAAATGTTTGGGATCTGTAAAGGGAGTCACAGCTCCTTATTTTGCAAGCCAATCCGCTTTATCATTCTCTCTATACCAAGATTCTCTCTCAAGTGTCCAGCTGCCCATTGAGAGTTACTTTATTGTTTATTCGCAAGGGGTTTAGTTTCACTAAGCACTCCAAAACTTGGAATTTAATGCTTCCGAGTTTAGTGCCTTAATGAGTGATTTTATGAAATAACAAAATATGTGACCTCACATCAATAGAGGTTGAATTTTATTTGATTTAAGTAAAGAAAAACAAAATATTTTGGCCAATTTTGTTTTTTCTTAATTCACACCTCTGAAATTATATACGCGAACCTCTGTTGTTGTATACATATTACATATATATACTTATGAACAGAATTGCTAATAATTATAGGTAAAGTTTTCCTAGGTGCTATTCCAGACTGACCAACTTTACTTCCTCTCAGATTATATTATTAAATACATAAAATGATTGTATCAAAAAATACTAACTCTGTTAAAAGGTGTATAAAACTACAAAATCGGTTCAATCTATTTATGCAATTGAAGGAAAGAAGGAAAATGGTCGTTGGATAAAAATGCATATTCTGGAAATTAAAGGGAAAGTGGTACAAAACTTTAATTAAAAAAAATTTAACTTCTAATTCAAATTATTAATTTAGAAGTGATTGAGTTTCTAGACTCTTTATATAACCCTGTAATATTTAAATAGTATAATTTTATAACTAATTTATCTACCATAAATACAAATGCATGAATCCATTTAATTTAAAGCAGATATTTCTTTTTTTTTTTACTATTTATCCCAGTAACAAATTCAAAAAAAAAAAACAATATCAACAAATAGAGTAGATCGAAATCGAGGTAACTAGACAATTTTATATCTTCAGTCGTTTCATTGATTGAATCAGAAATCAAAAAAAAAACAAAAGAAAGAAAATAAAAAAAAACACCAAAAAATTAAACAACAATATTCAACGGAGTTGACGATGGATGTTAATAATAGTTATTTATTTTTTATTCTTACTAACATTTATTCAACTTTAATGTCGCATATATACCCGTTAGTCGTTATGTATTTATCTTTGTTTTTTTTTTTGTATGACAGCAATTGCTGCACAGTTGAATGAGATCGTTTATTGCAACAGGTAACCATTAATTTTTTTTTTATCTTTTAGTTTCCAACGGAAGTTGAAATAAAAGAAACAAAAACAATGAAAAATGATGGCTATAATGAAAAAGATAACAATGTTTCAAAAAATTTGTTGATGCAACAAATTTTCATCTACTTTATCCTCCTTCTTTGTCGTGTTTTTGTCTTTTTTGGTTTTTATATTGAACCCAAGTTTAAAATGCCATTTAAATATAATTTCACACATATTTTGATTCTTTAGGTTATTTTGATATTTTTATTTAGGTAAATAGATACAGCTATTTTTTTGTTAAATCACTACAGTAAAATCTGAGTAAATGCCTCTCAGAAATTTTAAATTAGATCAGGTTATAATACGAGTAAAGCAATTATACGGACTAGTCTCGCTTACTATAGCTTTAGTGAAGCACTTATCCTAACGCGCTTTAGTGCCTTATTAAAGCACTTATCCGGAGCCTTTAAATTGCGAAATTTAAAAATTCAGTAAGTACTAAAAATTTCGAAGTTAACTTAGTCTAAAAATTCTGTTAGTACAAAAACAGTTTTTTAGTTAGTACATATTTTTTTGGTATTTAACTGGATAAAAATTGAGGGAATAAATTAAAAATAAAAAAAACCTAAAATGGTTTGGGTATAGCTCAACGAAAAGCACTAAAGCGGCCAAATTGAATAGGGAAAATTGCTTATGTTTGAAATTTTTTATTTTCTAATTTTAAGGCAAGAAAGCAAGAAAATCTTATCTAAAAAGCACTTATTCGGGTTTTACTGTAAGTTATATATATTTCAAGTTTAAGTATATTGTGTGACTATTTTTTAAATATATATCATTAACTAAATTAAAATATATCATTAACAGATCGGCGAAATGCTTATAATATTTAGTTATAGTAGTAATAAGTTGTTTTAACAGAGAAAAAAATCAAAAATCTATTTAGCCCCTTTAAATCTCCTCTATCCTATGCCTTTAGTCTATTAAGCGAGGCACTTAGCGAATTTTACTGCAGGGATTTACTGCAACATAAATATATATGGGCTTTAATATTAACTAAAGTTGGGATTGAGGTTACAATTTGGATTACCTTTTGATTGAGGTTGGAATTTGCATTCAGTTAGTATTTAGTTGCAATTCAAGTTTACATTGCGATTATGTTTCGATTAACATTTGAAATTAGAATTTTTGAAATGAAAAATATTTAATTAAATCTCAATAATCCATCAATACGTCATTTTATTCATGGAATTGTACGTGGTAACGAATGTGAATTAATTAAGTACAATATTAATTGAATTTATGTTTTACTAACTAAGAAATTTTTAAAAATAAGAGAAGTAAGTTGACAACCAATAATCAAATTTTAAAGATCATATCCAAATAATGTTGCAAATGAAGGAATTTACGAGTATTTCTAAATTATTTATTTAAATTTCAAGTATATTTATTTCTGTTTAATTTACTTGTAGTACCTGTTAGCTGAATTTTTACTAATTGTTACTGCGATTTAATTGCACTATAATGAAAAAGGTTAGTATTTTTCCCACAGCTTTCAAATTAAAATAATTCAAAATACTTTTTTATTTTACTTTAATTAAAAGAAAAATTCTTTTTCTTTACAGGTAACCTTCATTTTATTTAAAATTAAACATTTACAACTTAATTGTAATTATAATAATAATTAAATAATTATAAAAACCAAATAGGAGTGTATTTGAAGTAAGAGGTATGTTGCATTTGGTTATATGAAAATGGTTATATGAACAGCAAATTTCATAGTATGCATGATGATGTGATACAATGTTTAATATAGAATGTTTGTTGTAACAGAATGTTGGATTCTTGACTGACAAGTACAAGTTTAATCAGGATTTCACTACTACTGAAGATTATGACAATTTTATGGTGTTATATGTGGAAATTTAAGGATACCGCCTTGAAACCCCCTCTAAACAAATTATTCGAACCTTGATTTCCTAATCATTTCTAAAATCCCTCCTAATTTTCTTGTTTACATACATATTTTACCAACAAGATATTTAAAATAGCGGGGACAGCCGCCCTCAAAACTCTACTAAACAAATTATTCGAACCCTGATATTTTCTAACCATTTCTAACCATTTCATATATAATTTACATACATATTTCGTTATTGATATAAGATGATTTTGGAATCAGTTCTTAAATATACTTTATTTAATTTACTTTAATTATCACCCATTTTTTTTCGACATTTATCTTTTAAACTTTTTTGACTACATATTCGACATTTTTTTTTCAACAAAAACACTACCCTCCAATAATTCTTGAATTATTTCCAATTTCTACCACGTAATTTTGCAACACGAGATTTTTATACGTTAGATTTTAAAAAACGAAATTTATAAAAGCACTAGATTTTAATTAATAAGATTTCGATACCCTCTCGTATTATGATTAAAGATAATTATCCGTATATTTGAATTAAAGGTAATTGTCCCGTATAGGGATTAAAGATTGTTTTTGCACTCTCGCAGGTTATACCTATTGAGTTTAGCTCCATTATTATTGCTCTGCGCCAGGTGTTCCTTGGCCGACCACGTCTTTTGCAGCGGATTCCATTTAAGGGTCATTCTGGCTATGTTTTCTCGGGTGTTTTCGCAGCATGTGCCCTAAACATCTCCTGTTTTTTCGTATTTAGTACGCTATTGGTTGTTCTTCTGTAAAGTTCCATAAATCTCTATTGGTGATTGCTCGTGAATATCCTGCATATGATTCTATGGCATTTATTTGTGAATGTCTATTGCCTGCTGCTTCTAGTACTTCGCTACCATATATTAGAATGTTTTTTACGCATGACCGTAAAATCTTGATATTTCTGGAGATTTGTGAGTAATGAATAGTTTCATGCCCCTAAAGTTTAGTTACCTAGTTTTTTAATTATTATCAGTGCAGTAACATTTTCATAGTCACTTGATAATACATATTGTATATAATATATCAATTTAATATGAAGGTAAAATCATCAGAGATAATTTAAAATAATTTAATATTAAAAAAAATTAAATATATATCTTTAAATGTTACGAAAATATGATTTTCTTTAAAATTAACTTCACCTTCAAATTATTGTTCTTAAACGTCATATAAAAGGTTCCTATTTTATTTCGAAATTAATAAATGCAAAGCCAACTTTAACTATATAAAAAAGATATCCAAAAAAGAGTTGTGTGAGTACTAAGCAATTAATAAGAAAAGAAATAGGTTTTTATTTTTTGTTTTATAATTAAAGCAGAGGCGGGATAAAACAAACAAAACATAATACGATGTATGTTCATTTTCTTCTTTGTCCCATTTTTGTCTCATTTTGTTTTTTTTTTAGATTATACATATGCATTTTAATATATATATGTATGATACGTATATTCAAACAAACAGAAATAAGATGTCTTAGACATGTCATAATTTTACCGTTTTATTTGAATTTAATTGAAAAACAATTCAAGAAGTATAAAAGAGAAAGAAACAATAACAAAGCGTTGTATAACGCCCTCTATTTGTTAGTTTAGTTTTTCTTTTTCTAATTTAATTAGATTTTTTTTTTTTTTTGTTTTTGTTATTTTTAATTAGAGAAAATTTTAAACATTGCAACATAATAACGATTTTCTTCAATTATAAACAACATTGTTTTTTTTTAAGATTCAGTCAAATTAGATTAATGAAAATGGGTGGGTATCATACAATAAATTTTTTATTATCTAAGAATAAAAAAAAAACAATTTTTTTTTTTGTTTGATTCAGAATGGGTTAATAAATGGTAATATTTTTGTAACATCAATAAATAATACAAACTTTAAATTAATTAAATTATTGTTTTAATTTTATTTTAACTTAAAAAAAAATATTAAAAAAGGAAAAATAAATTAAAAGAAGTTGGCTAACAACATAAATAAAATAAGATTTCATATTAAAAAATCATTAAAAAATTACATAAAACTATGACAAAATTATTTTAGGTCTGTTCAATCCAATTTTCTCTTGTAATATGTTTAATTTTGAAGTTTGAAAATTAATTATAATATTTGTGTATACAAGTAAGCAATATTACCTTTCATTATCCGGGAATTTGAAAAAATATAACAAAAAAAAATTAAATAAATAAAATGATAATGATAAAATTTCCACTAATTATCATGAAAACTAAATTCAAATCTTCATCCAAACATAATCCGAATCTTAACTGTAATCTATACTAAATCAGAACTTAATCAGAATTTCAACCCTCAATTCTAATTGAATTTCCCAACTAAATGCAAATTTCAACCACAATTATAACTTATTCTTAATTTTATCTAAAGTTAAAATATGTGGTATATTAGAGCTGATGTTAGTATTAGGATTATGTGTGGGATTAAGATTGGAATTTGGATTCAGTTAGCACTTAGTTCCCACTTAATCATCATGGTTAGTACTTAGTTCACACTCATCTGACTCATGGCGCAGTGATTAAGTCGCTAACCTTTCAATCGAAGGGTCTTGGGTTCGAACCTCGGACAGGTCATACAAATAAAAAATATGTAGTAATTTCATATCGTAATAACGCATCGTAATATCGTATAATTAATAGTAGTAATAATAATAATAGTAATAATAATATAGTAATAATAATAATAGTAATAATAATATAGTAATAATAATAATAGTAATAATAATATAGTAATAACAATAATAGTAAAAATAATATAGTAATAATAATAATAGCTGCTATAGTGGAGCTATCTTTGATTATATCATATAGTAAGGTCTTATATACTGCACGTTGTAGTCCACCGAAAATTATTTTGTGTTTGAGCATTTTTA
The DNA here is from genome assembly GCA_947095535.1 of Poecilobothrus nobilitatus. Taxonomy (NCBI): domain Eukaryota; kingdom Metazoa; phylum Arthropoda; class Insecta; order Diptera; family Dolichopodidae; genus Poecilobothrus; species Poecilobothrus nobilitatus. Next base: position 276,151,838 of record OX352772.1, read on the forward strand.
ACATAATTTGGCAGGGAGTTCCATAGGAACGCCGTTCTTACAAAAAAGGATAGATGACGTATCCGGTTATTATGCCGAGGAATAGTAATATTTATTGATCTGGTGGATCTACCAAATCAAGTTTTGTTATATAAGTACTGAGGAGTTGTAAAAGTAATCAAATTGTGCAGAAAACTGAAGATACTTATTGAAACTACAATTAAGTATACTGTTAGACACATCTGATATACTGTCAAATCTTCCGCGATTAATCACAAACCTCGTGCATGCAATAAATATTACATTAAGATCAGGACTTTCACCGGTACTTCATACAGGAGTAAACTATATCACAGTAGAAGAAATGTGGTAAAATAAGTGCTTTTATTAATGAAAAAAATACCAAGTAGGCCAATTTCCAAAGTCTGCGAAGTAAAGGATACACTCTATTGGCGAAATGTTTAAAGTGCTCAGCCCATGTAAGCTTAGTATTAAAAACAACATCCAGGTTTTTAGCATCATCAACATATGGAATAGTATTGCCATTTATTTTAAGTTTGGGTAAATAGGTAGTTGGAATTGTTTTCGAATAAATAACAAGGGCTTGGGATTTAGCTGCATTTGATTTAAGATTGTTTGTTACCGCTCAATAGGATATGGCATCAAGCTCATTATTCATTTTGGCAACACATGATTAAAGCTTTGAAAAGTGGCAGTTCATAAATATTTGAGCATCATCAGCATAAGGTCTGCAATGAGCTTCACTCAAGCATTTGGGAAGATCATTTATAAAAATTGAAAATAAAAGTGGTGCTAACCTTAGGGAACTCCGCACAGAGTTTTCAAGTAATCTGAAGCGATATTAGCAATGATGAAAGATTGTGATCTGTGGTTGAGGTAATTTTTGATAAATTTGGGTGCAGCCCTATGAAATTTAAAGTGATGTTCAGTTTTTCACAGAGTAATTTGTGGTTAACTGAGTCATATGCTTTGGAGAAATCCAAGAGTAGAAGTAAAGTCTCATGTTTTTCATCAATTTTCTTAGAAATTAAGTCCGTAATTTCAGGAACTTCAGTTTTAGTACTGTGTATCTTCCTGAAACCTGATTGGAATGGAAACAATAGTTCATCTTCAACCGTATACTGTAAAATGCCTTAGAGAATCCAGGAAGGATACTGATCGGTCATAGATCATTAATACTGGGATTCGTTTTTTTTGGAACTGGAAGTACCTTCGTTTTTTTCTACATCATTGGGCATTCAGAAGTAGTGAGTATAGTATTAAATATGTTAACTAGATAGGGCCAAATAATTGGCAAAAGAAGTTTTAAGAATTTGAGTGTAATAAGATCAAAACCAGTGGCATTCATTTAATGTGCAAAATAGCTCTGCTGGCATCATTAAAACTAATATTATTAAAAGACAAATGATCGTCAGTTGAAATTATTGATTCATCCATACCAGATCTTAGCCATAAATGATTGTTATCAGGACTAGCTTGTGTAATCGAAGGTTCACTGGTTCAATAAAAAATTTGTATTTAATTCATTAGCATCAAATATTCCAAGTTCTTCACGATTTTTAGGCTTACTTAAACCTAGTTTGGATGCATTATCCCAGAAGGTCGATGAAGACAAATTTGGAACCAATTTATTGGCGACATAGCGCTTTTTAGCTTTATACATTAGTTCTGTAACTAGTTGACAGTAACTAGTTGCAAAAATTCCTACTAGGATAATATATATGAATACCTATGCATATTAATATACATTTATTTGGTATTTTGTAGTAAATTTAGTATAAATTAATAAACATTTGCCGCTTAGTATTAAATAGTACCTAGGTATAACATATTTGGAAAAGTGTTAGATCGATAATCGTTAGGTGGAGCTGGTTAGAATCTGGTTTTGAAGAATGTATAAACATATAGTTTGAATATATGTGCAAACTATAGTTCTAGAAATTATAAAATTCACCCAAATTATTTTAAAATAAGTACTGAAAAATTAAAATAATATTGTGAGCAGAGTGACAGACTATGAACATACTAACGGGTTCGTTCGGGTATCTAAGGCCACTGTATTCTTCCGCGTTTTAATCCTTAATAATTAAATGATCCTGAGTTTGCAAACAAAACCACTTTCTTTTTATTTAAATGTCAATCTTAGGTTTCTCCTATAGTATAAATAAAAAGTAAAATTGTAGCTTCATCTTTTTCTTTTCGGCATGATAATGTAAAAGTAATATACATAGTATCAACCTTTTTTTAGTCTAAATCTGATTAAAAGAAATCTGTAGAAAGTTTTCTTATAATAATTCTATAGTATGAGTTACTAAATTATACTAAAATATAATTTAGTATAGTTATTCAAAACAAAAAAACCAAAATCCACAAATATCCGATCTAATAAAATAGAGATTCAAAATGTCGATATTGAATTTTTTTTTTCTTTTTAAAATTAAAACAAAGCGTTAAATATTGACTACCTTAAGATAGAGAACGTTATTAGAATTTCTAATATAACAAAAATATATCTACACATTGAATTTGATTACATAAAAAAAACGTCTTTAAATATTCCATAAGATATACATATGTACATACAAAAAAAAATGGTTATAATTCTACTTTTCCTATATATCTTTAAAAAATCTATAGTTTGACTTAAGGGATTTTTCAAGTTGAATATTTCTGTTCACTTCATTGAATTTAAATCAGTTTTAGTTTTTTTTTTTTTGAGTAACTCCGACTTTGAATCAAGATTAACACTATAAAAGAATAGTGTACCGCATGTTACTTCAAAGATTCAAAAAAATAAAATAAAATTGACTTATTGTTACATTACCTTGGATACAGATAATGGTTATGTGAATTTATGTAACATATCCGAATAATATTAGATATAAACAAAAACAAACCAAAAGAAAGAAAAAAAAGATATAAATTAAAATTATATTGTTAAAAAATTACGTAACTTCATTGTTTGTATCTACATACAACTATAGTTAATATAAAAGAAAATAGATAAACAATATATTAAATATATGTATAATATTTTCAATATTTATTCTATTCAGTAGAAAAAATTTATATTCTTCTTATAATAAAATACCAGTGTATAAAATAATTTAATAAAAAGCTTGGGATTGGGAATGAAATTAAATTGAATTTAAAAAAAACGAGGAAGAATACAGTTGCCTTTGTCAACTCATAGATCGCGTACGAACCCGTTAGTAGGTTCATAGTCTGTCACTCTGCTTAATATATTATTTTTTGAATTTTTCAATATTTAAAAAAAAATTTGGGTGAATTTTATAATTTCTAGAACTATGGTTTGTACATATATTCGAACTACATATTTATGCATTTTTCAAAAGCAGATTCTAATCTTTCCACCTAAAGATTATCAATCCAAAACTTTTCCAATATGATATACCTATAGTACTTTTTAATACTAAGCGGCAAATGTATATTAATTTATACTAAACTTACTACAAAATACCAAATAAGTATATATTAATAATATGCATATGTATTCATATATACATGTGTATGTATTATTATATAAAATCGTCATCCATACATTTATAAGTATATAATACCAATATCATATAAATATAAATTCTTCAAGCAGCAGTTATGTTTTTTATTTCTTTAATTTTTTTTTGTATTACGAAATTTGTTAGAAAAATTTAAAAAAATCAAGTCACCCTTTCGTCACTTATAAGGTAACCTTATATTATTAAAAGTTGCTAGCAGGAATGAAAGTATAATGTTGGAGCTTCAATTTTTATGTATTACTTCAAAAAAATTTTACCAGGTGTTCAAGTTACAGAGGTTTAAAATTAGGGAATTTTCAGTTTTTGACCCCTTACAGATTCTGACAATCATATGATATGATTGTCTTTTTTCTCATAGGTGGTGGTGTATTGATAGCTGTAAAAAAATACATTTTCTTCCTCGTTAAATAAATTAAGTAAATACATTAGTTACTTAGCGATTCGTCTGAAATTATAGAAATTATTGCAATTAAAATTGAATTGCTGTTGATAAATGTTATTATCATTAACTGTTATATTCTTCCTGGATCCCGAATTGAAGTATATACTAAGTATATATCAGAAACTGATTTACGAATTAGTAATCTACTATGATATTATACTATGTGGTGATTTTAATTTAATGCTAATGTTAAATGGATTGCACATGAAGAGGAAGCTTATTTTGTACTATATGAATTAGTTAGTAATATTGAGTGCTTTCTAATCGATCCTTTAAATTCTCTTAATTTTCAACAGGTATTCTCGGTTTGTAATAATCGTGGGAGGCAGTTAGACTTACTATTTATTTCAAACTGGAATAATTTAGTTACTATTACCTGTTCATTTGAACTTGTCGATATTGATGAATATCATCCTCCAATTTGTCAATTCTAAAAGAAAAACTGATCAATATCCAATTTGTATGAATTATAAGAACTCTAACAGTAGTGATTCTAAAGCGATTTCCACATTTTTCTGTGATTTTTTTCAGTTAGTTATGCTCTGCCAGCCTTTGCTTTAAATAAAGATTTCTGCCACTTAGTTAACTTTCCTAAAACAACGCTTACTAATATTCATATTGATTTTAATGTAGTCTTAAACTACTTAAAAATGCTTGAATAATAATTCTAATCCTGGTACTGATGGTACCAAATATATTTTTTAAAAAAATGTTCGATTTCATTATGTGGTCCCCTTTCCATCCTTATTAAGTCTGTTCACATAAAAATGATGTAACAAATTATCGCTCAATCGCGAAACTATCATCTATTCCCAAACTTCTTGAATTGATCGTATTTAATTCTATTTATGATCATTGTACCTACTTTTTATCACCTTATCAACATGTAAAAGACTTTGTAAAGCATAAATCAACTGTTACTAATCTTATTGAATCTACCTCTACTTTTATCAATAACTGGGAAGATGGTTTTCAAACATAAGAGATATGTATACTGATTTTAGTAAAGCTTTTGATCTTCCGCACAATATTATTATTGTTAAGTTGGACCCAGTTTTTCCTCATTTTTTTCATTAATTGAGTTCACTCCTATCTTTTCGAACGTAGTGTGTTTTTTAGATCTGCGACATCTTCTGAATTCGATGCTGCCACAGGTGTTCCCCAAGGTACTCATCTTGGACCTCTACTGTTCATTATTTCCTAAATGATGTTACTTCGTTAATACTTAATAGCCATATTAAAATTTACGCCGATGAAATGAAAATTTTCATTAAAATTAAAAATTTAGAAGATGCTTTAGCCTCGAAAACTGATCTTAATCAATTTTATGATTGGTGTTGCAATAATAATCTTCAAGTTTACGTTAATAAATGTACATTCATTTTTTTACCAGCCAATGGTGTAGTAGTTAAGACACCGGTCTTTCATGCGAAAGGTCTCGAGTTCAAACACCGACTGGGTCATATAAATTAATAAAATAATATAGATTTTTCTTATTATATATAATTAGTACAACATAATTAAATTAAAAATAAGTATATATGTCTTAAAAATTATAATTAATATAATTCTTGTGTTATATAATAGATGGCGTAGAACTAAAGAAACGCCTAGTCTTGAACAATAAACAGCCGAGTAATCAACGGCTTAGTGAAATAATGATTCCAGAAACTGAAGCTTAGTCAAATATGTGTAATAAATGACTTAGTGGATGCCCTATGCTCCTTATAGGAACAAGGAAAAAAAATTACTTTTACACGTTGTTCATGCCCGTTCTTGTATTCCTATTCTTTCAATAACCAAACTATTCCTAAAGTTGTCTCTATAAAAGATGAAGGGGTACTCTTTGATGACAAGCTTTCATTTCACCTTCATTATACTAATATACTGAATAAAGCCAACTCTATGCTAGCTTTTATTAAACGTTGGACAAGAGAATTTTATGATCCCTATGTATTAATATCTCTTTTTACTTGTTTGGTTAGATCTAACTTGGAATATGCTTCCCAGGTATCGAGCCCATTTTATAGTATTCATATAAATAAATAGAATCGAATCAGTTCAAAAAAAATTTCTATGATTTGCTTTACGCTTCCATGGGAAGATCCTTTAAGTCTACCGCCATATGAACATAGACTAAATTGATTACACCTCCATACCTTTGAGAAACGTCGTAAAGTAGCAGATATAGTGTTCTTAACCGAATTAATTAAAGGTAGTATTTTATTTTCTCAATTATTTGCTAAACTCAATTTTCCTTCATATTCTAGATTAAGATCTGTAAATATGTTTAACTTGTATTTTCATAGAACTAATTATGGGAAACATGAACCTATTAATAGGATGACGTCTCTTTGTAACATATATAAACCCCATATTAACCTCCTACTAACAAAATAATCACTTAAAAGTAATTCATATTTGTGTGAATGAAGTTATTGAATAACTCTACCTGACGATTCTTAATTCAATTTATTTTGTTGTAATTAATAAATAAATAAATAAACTGTGCAATTTATATCTTGAGCTATTTAATTAGATTAGACAGCAAAAATGTTGTAAAAGATGAACAAGATTTTAAATAAAAAGGAAAGAATTTAAATAAAAAGGAATAAATTTACCTTTTATAAAATATTACAACAATTTTTATTGTTACATCTTCATTTCTTTATTTATTTTTATTTAATTTTTAACCTATTTATTCTAATTTTAAAAATAAATTTTAATAATTTTCTAATGAAAAAATAAAATAAATCAATAATTTTTATTTATGTGAACGTGAACATTTAAAATTTATCTATAATATTAAATATCTAATCGTTACCGCCCTATAAAAAAGCAATATTCTTTTTAACTTTTTTAAAGCATTAATATAAAATTCTATTTTTTTTTTTAATTATAAAATCGTATAACAAGATAATATTTTCGAAGTAATGTTAAATTAATCATTTTTAAAGGTTTTTTTTTCATCACCACTGCCCCACCTCTACTCCCATTTGAAACTAATTCATCAATTTCATTCAACTTTGACGTATTTATAATTTGAATCCTTTCGAAAAACAGAAGTTAAAATAAATGTTTTGTGACGTCATTTTGAAAAAGTTTTTTAGAATTCATATTAATATGTATGTGTGTATGTATTGTATATACAAGTAAATATTATCCTACTTTACAATCTATTGTGTAATTTTTAATATCATAAAATATTATTGATTTTTTTGTTTTTTTTTTGTTAAGTTGAAAATTTGAACCTGAAAAATAAAATCAAGTTATTCTAGAAAAACTAAACAAGTATTTTATCATATATAATCAATATCACAAACATTATCATCATTGCAATCAATATAATTTGCCAATTGTTTGTTTTTTTGAAGAAAAAAAGAAATAACACTATAATAACAAAAAAATGCTATCATAATACAAATTGCCTTTTACAATTTAAAAAGGATATAGCTCACAAAATAGTGTTGCCATATGATTATAGTCTTTTAATTTAAATACAATTGGTTTCGCCGTTCTATCAAAGGTGGAAAGACTTAACCATGGGTTCTGCTATCAAATTCAAACTTTCAAAATCCGAGCTTTCAAAATCCAAACATGTGCAATCAAAATAATAGACAATATGATGTAAAAATCCGGATATATATAAATACTCCGGAAAAGGAACCAACCCTGGTTTTCTAACTAACATTAAAAACCCTCTTAATTCAATCTCGCATTCACAAGTACAAAACTCCGGAAAAAATAGCTACCCTGATTTTTTATCCAACTTTAAAATCAATAGGTACTTATACGCCCATTTTTTTTTTCTTTACTCTTCTTGGGAGCATAGGACTTCCACTTAACACCTCTATCTCACTCAATTTCGCGCTGATATATTAATGTCATCCCAGGAGATGCTACATTTAGCCATTTCTTGATGAATTGTTCTGCGCCATGTGATGTTGGGACGGCCTCGTCTTCTTGTACCTTGAGAATTCCACTCTAACGCCACACGTATTATACTTTCATTTGGCTTTCTAAGCGATTGGCCTATCCAATTCCATTTTTCGCCGGTTAGAATCCAGAGACCTTCTTTGGGTATTGTGTTCGGCCAGAATATGCGGCATATTATCCTGAGACACTTATTTACGAAAACCTGCAGCTTGTGGGTTAGGTAGGTTACAAGCCAGGTTTCGCTGCCATATGTCAGAACAGTTTTCACGCATGCCCGGAATATTATTAGTTTCGTTTTTCTGGTTATCTGGGAATTCCTCCATAGCGGTTGTAGACGTCCAAATGCTGCTCTCGCTTTCGCTTTGGATTTAGCCTGTGTTCCACGTCTCCGTGGGCCCTCCACTGGTAGATATTATAAAGTCCAGATAGTAAAGCTGTTTACAAATTTTATCTATTGTCCTTTCAGTTGGATGAGTGCCGTATTGGGGTTATTTATCCTCATCGCTTTTATTTTCCCCAAGTATACCCATACGTATACCAATTTCATAAAAAAATTGTATGTTTCTATTTTCATATATGAAATATAATAAATTTAGATGGAATGGGCGCTGCTGCCCCTAAACCCCCACTACTAAAATTATTGGAACCCTGATTTTGAATCCAAGCCTAAAATCAATATTATAGTATAATAATGCATTCAAGTTTTCATAAAAAAATATTAAGTTTTGACATTTCTCTATGAAAAATAGTATTTTTTTTAAAAATGTTGATGTTTGTATATGCTTGTAATTTTAACATTGAAAATTTCTAATTTTAGGATTTTGTGTTTTGGATTTTGTAATTTTGGGATTTTAAAATTTGGTATTATGTGATCGGGGATTTTGTAACTTTGTTACTTTTGGATTTTGTGATTTGGGATTTTGAGATGTTCCCAGATTTTAGAAAGTAAATTTTTACGTTGATGACAAAATGGTATAATGTATGTTCAGAGAAATCAGAAAAACATCAAAATTTATTTTGCTATATTAAAATGTAGTGCAGACCACCGACATTCCTCAATTAAAGTTATTTTCATTAAAATAATCAGAGTCACGCGACTTTAGGAATAATTTTTTTTTCGTTGACATTGATTTGATATTGGTTGGCTTACCCAACATACCCAACACTCTAAACCAATAATAACATTCAACTTAATTCGAAAATTAAAAGCATCAACAAATTTTGTTTGTTATTAATAGACACTTACACCGTACATCCGATTGAATTCAAATCTTTCAGGAATTTTCATCTCATCTAGGAATAAATCGACCACAATTTTTTTCTTAACTCCGTTTCGTTTCTTCTTGCTAAAGGATTCGACCGATTAACTTTCAAACTTTGTACTTCTGTATGGATCTATGCAAAAGAAATTCGATGAAGAAAGTTATTGGACCAGAAAACAAAATATTTTCGATTTTTCACTGTAAATTAAAAATGTTTTGACTATTGTTGACTTCAAATTTTATAGATATACATTTTCTACATAGAGCAGACATATAATTCTTTAATCCTTTCAGTTCAACGAATCCTCACAAAAACCGATTTATGAAATGTTGACTCACGAAAAAACTAGCGGCGACGCCGGTAGTTCTCTTAGTTATTTATAAATTTGTTTAATTTTTTATTCAATATATCCCAGAAAGTCAACCGTAGAAAATTTAATGTTTTCTTGTTATGAATACTTAATTTGCATAATTTTTGATCTAAATTAATTAAATTGGTAAATTATCCTTATATCAGAACCTTTTTCAAATTATGAAAAACAATAATTTTCTACACGAAATGATTAATAAATAATAAATGATGAAATGGAATTCGAGAAATACAGTTAGAATATAGTTAAAATCGTAGACATACAGATCTATTAAGTTGCTATCATACTTAGGTTTAATTTTCAAGTTGTTTGTGTTCACGTGATTGTCTGCCATTTTGTATAACAATAAACTTTTTTATGTACATATAGGTTTTTTATCTATATGTCATATTATCATATGTTAATAATTATTATTATGTATTTATAATTTTGAGCTTTGAAGAGCTCTGTGCCTCTGTATGATAGTTCCTCCGTATCATAATTCGAAAAGGTATATTTATTTTACAAAAGTACTTTTTCAATCTAGAAACCCCAAACGGAAGCAATATGAAAATAAATAGCTACTCTTTCTAAATCAAGATAAAATAATTTAAATCTTTGATATTGGGTATTTCAATTTAAGGTTGTGACATTAAATTTTGTAAAATATTGTATCCTTGTATCTGCAAATCTCCTAACAACTCCAAACACTGATTTTTTTGATGTAATTACATCTTTCAGAATTATTAAGTATGAGTTGTATCAGAATATTTGTATTCCCTCGCATTTAGGAACTGTTGTTTAGGATGAAAAATTGGCACTTTTTCGCTTTTACCTATACTTATGGTACTTGAAAATCTTTTCAAGGTAAAATGTCAAAATTAAATCTACAATATTATTTTTTTAACAATGATGTATCAACGACTTTGTTAATTACATATAACATTTTCTTAAAAATGAAGAAAATTTATCTTGATTCTCTTGGTTGACAGAATCATGTTACGCAGAATATAAAGATACACAGATACAAAAATATTCGTTATTCTAGAATATTTTAAAAGCATTTTGAAAATGTGCGACTTTATAAACGCTTGTTATTGCATACTACCTTGTTTTATGTATATTTAATTTTGTTTTTGTATTTGATTTATTATATAATATGTAAAAGGCATTTAATATGTATGTATTGTTTATAAGGTAAATGTACGTAATTTCGATATATGTTGGTAATATCGATATATTTCATATTTTTATAAATAATTTCAGTAAGATTCAATTAAAATCAATGCTTGAAGTGGTGGTATTAGATTATGAGACACTTATTTTTAAATTTTGTGAAATTTGGCAGGAATTGTTAAAGTATTTAATAAGAAAAAATGAGTTTAAATGTATAAGGTTACAGAAATGGGACGGATTTTGATAGAAAAGAAGCAGAAATTGGTTTAATGAGAAACTAATTTCTATTTGAAAATTTCTATAAGTAAATGTTTTAATAGTATATTTTTAAATTTTGACAAATAGAATTAAGTATTAAAAATCAAAATTTTAAAGTTTTTTGGTTTAAAATTGTTTAATTTTAATAAAAAACTTAAAATAATATATATCGGAATTAGGGACATAATTTTTTGGTCATGTACCTAATTAATATCGATATACATAGTTCAATATTAAGCAACAAAAACTAAAATTTATATTTTAATTTATTTCTTTCAAAATACTTTATATAGCCTTGTGGAAGTGTATATTATTTAAGATCTTGAAACGAATTTTATGTTCTGTTAATTTTTTATTATTAAAATTTAATTTGTTAAAAATAAATTAGTTGATTTTTGTCATATGTTGATATTAGGTACATTTTCTATCGATATTAGGTTCAATAGTGTTTCTATCTGCAAACTTAATAAATTATAATCTGAAATTAAATTGGAATAATAATTATATTAAATTTTAATACTTACTTAAGTATTATAGTTTTATTATATTTTATTTTTCTAAACAATATTAAAAATAATTAATCTGGAGATGCAGATAAAGTTGTTCCTATAAGATAATTATGGGACTTAAGTAAAGCATAACTTAACATGTGATAACTTTATTATTTCTAATAAGCTATTTTTAAAGCTTTTACAAAAACCGCTGACAATGATTGATACAATTAAGAAAAATAAAACGTCGAAACTATCTGAGCTTATGAAAGTTAAAAATCTGCCATTAGTTAAAATTTGTTTTTACTAAAGATGTTACTATAGTGTCACATATTTCAAAAAAGGAGAAGTACTTAAGTACTTATAGTAAGTAAGATACGTACTTTTACAATCCATTTTTCACTTGAATAAAAAAGTGAGTATAGAACCTCATAAAAAACCTAAAATAATTTTGTACTATTATAACTCTACAAAAAAGCGGTGTTGGTACTATAGATTAATCTTTGCCCTGTTATACAACCAAAACGAAATTCAGGAGATGGCCCGTTATTGTGTTTTTATTTAATAAGATTGACATTCCGGCTTTCAACACTTTTATAATATTTTATCAAGTAAATCCACAATAATGGAACTCAAATAATCTACATAAAAGAAGAATGTTTGAACTTTTGAAGAAGAATGAATGAAAGAACTTTTACCTTACTAGTATAATCAACAAGAAAGTTTTATATGTTAAAACGGTTTTTTTACTCCTTATACATATACTAAAGTCTATAAAGTCTAAACTATTAATACGTTTTATATTATCAAATATGTCATAACATAAAACAAAAAAAAAAAAAAATATTCTTAAAATATTAAATTAATCAACATTTTATGTAAAATGTCATGTTATTTTTTTGATAATGTTTCAAATATTTTCAAATAATTTATCATTATCAGCTAATGTTTATAAACAATGTATCATGACTTTGAAAATGAGAAGTATATGTATATAAATAAAAAGGGAAAACCTTGATAAATGGAAATTGACTTTTTTTTATTTTTCTTTTTTTGGTATTTTATTAAAATAAACAATATTTATGGGTTGTAACTTTATTTGAAGATATAAATGTGGTTTACAAAAAAAATATAAACTGGTAGTATACTAGTATTGTTTATTGTAAGCAGTAAGAGTGAATAACATGATGATTATAGAAAAATTATTATTTTCTATAAAATATTTTACTATGTTTCTTTGTCTTATTAAGTTACAATTCAAATTGATGACTATTAAAACCGCTACCACAAGGTTATATTATATAGATGATTTTTCCTTGAAGAAAATCTTGATTATCGTATTATTATCTTAATACAATTTTATGATCCACAAAAAGAGGAAAAATATGAAAAAAAGTTCAATAAAATTGACAGAATCTATTGAGTATTTCCTTTTTTTTTTGTTTTTAAACAATTTAATGCATTCAATTTCAATCAAAGTTTAAAATATTATTGTTTGGAAAATTATCATCATATCATCATCGTCAAATCAATTAAGACTTTGGGTTTCTTATCAAATTACAATTATGAATGTTTAAAATATATGTTTATATAATTTAATTAACAAATATTTTATGTATACAGTTAGTCGAAGTTTAAATTACAAAATGCCGTTTTGCCTAATATATTATTTTAGCAAAATGGACATTTTGCAACTTTCCATTTGCGCTAATGAGGCGCTTAATTTCTATTTATTAAAAATGAAACTATCCGATTGACACCAGCCATTTCACCAATGTTCAATGACCACAATTTTTTTCGTTTCCTTAACTCGTTTTGGCACAACAGTTTTTTGTTTTGCAAATTCTATGTATATATATATTGGTATATATGATGTAACCAACCTGATTTTGTATTCAAAATTTAATTTATTTTGTAGCCAATTCTGAAATATCTCCTAACAATAAAGTATCTTTTATCTTTTCAAAGTTTTTTTTGTAATGAGTGCCTTTTCTTTAAAAGTTTTTTTGTGTCATTTTCCTCTAGGTCTTTTTTTTGTCGGAAAACAAAGCAAAATATCTTTTAAGGAAATGGTTTTATGCAAACTGGTATTACTCCTTATACTAAATAATCAATATAAAGCAGCTTAAAGGTATATTTTCTATATATAAGTCAATAGATAATACATTACATTTAGATTATATCTATGGCGAAAATACAAATATAAGCTGGTTTAAAAAGTCTTAAAAGAAAGTTAAATAAGTTAAAAAAATTGTAATACATTTTTTGAACTGTTAAAAATTAGACATTTCCACAGTTTTCAAATATGAAGTTTTAATTTCTTAGCAAATTGTGGGATTGTTATAATTGATAGAATAGGATTGTGATTGATAGGATTGTAAGTAGCAGAACATGCATATTATACATAAGTACCTACACCTTTTGGAAATAAAAGGAAACATAATATATTTTATGAGATGCCTTGAAATTTAAACAAGAATCTTAATGTATGATGCAATTTATTTATTATTCATTAATCACTATGTTATGACGCATCAAAGATTTGGTATGACGCAATTTTTTTTTTGTACTAGAATTTATGTATTATTTATAAATTTCGTTACCTACGTAAGTTTTCTGTATAAATTAGTGCTGCTACTTGTTCCATCACATCTGACAATCTTAACTTGTACCAATAGTGTTATAGATTCTTTTTTATATGAGATTCAAATTTCTTTAATCAGTCAATGTGTCTATTATTTTAATACCCTATATGATATTTCATTACAAGTTTATACTTTTATTTATTTACAATAAGAAGCAAAATTTTCTTATGAATATGTTATTATTAAATCCAAGTTCACTTTCATTATCTTTTTATTAAGAATGAATTTTTCAGATCTTCGATTTTAGAACTTTCTGTTACCAAAATTTAATTTTTACTCGAACAATCCGTTAAAGTTTAAAGAACAGCATTTAAGAGATTAAGCATATAAGATTAAGCGTAGCATAAATATTAATGGAAAAAATTTAATTAAAAGCAAATTTAGTACCGCACAAAAGTTTAAAAATAGTTAAAAGGAACAATTCGAAATTAGAGTAACCCACTTTTTTAAGCATAAAAAACTATAAGAGAAAAAAATAATTTAAAAAAAAAAAATAAAAAAATAAATTTCTTTAAAAAAATTGATGATTTAAAGAAATCAATAAAGATGATCAGAGATCAGACATTACCTCTATACTAAAAATTGTCTATAGGGTAATAATTTTATGTTTAATGTTTTTTATTTCTGTTATTGTTGTTTTTCTTTATTTTCTTATTGGTTTTTGATATTAACAAAAGATATCGAACAAAAGTGAAATAGTTAAAGAGTGACAATTATAAGAGGCGGGGGAGTAGAGAAAGGAAATTTTCTAAAGAAAAGGTTTAAAATTTTTTTTTTTCATCTGAATATTGATTAGAAATGTGAAGGAAGAATAATTAAGAAAGTTAAAAACAAAAATCGTGGTGTTGAAAAACAATTAAGTTTTTATATTGCAAGTGAAACAATTTTTCTTTCTTCTAACATTCAAAGTTTTTTTTTCCCTTTATATTTTTTTTTATAAATTTTCTTTTATTAAAATTTTTCATTTGCTGTTTTTATAGATTAAATAAATAATTCAAATAAAAGTAGAATCTTTGTTTAAAAATAAAAGAATAAGAGGAGTATGAGCATGGGAAGAAGAACAAATAGACGGAAAAACTTTTCTTTTTCTTTATACCTTTTTTTTTTAAGATTAATAATAAAAAGATCAATAACTTTCATTATTTTTCATAGCAAAAAAATATGGAAATAATAAAATAAAAAAATGAAAAAAAAAAAAAGAAAAAACAAACAATAGAATTTCATAGTTTTTTGTTATTGCAGATTTTACCCTCTTGACACAGGGTGTAACGATAATAAAAACAAAATATAATAAAAAAAAAGCAACAACAAAATAAAGAAGATATCGTAGAATTTTTTTTTAGATGTTCTTAAATTATTACGTTAAAACATGCTTCAATATAAGGATTATGTTCAACAAAAATAGGACTAAAAAATGTTTTGGTAAAATTGTTTTCCTTTTGGATTTGAAGAAAAAAGGAAATTTTAGGGAAAATAATTTTTTGATATGGTCCCACAAACAAGTTGTAAAATATAAATTTTAAAATTTAGTTCTGAATTACTTTGAATTGTTATAAATTTGTAATTTTTTTGTGAATTAAAATATAGATGTCGCCTAAAATATTTACAGTTTTTCTAAAACTTTAATACATATATAAAAATTAAAATTTAAAAAGTAATGTGAAATATTGATTTTATAAAGATTATATCTATGACGAGTCAAATATCTGAGAATTTTTGCAATTACCGCCAAATGATTAGTTTATTAGATGTTCTGTCAAGCGAAATATAGTGATTTAAAAATATTGAACAAAAATATAGAGAAAGTAAAACACCGACAAACAAAATAACAACGAGAGTAATAGTAAAGTTAAATTAAAGTGGGAAGGAAAAAAAACCTTTCTTCATTATTTAATATATACAAATATTCAAAAATATTATGGGGTTATAATATATAGTTTTTATTTTATATTTGAGGTGTTAGATTTGCAACAAAATTCTATAAATAAAAGAAAATAAGATTTTCACATAAAATAAGTTTGCCGAAAAAAATAATCGAAAAATTATATACTTTTAGAAAGATTCTAAACTTCGAAGTTCATAATGGCGGGAAAAGTATAATTATAAATATTATAAAAGTATAATACTAATATAAAAGTATTGGAAGTATAGTTTTTTTTTCACTATTTCAATACAAAGTGAAATAACAATAGGATTTTCATTATGTGAAGTATAGTATTTATTGTCTTCAAATAATTTTAAAATTTTTTAGTATTTTTTTTACATCAATTCTGTCAAACTAGAACATTTCACACGTTTTTCTTTCCTAAGGGTAGTGAGAATGCTCCAGACACCAAGAATACCCGCTTGGTGGTGTCAGATTCTTAGTGACTAACTACTCTTCCCTTTTAGCCAGTATAATGGAATGAAACTTTTTATTGCTAATGCAGTATATTTGCTAGTAGCAATGTGAGAGGAAAGGACAAGCTTGCGAAAACATTGAATTGGGAATGAGTTTGTGAGGGAACAATGAATTTGCCTATTATATTACTATTTTGCAGTGACGAATAGTCATCAATTATCATTTATTCCTGGATGATTTTATTCTTGAATAGGTCATTCGATTATATTGATTTTTGAGCGAGGCGAGATCATATAATATATATCATGAAGAAAAATAAATTTTTCAACAGTCATTAATTATACACTGAAAGTTGATCCTTTAAAGATTTGTTGAAAAATCTTATACCTTAGTATTTTTAATTCTTTATAATGTGAATTGGACTGTATTCGCGGAGCGGTTTAATTGAAAGGTGGTAGAATAAAATACAAATTCATGCGAATGATGATTTAATATTTTTGAAAAATTGAACGATGAACGGGTTCGAAAATAATAATGCCCAAAAACGAATACATTAGGCAATTCTAAAAACACTACAAAAGCAATTCATTTCAAAAGCAAATATTTCAAACATTAAACATTTCAAAAGCAAAACACAAGCAATTCCAAAAACGAATACATTAGGCATTTTTAAATTTTAAACATGGTTTAAGATGATTGTGTAGTTTAAAAGAGATTTGGTAACACTAAACCGAAATAACTATGGAAATCAAACGAAAAATTAATTAAAGGCTATAAATTAATCGTAAGCTTCAATTGATGATGATGATGAATTTTCTTAATATTTAAGTGCACCCTTGAAAGAAGACACTCTGTTGTTATTTATTGTTATTTGTTGTACGTTTTTTTTTTATTTTATTTATTAATATGAATCATTTAAGGACTAGAGTCTCAAGTGCAAATGATCAAAATTAATGGATTGCAATTATGTTTTTAAAATGATGAAGATAAAAGAGTGTCAGACAGAAGAATAAAATTAACAGATCAGAGTAATAAAGTTTTTATTATTGCAGTTTTGTAGAAAACGAAAATTAATTTTTATTTATTTTTTTTTTTTTTTAATAAAATTAATTTTTTTTTTAGTAGTTACATTGATATAATAAAAACTATATAATATTATTTGAATATAATTGTGGTGAAATTATAAAAAAAAAATAAAAGAAAGTAGAGTACATAAGAAAAATTATTATTAAATAATATAAAAGATAGAGTATATTTTTTTTATGTTTTTCTCTTTCAATGAAAATTTTTTTAAAACTACTGTTTATAATATTATTAAAGTTGACAATTACATGATTTTTTACAGTTTTATAATAACTGATATAACATTTGTAAAAACACTGCATATGACAGAGAAATTAGTAAAAAAGAATTAGTTTTTTATTTTTAGTATTCTAATTAAAATAAAATTATTATATTTTTATACCATTATTAAAATAAATAAAAATTTTTGTTTTTAAGTATTGTAAAGCAAGAAAGGAAAAATAATAAGGCATTTCAAATCAATTAATTAAGTTTAGACAATTAAATTAATTTTTTTTTACAAATATTATTAAATATTTACTTTATATTTAGATTTCTATATAGATTTTTTTTACTTACATATGGAATTCAAATTTTACTTACATATGGAATTCACGAATTAAAAATCTATAATTATAATTTAGTAGTTTTCAGCCACACACTACGTATTATGAATTCCGTTTCAAGCTTTGAACATCAGTAACTACATATTTTTTACAACACATTTCATATTTAAATTATATGTATTATTACAGTAGTATAGTATTATATGTATATTATATGTATGTAAAGTAGTATGTACTTTAACTTATGCATGTATAAGAAAAAAATTTAAAAATTGATAAAAATCATCATTTATGACAATATGACGTATTGAAATTTTAATAATGATGAATGATATTGATTTAATATTAATAATCAATATTGTCAATATGTATCTTAGTATGTACTTATGTATGACCAGCGGGCAGAGTCTCTTTAACTATTAAAATGTTGCATTTATGTATGAATGTTTGTATATTATTTGAAGCGATTAGAAAACTTTTCTAATTGTATTCTTTTTTGAATTCAATTTCTTCTCATATAAGTACTTAAATTTTAGTATACATCAGTTCTTACAACCAAAATTAAATTTGAATAATTTTTTCAATTTTATGCAGGGTTACCATTTGTAGAATTGTGGTAATATTTTTACGGTCTTCTCGCCCTCTGTACCATGTACAATCTTAATCAAGGGTTGTACGCAAAATATACGGTCTTTTTCAGATTTTAAATTTTTTACATTAGGGCAAGGTAAAACGAACAACGGCAATATTGTTACAGACAAAAAAAAATTTAATTTCTAATTTTTGCTCCAAACTTTTTTTGAGCATTTTACGAATGTTTTACTGATATCTATTCTGTTTTCCCCACGAACCTTAAAACATTTATTTCGAACTCGATAAATAAATAGACATAATAGTCCTCACTCACAATACCAAATAATCTAAATATACGTACACCAACTACAGGCTCTTTATACAATTTAATTCTGATTGTATATATTCTGTTTTGGCGTTATTTTAAAAATATTTTCAGTTAGTGTTTTGACGAATTTGGTTTTGCTTTCTGATTTTTAACGGATTGTACTTTTTCCATAAAACTATTTTTCGAAACTGTAACTGTCTTATTGTATGAATTCGTATTTAAGATAGAATTTGACTTCACATTAATAGGGGCCCCTAGTTAATATAAATTAAATAAAATTAGACGACTTACCCCGTGACGTTTCATAAGCCTTTCTGCTTTTGTTTTGAAACGGATATATAATATATATGTATTGTATATACTATATATTATTTTTTATTTACATATAAAAAAAGAAATTTAAAATATTTCTAATGAAAATCTATAGGTATAAATGAATTTTAAATATTTAGAAAGAAACTAAAATTATTATGTCACAAACTAAAAAAAAAAATTAAAATTTTCTAGAGATAGACAGGTAAAGAAAGAAATCTTGAAAAAATATTGATTCATTTAATGTAACAAAAATTAAAATTTTTTTTTCCATTTAAAAATTTTTTTTTATTTTTTACCATTACCAAAATTATTATCTAAAATTGTTTATCTAAAATTCGCAAGTTTATGTAAATTCTTATTGATTTACATAAATCTGATTATTATAGTGTATGTTATTTTTAGGCTTTTACCTTTTTACTTAATTATCACTTAAGCTTTCACACCATTTAATTTTTTTTTTTAATTTTTCTTTATAGAATTTTAACATATGCTCTATGATTAAAGTATTATTTCAGATTTAGACAACAGATAATTTTCGGTATATATTCTTGTTTTGAGTAAATTTTATTAACCTTTTATTTAATTTTTTTTTTTTAACATGAATAAGTAAAAAATGATTGTTATTTAGTAAAGCTAGGTGTGTTTTTAAACATGTATTAGTAATATTAGTTATTTGATAAAATATTTACTTTGATTTGAAATAAATGCGCAAAAAAGTCATTAACTTTTGACCATGAAATTTATGTATTTTTTTTTTTTTGTTAAACTTTAAAAATATTTTTGTTTGTGTGATAATTTAAAAAACAATTAATTTTCTTAATAAAAGAAATTCATTGTTAGAAGAAATTTCAGACATTGACTCCTAATGTCTGAGTAAAGAAAAGAATTTTTTTTTTTTTTGACAAATCATGGTTTGTGTCTTTTCTACTTTTTCTTTTTAATTGATAAATGGAGAACCTCTTTTTCGTTGTTTTAGGCTTAGCTATTACTCTTCTGAGCTTTTCTTTAGCGTTCTTTGGGGAAAAGAAATTTAGACAATTTTAGTAAATAATTTAATAAAAATACCGACATCTTTCAGTTCTTTTACAACTAAATCGCAAATCAAAAAATCGTTTTTACAACTAGATCGCATTTGTTAGGTGACATTGTAAATCGTTTTTAAAACATATACGTAAACATACTTAAGCAATTTTAATCTAAATCTCTTATGACATAATTACATTGAATTTGGTAAGACTATAATTAAATCATTGTAATTGAAATAAAGTTTCAGTATAAATTTATTTAAGTCAAAATTTCAAGATTTTCACCGGTTACAACTAATCATTTCGGTTTATATTTAGGGGTATAAATGTTTTAATACGAGAATTTAATTTAAAATCCTTTAATATGTAGTTATATTTTTAACACATTTCCAAAAAAATTTTGAAAAAATGTGCTTATTTCTGATTATCTTAATGTTATATTTTTTTTCATTTTCAGAAAATAGAAATAAATTTTCTCTGTTCTTGCAACATATACGATATATTAATAAAAAATTAAAAGTAAAATACTTAAAGATATATAATTTTTTTACTTTAAGAAAAAGGATTTCCACTACAAGTTTTCCTTTTTAAGTACATGCTTTTCCAACATAACTTTTTGTAGAACTATATATTATGTAGTTTCAGATGCATATACATAGATTTTTTTTTTATAAAATTTCAAACAATAAACTTTCAATCAGACGAAACTTTTATTAAAATAAGGTTCAATTAACAATAATTTTTTGCACGTTTTAATTCCTAAATAAAAGAATTACTTACAATTAAAACAAAAAATTTTATTTAAAAGTAAAAGGCTTGCAATTTAAATTGGAAGTACAAAATAAAAAAAGTATATTATGTAGAAATGTTGGATTTTTAATTTTTTAATATGGATATTACCTTAGATGACATAAACAATATATAATTTTGTTTCAAATCGATATTTTTAATAATTTTTGACATATTAAACATTATTCACCACTCAATTTATGTACTTATGTAAGTATATAATATATCTTATCATTATTATAAACGTACTTGATTGAAGTATATTAAATCTCTTTATCTAATTTGAAAATTTATTGAACCCTAAAACCCCATAAATTGAAATTGTCTAAAAATTTAACAATTATATTTCTAATATTGTATAAAATGAAAAAAAACAATTTCATTTCAATCATATTATTAGCTCCTTATCTTAACTTAAATCAGGCGTCCTTTGTTTTCAAAAAATATAAAACAGAAAAAAAAAAAAAAAGTAAAACTGAACTGTCAAAACTGTGACCCAATTCTCTATTTATTTATACATATATAAAACAAAATTTTAGTTTAGATTTTAAAAGTTTTGTTAGTTTTCTTTTTACTTGCATAAAAACAAAAAAAAAAAAAATAAAAATAAAAAATTTTTAAAAATTAGGGCTCTATTTTAAATTTTCTCCTCCAAAATGTCATAATAAACGCATAATAATAATTTTTTAACGATTTTGTGCCTAATTCATAATTTTTATTTTCATTTTGTATTTAATCTGCAATTCATTTAAATGTCAAATAAATGTCATTTACTGTTATGATTTTTTCATATTTTCACCATAAATTAAAACAAAAATCAAAGAAAATTTTTATTTTTATTTAATATCGTGATTATTTTTAGATCACTTTGTTTCGTTTATTGTTTTTTTTTATTTTTGTAACCTATTTAATTTTTTGTTTTTGAATAGCCATAAATCTCAAGATCAATTTCTAAAGAGAGCAAATAAAATAAAAACAAAAAGGGTTTAAACGAGTAAGTATAGGTAACAAAAGAAAAGATTAAAAGAAGTAAATAAGAAATGTCATTATTTTGGTATAGTGAATACTGACTGAAGTAAATTATAGTGTATCGTTGCTGACCCATAATTAACGAGTGGTTGTATTCACTTTTGATTATTTTGTTTTTGTCTTGATTTATTGCAGATTTATCAGATTTATTTATTATTTCATTATGCCATTTTTTTTTTAATTGAAATTAAAGATAAAAATAAAAGCGATAAATTAATCTTTTGATTGGCATGAGAAGATAGAAAATATTTAAATTTAAATGTTCGTTTTTTAATGAAAAATATAAAAAAAAAAATTATAAAAAAATGAACAATAATAATTAAAAACTAAATTCACAATTATTTATTTTCTTTTTTAAATAACAGTAGAATCTTTATTAAAATAAAAATTTTTTTTGTTTATTTTACAATTTTTTATTCGTCTTCATCATTGAAATTTTATTTTTGTATATTTGATTTATATTTGGGATTATATTTATATGAGAATTTATTATTTTAAAAACATATTTTCAGATCAAATTAATTGTTTGCTGTAACTAAATTGATTTTCTTATTAATATCTAATAATATTAATAAATGTAGAGCTTTAACCATTTTATCAACAAAATAATCCAATTTAATATGGATTTCAATGTTTAATGGGGTTTATTATAATATTCAGACAATCAAAATTCCCACTTTTTAAAATTTAGACAATTCAAAATTCGGACTTTTTTATAATTCAGACAATGCAAAATTCAAATATTTAAAATTCATTCAGAAATTCATTTAAATATTTTTAAAATTCATTAAAATATTCAGAAAATTTTACAAAATTTAAAAATTCGAGATTTTATTTTTCGTAATTCTTGTTTTGGGATTTTTCTTTCGAAACTTTTTTTCAGTAAAGTGACATAGACACTTTAATAATATGTTAAAAAAGCAAAAGTGTCTAAATTTTATATTGTCTGAATTTAATTTGAATAAATTGAATTTGTATGAATTTTGAACCAGCTGAATAATAAAATTCGTAATTAGGACGTTAGGAACTCGACGTTAGTACGGGAAATAAAAATAGTTTTTAAAGTAGAAAAATAGAAATGTTAAATACAATTTAAGTTTTTAAAATTACCTTTACGTTTTTAATGGTTCCTGGTTCATCGGCTGAAATCAATTTGTAATAAATTATAACGATTTGTTAGATGGAATTTTTTGAAATAGTTTGAAATATCTTAGTTTTACTGTACTTTATATAAAAATTTATAATGAAAACAAAAATATTTTTTCCTTTTTGTAAATTGATACCTAATTAGTAATTACCATTTTAGATATTCACGATAAAATTCAGTTATTGTTTTTCTATTTAGGATTTTAAATTAAAATTGAAGTTCTCGTGTTCCAATTTACCTATTACCTACCTACACGCATTTTTTTTTTATTTTTATTTTGGTTTTTTTTTTATTGTTTTTCATAAGAAAAGGAATTAAAAAGAATTAAAATTTTCATTTTATTGTAAACTTTCTTTTTTTAAACCCTGAATGAAAACAAATTATCAGTACATTTTAATTATAAACAAAGAATATTAAAATTAATATTTTCTTCCTATATTTGTTTTTTTTAAATACTTTTAAAATTATTTTCTTTAATTTTCACAGTTTTTTATTTTTTTTATTTAATATTAAAATAAAAATGTTGAACATTAATTTTCTAGTCTATTACAGAAGAGAAAAAGACAAAGAAAAATTCCGAACTTCCTCAATTTTAAAACCATATATGGTGGTTAAGTTTTGTAAATATTTAGATTTGTTTTAGGATTGAGTTCTGCACATTTAAAGAATTTATATTTTATTAGTTGTAAGCTTTCTTATATTACATCGTTGTTAAAATCATGTTGTAGGCTTTCCCTACAATAAAAGGAAACATGTAAGTTCAAACGAGCTAACATTAACACTAAAACATGTAATATCTCATTAAAATTATCATGCAATAGAAATATCTGTTACAATATACATAATCATAATAAAATCAGACGTAGGAAATAGAAGTGGATAGGCCACATGCTTAGAAAGGCAAATGAAAGCATAACAATGAAAGCGTTAGAGTGGAACCCTCATGGTACTAGAGGACGCGACCATCCCAACATCATATGACACAGAACAATTCAACAAGAAATGGCTAAATGTAGCATCTACTGGCATGACATTAAAATATCAGGGAAATGGATGTGTCAAGTGGAAGTCCTATGCTCCCAAGATGAGTAAGGAGGAAAAAATATTGTACGAGAATTTAAAAATCTTTATAGAAAATTTCAAATAAATCTTTGTAATTAATTATTAAGAATTTTCTTTTTTATCTCTTGTTTCTCTGTAATTATCTTAAAAAAATAATTTTCCAGATATTAATTTTTATAAAGCTAAAAACGAAATTTCATTTAAAAATTGTTATTTATAACCATATAACATGATTACATTTTCTAGCCACTCCTTATTATTTTTTCAGAAAAAACCTATTCAAATATTTTAATAAAAAATTTTCTAATAATGAAAAGTGTGTGACAAAAAAAAATTATTAAAGTAAGGTTATTGTTTTATTTTAGCTATTTCTTCTTAAATCCATTACCAAAGTAATTTTGATATCACCTTAAAAAACAAAAACAATTTTTCATTAACCGTATATAAGAGAAAAGCTATAGCTAATACATAAGATCAAAAATTATTGCATAATGTACATAATATTGGAGTAATGTCGGTTCACTACAAGGTGATCAAAATTATTTTTTAATATAAATTTTTACATTAAATAATTTTTATATAAAAATTAAATGAATACCTACAAATTATCAACCTTATCTAAGCTCTTAATTTATAGACTGACAATTTATAGGTGACAATACATAGATATATATAACTCAAGTATTTTGAATATTTTGATTAAATATAGAATATATTCATCATATTTTATAGTTAGTCGCCTAACAGATCCTTATATGTAAAAAAAAATATGTACAATCCAACAAATTTTATTAACTTTAATCACTGTGTACTTTTTAGTTGATATCAATAATTTCACTAAATCTCTCTTTTCACTTACTATACTTCTAATAATATGACGTTTCTAATAAAATGTCAATATAATGTTATTAATAATTTTTAATAATTTTTGTTTTGTTTCTGTTTTTTGTTTAATCTTTTGTTGATTTATCTAACGAAAAAAAAAATAAAAAAAACAAATCTGAAACAATGGGGGAAATTTCAAATAATGGGCATAAAATCTGTTCATAAGCATTATTGTTGTATATAAAAAAAAAATCTGATGATACAAAATTTATGTAAAAAAAATACTATAAACACATGTATGTGTATATACGTGTACATTATTTAAGTAGATACGTATATAGTTAAAAACGCTTGATTTAATTTTTAATATCTGTCAATCTTAATATCACATCACATCTCCAAAAATAAATTCATTTGCATGTAAACAATAATTTTAATATTTTTTTTTTTGTTGAAATAATAAAGTGAATAAAAATCCTATATTGGATAACTTTTTCTTAAATTCAATACAGTTATGGGAAATTCACGTGTTAACGAAGACAACTCATATTATATACTCAACTATACTTAAAGATTTTATTTATTAAACTCAATTTTAAACATATACATACATACTTAGATTCAATTCTAAGTTCATCTGATTAATGCTAAGCCTATATTGACTTTTCAAGATGAACTGGCATTAAAGAGTTCATGACAGGAATTCATACTGGTACAACGTAATAACAATTTTTCTAGTAATTATTTTAAATACTATATTTTTTGTGTAAAAAAAACATTTTAAAATTTTCTTTCAAATCTTTCAATAAATCTTTCAAAAGAACATTTTAAAATTTCAAATCTTTTGTGCTATACAAAAATAGCAAAGATTGCTACGAAATCTATAACTGTCATGGAATTTCTATAAAATTCGAAAAATTAATTTAAAGTTTTGAACATGATTCTTGAACAAACAAATTTTTGTTTTACATACATATGTACATATATATATTAGTTATGTTAATTATTTTTAAAAATGAACCGCTAAAATTCCGCTTAACCGATTTTAAAGCGAACACGATGGCATTAATCTTCTTATACATTCTTAAACCTTTAAAGGTTAATTTTCACCACCTTTTTATTATTAATATTTATTTAAGATTTGAAAACTAGAATCTTTTCACTTTATGGTTACAATACTTTCGTCATCTGTGTATCCATACATTTTAAGACGTACATACTATCGAAACACCACAAAAAATAATTGACAGTAAGTGTAGAAATTCAAATTTTTCGGATTAACCACAAAAAAAAAAACAAAAAAATAAAAGTACGCGAATGAAGTACGAGTTTTTCTTTAATTGCAATTGAATTTAATTTTCAATTGTAGGAGGTAAACGTCACGACAATATGGTGACATATTTTTATAAAGATAATTCATACAATCCCATACCATTTCAATATTTCATGTAAAATTTGTATTGTAGTTAAAAATTTATGAGCACTTTTGACTTAAATTTAAAAAAAAACTCCAAAAAAAAAACAAATAAATAAATACTCGTATAATATAAAAATATTCGAAATTGATTTTTAATTAAAAGAAAGTTTTCACAATTTTGTGTTATATACTATATAAGATTTTATTAGAATTCATTATTATATTGTAGATATTTGTAGATTGATTCAGTCAGTTCTTAAGTTATTTCAGAATTTATAACAGAATTAAAAAAAAAAGAAAATATTTTGATTTTTAAATATATTTCTCAAAGAGAGGGGGAGGCGACCGTAAATTGAATTAAATTAAAAAAAAAGGGATATTGAATATAATTCCAGAACTTATGAAATTATGATTATCCTCAATGTACTGTCTTCCAATAAGATTAAAAAAATTTTAAAAATTGTTAGATATAGAAAGGTTTTTTTATACCCTACACATTAAGTATAGGGTATATTAACTTTGGTATGGTGTTTGTAACCACCAAAAGGAAGCGAGTTAGGTATAGGCATGTATATATATTCTGAATCAGGATCACCGCCGGAGTCGATTTAGCGATGTCCGTCTGTCCGTCCGTACGCACGATAACTCAAAAAATAATGATGCTATCTTGATGAAATTTATACTGTACGTTAACAATGACTAAGGTAAGGTGGGGATTGTAAATGGGCGAAATCGGACCATGCGTTCGAGTACCTCCCATACAACTTCCAAAACCTAATACGCATATTTTCGAAATTAATAAAGATAGAAACTTAAAATTTTGTATGAGGGTGTGTTTTTCTGAATCCCTGATATCCCCAAAATTTGAGATGAAGTGGAGTGGTTGTTCGGGGGTACCTCCCATACAACTCCCAAAACCGAACATGCATATCTTCGAAATTAATAGACAGAAACTTCAAATTTGGTACAAGGGTGTTGTTTTCTGAATCCCTGATTTGTCCAAAATTTAAGATGAATTAGAATGGTTGTTCGGGTATCTGCCACACAACTCCTAAGGCCAAACAAGCATATCTTCGAAATTAATAAATATATAAACTTGAAATTTGATATAAGAATGTTCTACCCTGTTGATGTCTCTAAAATTTGAAATGAATTGGGGTGGTGGTCCGCGTGCCTTCACACACTTCCCAAGACCTAACAATCATATTTTCGAATTCAATAAAGATAGAAACCTGAAATTTTGTACAAAGGTTGTAACAGCATTTATTTTTTTTAGCTTGTATTAAATACCTAACTAAAATAACTTATGGATTTTTAATTTAATTTGAATGTTTTAGGTGTAGGGTATAAATAAGTCGGTTGCATCGACTTACTGTTATTTTTACTTGTTTCGTATTTTTTACGGTACTTCTTAAGGATTGGTTTTTGTAAATTTACTCCATAAATTTCCAAACGTAGTTTAATTATCATAACTTTTTAGTGATTAAGCCATAGAATAAATTTTATCTGTTGGTCTTGGTACACATACAGTTTTTTAATTTTGATCCTTTTGACTGCAATTAGTACTATTTTTTTTTCCTTGCAACTCCTATAAGGGGCATATTCATATTTGACGAAGCTTCAGTTTCTGGAATTATTAATTTCACTAAGCCGTTGATTACTACGATTGATTAGGTTGAGTAAAGCTATTGAACAAGATTATGAGACGTAAATATTTTTTTAATTCTACCCCATCTGTTATCTTATGCAACTAGTAGGACTATTTGGCTTGGTGGTATTGTTTTATGCTCTTGAATCTTGACTATTCATTTAATACAACATATCAACAGACAACATTATATAATTTTTCAACTTATATTTTGGTAATTTTATTATGGATTTATGAAGTGATGTTGTTCGTGGATCTTGACGTAACATGTTTTTTTGGATTTAAATTTTATTTTGGTGAATCAGTTCAAGTTTTATTTTTTTTTTATACATTTTATACATATTTGGTAGGAAAGTCACCCAGAAGAATTGTATTTGATTCTTCCATTCAATGTTCGAATTCCACTAATCAAAACTACCCCATTATAAAACATCATATTTGGGGTTGCGATTTTTTACATAAATGTACGAAGCGTTTCTAATTAGAAATATTTACCTTGTCTAAAATCATAATTGCATTTATACCATTATCCCTCTAATCAAAATCTTTTTAGGGATGTGATTATTCAAAATATTAATTGAACTAAAAAGAAGTAAAGTCATCCTTTACATAGAACCTAAAAGTAATTTTTTATTTAATTTCTAATGAAAATTTTTATAGTTTTGCCCCTATTGACTTAGACTTTATGCTATTGTAATTTTTCTTCTTTTAACTTATATACACATAATACTTTGCTTTATTGTTGTTATTAGAAATATTCTTCTTTTATACAAAAAAAAAAGTTGTGACGGAGGCGCACCCTTTTTAAAAAAAATCATTTAAAATTCCCTTCACCCACAAAAAAAAAATTGATAATGATAAGATTTGACTTTACATTCGATTTGAAAATTTGTGTTTCTTTGTTTTTTCTGTTTTTTTTGTTGTTTTGTATTGTTTTAAGTTAATTTGTGCATTCTAAGGGTTCATATTTGGAATGTATAAAAGTTTATTTAAAGTTATTTCATATGGGAAATTATCAGAATTTGGTTCAATGAATTTTAATTAAATTCAGTTGCACCCATTCAAATTATTTTTTTTTTTTTTATATACTTATGTATATATTTTGGAAAATCAATTTTTTGGTTGGTTGATTTTTTTTTTTTGTTTTTTCAAACTTTAAACATATTTTGTTTCTTCATTTATTTTGTTATTCCTTTACGTTTCTTTTTTTATATATATACCTATATACATATTTATTTTGTTAGTGTTTGTTAAGTTGATTTAAGCAGTTTTTGGTTGCTGTGTAAATTTTTGTGATTTCAAAAAGTTCAAAAGATTATGAAGTGCACTCTTAAGTTTAATGCACTTTGAATGAATGTTTAGATTTTTTTGTGTTTTTTTTTTTTTTGGAATATATGACTTGTGGTGACATAATTTAGATATCTGTTTACTTATTTAATATGAGGATATTATAGTTGTGTTCTTTGATTTGAAATATCAAAAAATATAAAAACCATTTACAAACTTTTGTGGTTTTAGACTCCCTAATTAATCATAAGATGTTTGAAAGTTAGATTAAGTAACATTGTAGTTGAATCGTGTTAATCGTTATTTTTCAGTGGATTGCACTGTCATGTCAACAGTTCGTTGTGTTATCTATAATATAATACACAAGATGTTGGCGAGACCTTGCCAACATGTAAAAAAATATATTTTATATCTATAATAAAACACTCACACTGAATGTAAACTAAACTGGCAATGATGATATTTCTGTATATATTTATTTAATAATTTAAAATTTTATTACCAGAGACACAAATCTTTGACTCAAAGTATTATCAAGAGACACAAACCGTTAATAAAAAATATAAATAAATTTAGTAAATATTATTACGAGAGACCAAATTTTCCACTAGAAGTATTATCAAAGACACAAACCGTTCTTTAAAAGTGAGTACAGTCAAAAAAGGTGAAGTACATACATAAAAAACACATTTTCAATAAAAATAAATTCAGCAAATTTTTAATTTTTAAATTTGACCGCCACATCCATTATGAACTGGTCGCAGCGGTAAATTAAAAATAAATTATTAATCTCCTGTTGGCAGTTTTCAAATGACTCTTTGTTTTGAAAAAAATAAAAATACTCTTAATAAAATTAAAAGACTTGAAAGTGAAAAGAGCAAAGTTTGTAGTAAACCTTATATTTAACCTTATATAAGAAACAAATAACAGGCCGATTTTATTCTTGATTTTGTTTTCACTATTATAAAAGCTGGTGAAAGCTTCGCAGCAGACTTTAAAGTAGTTTTGTTTATTTAGGTTGGAATTTTGATTTTTTAAGCTGCATTTTTGATATTATAATTTGATAACATTTGATAACATAAAATATTCGAATTTTTTTATTAATATAAAATTCAGCAGACTTAGCTAATTATATTTCATAACAGAAATCAGAAACTTACTAAATATTATAGAAATGGATATTTTTCTTAAAAAAAAGAAAAAATAACATAGAAAATATCATTTTAGAAGCCTTCTCTCACAATAGATTAATAATTTTGTACTAATTTATTATTAGACCATTTAATTAAAATGCTGTCGAAAACGACCCTCACAAAAAAAAGCCCCCAAAAATTTATGAAATTTCATTATCAGAGACATGATTCTTTTATTAAATATACCAAAGACCTCTTCCAAAGTACATTTAAATAAAATAAATTCAGCAAATTTTTTTCAAGCAAAAAAAAACAAGTAAAAGTAATAGTAAGTCGATGCAACCGACTTATTTATACCCTACACCTAAAAAATTCAAATTAAATTAAAAATCCATAAGTTATTTTAGTTAGGTACTTAATATACCTAAGCTAAAAAAATACATGTAATAATCCCTCCCTTAATACAGGTAATAAGGGAGTCAGTATGATAACGTAAATAAATGTTTGTGAATCTATAGAAATTGTGCAATTGCACAGGGGATTTTCTAGTCTATTATATACTTGCATAAATGTTTTGGACATATTTTGTTAATGTTATTAAACTTAAGAGTGCACTTCATAATCTTTTGAACTTTTTGAAATCACAAAAATTTACACAGCAACCAAAAACTGCTTAAGTTTGTAGCTTTTTTTAGAGCTAGAAGTAAAAGAATATTTCGAGATAAGTAAAATTAGTTTTCGATAACATACATAATAAGAAGTGATAGAGTAAAGGTTTATAATATAATGATTTCACATGATTTTCATAGCTTAATAGACTGATTTTTCTTTCGATTAATAATATTGTTTCTAAAAATTAGAAATAATTGTAGAAATATATACTTCTGTTTGAGCTTCTAATTAGTATTAATTCCTGTCATCTCGTTTCCTCCGTTTTCTAGTGTTATCTGCTAGGCTTAGAAGTATTGCAGTTCTTTTAAATGTATTTTGTAAATTTTAAGTTTTATATAAAGTAGTTTAATTATAAAGAGTTCAGAATTTTATTCTTTTGTGGATTCAAATATCTTCAAAATATATTTAACAATTTAATTTAAATTTAACTATTGTATGTTTTGTTAAACTGAGTTCATTTCTATTTACATGTTATTTGTTTAATTTATTTTAATTGAATTTTCTTTTTAAACTTATTTATTTTTATTTTTACTACAATTCACTTATTCTTATTTTGTTTTTTTAATATCATTTCAGGTTAGTTTACTTTAAACTGCAATTATATATCCTTAAGAATTTGACGAGTAAGTAAATGCAACACAATCATAAAAATTTGAGGCGAGTTATTTTTAAATTTAAAATCAATATGATTTCATTATTAATAAATTCAAATGTTTTTTATTTTATATTTATTTATTATATAGGATATTTCTTTTCGTCGATTTCTTTTTCATCATGACATTTTTCTTTTACGATCCAAGAACTTTTTATTTTCTTTTAAATAGTATTTTAACAATTTTGAACAAATAATGCAATTTTTAAACATCCGGTTTCGAAGTTCGAACAATTTAAACAGTTAAACAATTAGTCTAGTCTCCGTTCTGCAGTATTTTGAGAATCTTTTTGATCAGTTATTGATAAATAGCTTTAGTTTAGTGGTGTAGTCGCCATTTTTAAAGTTTATCAATAATAGATATTAGATACATACATATAATTATGCTCTTCTATATCCTAATTTATTAGAGAAATCTTTTCAATAAAATTTTTTTCTTTTTAATATTATATTACAACTTTTATTCATAATCAGACATCGTACATCGTACATATTACAAATTTTCATCATTTAATAAAAGCTGATATTTTATATTTTATAATGATGTTGATATATTTTATAAAATATTGTTATATGATGTATATTGTATATAACTATGTTGAATGTTGCTGATGTTACTATTACTACTTTTGAATATTAAATTTTTGTTGCACATTTGATTTTTTTGGTTTTGCAACAAATATTAGATGATATAATTTTCGTTTTTTCAAAGCTTTTTCATAATGCAATGTATAGTCATTTTGATTATCTCATGCTTATCATCATCATCATTATCATCATCATTAGTAAAAAAAGAAAGCAAAAGGAACAGCAGTTTTAATAAATATAAATATAAAAACAAAAAGAAAATATGATATATATATACCAACAGTTCAAAAATACAATAAAAGCAAAAAGAAACAATCATTTTTTTTTTTTAAACCAACAAAGTACAAAGCGAAAATTGAAAATACAATTTTCATATATAGAATATAGATAATGATTACAGCAACAGCAGTACATGCTGCTAAGTCAACATACTAACGATATTTTTTATGAAAATCCTTAGTCAACATTTTAAATTTGAATTAAGAATGTAATTTTTTTTTAAATAATCTATGTACATGAATTTGTATAATATAATATTTCTATGCATATACAAAAAAAAAAAATTTTCCTAAATTTGTTGCAATTAAATCTTGAAGCTGATATTAGCATCTCATATTTATATATTGTTATTCAGTGGAATACATACGTTGTGGTAACTACTAAAGTATAGCACGTTTTTTCAAAATTTGCTTAAATAATTTTAGTAAATAAATCATAGCTTAGTAATCACAACAGTGCTTCTGTTAAAAATTCAAAAATTTTAACTGAAACCGGTGCAATTTCGAACAACTTTCTAAAGTTGAAATCCATATGTATTTACAGGTTTTAAAACGACTTGTTCAAGCTTATGATAGAAATATAAAGAGAAATTATTTACCATTAATCGGGATTATTAAGTCAATTTTATTACCAGACGTTTTTTATGATTACCATTATGCTGAACCATTACCTTTATGCTGAACATATTCTGTTTTAACAAATCTCTTCATTCTCAAAAAAGTAGCCTAGTTTTAAGTGGGAATGTTTGATTTCGATCAATTTCTACAGATATTTAATTTTTTTTTTTTAATAATTTCGAATAATATTAATCCTGTGTTACGAAATTTTAAAGATTTTGAAAATTTTTATTTGATGCTAGATTTAAAGTCGCCATAATTAACAATAATACTTTTATATAAAACTTAAAATTGAACACAGCATAATATTCTCGATTTTAACACATGTGGCACTCTACCATTCTGAAAAGCAGCGACAATATTATGATGTTGATTCATCTTGTGTTGCTTATATTATTTGTCGGTAGGGACTTGATTAGATATTTTTGTTATAACAATATTTTTTATTCTACTTTGCACATAAAGATGAGATTCTATGTTTTTTTATTTTCTTTTAGGATGGGCACCAGTCTTAATTCTGTCTAGATTCTGTATTTTGATAATTTAGACAACAGTATATTTCGAATTTTATTGATAATATGTACATATGTTGATTTAAAGAATAAAATACATAAAGAAAAATCAAAGGATGTTAAAATTCTTTAGTGAATTTACATTTAAGTTGGCTTCTTTGTTTACTTTTTCTCTATTTTTTTTTTAATTTTCTCATTTTTGCTTTTTTTTTTTTTTGTAAAGGACTTTATACATTACTCCGTCTTTTTGTTGTTTTTTACATTGTAAAAAAAAAACTAAAAGGGCAAATGAACTTTTGAATGTTAGAAAAAGTAGTAAAAGCAGTTCTCTTAACCATATTTCATATAAGAGTATAAAATTTCATAAAGAGTATCGTTTAAAACAAAAAAAAGGAAAACAACTGAATAGGAAGAGTATAAAAAAAATTCTGTTTACCAAGGCAAAAACCAAATAATTTTTGGCTTTTTTTTTGTATTAAATGAAAATTTAAAGAAACTTGAAATTTCATCCTTTGAAGTTTATTTATTTTATTGAAGGGACATTTTTAGTTATAATTTGTGTGAAAATAATTGTTTAATGCTAGAAATTAGTTGTTCTTTCGTTCATTCATTTAATTCATAAAATTGTCATACTTGATAATATAGTATAACTAGTCGAAAACAAGGAAAATTAAATTAGGCTCCCAATTTCTGTGGTACATAAAATGTATTTCGTTCTTCAAAGACAATGAAAGGACTGAGGAAATAATTTTTGTGCAGGGTCTGTTTTCCATAGATTGATCTACAATGTTTAGGTTGATTGACTTAAATGGTTGGTTGACGCTACCTTTTAACTACTTTTAATGTAAATTCCATATATGGAATTAAAAAATTAAGATCAAATCAATAAAAATTAATTGCATATCTTAAGGAGCAATATTTTTAAAATATTTTCTATTAAAATACATACTATGAAAAAGTATTTAGAAATTTTGTAAATTAATTCTATTGAGGCTACGTTTATTATGTTGTTAAATGTTTAAAATTATAATAAAGTTTTTTTTTTAAAATGTTTTGTTCATAGAAAAATTAAATCCTTAAACAATAAAGAAAAATTCCTTAAGTTTTAAAAAAATGAAAAATTGTTTTTAACTAAAAGTAATTTAAAAAATAAAATAAATAAAGGAAACATTGTCTATTTGTCTAATTTCTTTTAAAGATAATGAGTGGTTAGCTTTAAAAATTGAAATTCACTTTTGCATTTCCTTCTTTTTTCTTAGTTAAATTGTTTGTTTTTTCTTTTATATTAATAAACGTTGAAGATTTTTGCACTACTGATTAAAATTTCTTTATGGAATTGCTAAAAAATAAAATTAGCATCAGAAACTAAGACAATAAATCGTTGGAATTGTTGAAATAACAATCTGATTTTCGTTTTTCATTAATTAAGTCTAGATTTTAGTTTTTCAAGGACTTTTTGTTCTAAATGCCATGAGAGAAAATTTTTACTTACATATTTCTATTTAATATTTAGCATTATATATTTACCAGATATTTGAATTGTTTTAAACCAGTTGCACCAGTATTCAAACGTTATTTATTTACCTATAAGATTACTTACATTATTTAATGTTAACAGCAAAATTTTTCGATGTGTACTATAAAATTTTATTATGGAATATGGAAGAATCCTTTTTGGTAACAATAATTTATATAAAATCCATTTTATTTTGTTCTAAACTTTCGAATTAAATTTACTATTTCTTTTTTAACTTTACAGACAATTTATTTGTTTTGTTTCAATAATTTGATTTCAAAAAATGTTTGGTTCTAAAGAAAGATTCTTTGGTTCCTAGCGTCCATAAAAGATTATTTTAATGGGAACAAGGTTTCTAAATATAGTTTACATTAATATTATTTTTGTCCTTTTATTCAAAACAAAAATATTTTCAGTTTTAAAACTATTTTAATCAACATCATTTACTCTTTAATATTAACTAAAATTGTTTTTCTTACAAATAATTTAACATTTATTACTTAATTTATAGTCATCCAATTTTGAATTTCATTCTTTTAGAACTTAGAGTTTCCATCTATGATTTTTTTTTTTTCTAATTTTTGAATAAATGCCAATAAAATCAATGAATTAGAAAAATTTTCTGTTAGAATTTTTCTTAAAAGGATAACTTTGTTACCTTAATTTGTTATTTTTAATTGTTATCTTTAATGTAAAGACTATCGACGACATATTTTTGTCCACAGAAAAAACGATATATCTTTTTACTTTAAGTGCATATTTTTTACTTAAAGTGAAGAAATTTTTACTTTAATTGAAGACATTTTTGCTTTAAGTGAAGGCATTTTTATTTTAAGTGTAGGCATTTTTATTTTATGTGATGGCATTTTTACAATAAAAAAACTTTGGGTTCAATCTTAATTTAAATGTGTTTTATTTCAATTTTAAAGTTCTATTTTCTAGAAAAAACACCCGTTATCAGATCCTAATAGCCATGTATTACATAAATTATATATATGTACATATTTTAAATATTTATATAACACAAGTAAACTGAAGTAAAGATTTTTCATTTAAAATAAAAATGTCTTCACTCAAAACTTTGCAAATAAGTACCATTATATTTTTTTCTTAATATCATAAAGTCAAAGAAAAATCAAAAGTCAAAATTTTTTTTTAAAAGCATTTATAATACACAATTTTCATACTAATTCTTCAGATTTAATTGTCTTTGAGTGTAAATATCTAAAAATAAAAAATCTAATAAAGCCTAATATTTATAAAGAGAATAAAAATAAAAATATTATAAGTGTTTAATTATCGATTTTTTTAAAGAGTTTAATAAAAAAAAATAAAATAATTTTTATTAGATTTAATCAAAAATAGTAAAAAACAAAACATTTATTAAATTTATAATAAAAAAAAAAACTAAAGAACTTTTACACCTGTAAAAAAAAATTTTTTTTTTTTCTGTGTCAAAACAAATTTACTTATTTTTATAAATATTTATACCGTTACTAGGTATATCTGTTCTATTTTGCAAAAAAGAAAAACAAGAAAAACACATTTTACATTTAAACTGCAAAAAAAAAATTAAATTCTTGTAAATTTTTATATACATACATGCCAAACACTCACACACATGTCACGTAAATTGTATGTAGAAATATTCTCAAAATTCTTAAGTTTTCTTTTAAGATAATGGACTATCGTTGCAAAAAAAAATAAGAAGAAAAGATAAAATCTGTAACCATTGGAGAAATCTAAATTTTTCTTTTTTATAAATTAGAATAAAAATTTAGTTAATCTAGTCAGTTATAAGCAGCAAACCAAGTTATTATTTTGTCTCAATTTTTTTTCAGTTTTTATCTGTCTTTCCTCTATGTGACGTCAAAATTTGAAAAATTTAACACGCATTAAATTGTTGCTGTCATATTTTCTATACCTTCATAATCAGGTATACGAACAGTGTTGAAAAACAAAAAGATATCTTCACCGTAAATGCCGAACGTTGACTAGGGGCAGAAGAGTAGCTCTGGATAGCCATGTATTCAACGATTTCAGCGATCTAATTATTAAGCTACCTGCAGAAATGGTAAGGTTCATGGAAACCGCGAAATGGATATAAAATTAAATCTAATACAGACTTAATATAAAACTTGTGGTAACGGAAGTGGTAACAATACTTTGCAAACTTTGCATACTTTTGCATACTTTGCAACCATACTTTGATTGAATTGAATGAACATATCTTGAGTAAAATTTCATCTACCCTTAGTATAAATAACAAAAACAATTATGATGATTTTTCTAAGATTTTAGTAGTAATCACTTCCAATAGAGTTCGTTATATTTTTTTCTGAAAACGTAAATTAAAAGAAAAAACGTTACAAAAGAAAAATGAATTTCTCGAACTACTTTAAAAGCTCTAAAAGAGGTGAAAAAAAATCGATACATATTTCTGAAATATTTCGGTTACATGTGCCACCTACGTTCTAAATTAAAAAAAAAACTATGTCAGACCTTTTTTGGTTTTTATTTTTGTTTTTGATCTTTTTTTTTAATCTTGTACAAAAAAAAAGAAATAAAATAACCAAGCGTAGTTTTCCTTTTCTTGCAATAAGTACACAAGTGCTAATTTTCATTAAAATTTAAATTTTGAAAAAGGTTTTTTGTTTGTGTATATATGCATTATGAATTGCATTTTACAAATGTTACCTACAATATTTTAATACAATTTAACACCTTAATGAAGTTAGACAGCATAAATGAAATTAAAAAAGAAAAAAAATAAAAATTAAAAATTATGGAAAAATGTTTTTAATAAATTAAATGAAGTAAATGCATTTAATGCACATTTTCAAAAAAAATTATTCCAAATTTCTTATCAGTTTCATTCTGTCCGTGGTGTTCCGCCTGTTTACAAAATTGTAAGTCAATCACAAAATTATACACTTTCAATTTCTCCGCAACGTTTTTTAGGTAGAATTCGAAATGTTGAGAAAAAAAGAGAATTTTCAAAATTATCATTAGAAGTTGCTTCAATAAATTTTTTTGTACAACGTCCTATTTAAAATTGCTATAAAAATTGTATACAATTGTACATAAAATTGTAACAAAATTGTTGGTACAAGTTAGGGTATTGTAAACTGTTTGTATGTCTGTTGTACAATGTACGGCTTTAAAAACGTAGGTTTTCATTCTGACTTGTTTACATATTATCAATTATGATATGATTAATTTTTTCTCCATCTTGTTTAAACTTCACTAAACTTAAACTAAAATTCTAAATTTAAACTTTGGCGTAGTACTATTCTAATTGGTCTCCTCATATCTGCGTGTTTCTTTATTTCTTGCCTCAACTAACATCTTTTTCAAATGTTTTCAAAATATAAAACTACGAATCCTCGATATATAAGCTGGTATTAAGGTTAGGTTTTAATTTAAAAAGAAATTCCGGACTATTATTAATAGTCTCGAAACTTATTGATAATGATTTTCATTATTGTATACCTGTATTCAAATATTTTTAACTTCATTAATAAGTTTCAGTTTTTAAATTCGGCAAATGCTAAATTCTCTTAATAAAAATAATTAATTTTAAAGTTTATTTTAATTTCAACGATTTTAAAGAATAGTCAAACAATATAATATCAATTTAAAGAATCGTAAAATTAAATACAAAAAATTTCAATTCATATTTATATATCACACAATGCAACTACTATTATTATTTCTGAATAAAATGTATAAGATGAGTTGACCCTTTGCCGGCGCGGCGGCTTATTAAATACAATCTGGATAAATAATAAACTTAAACATTGACATCAGCATTAAGTTTATTTAGATTCAGTTTAAAAGGATTAAACTTTTTAACGGTCCATAACAAAATTGAAAAACATAAAGATGAAAATAACATAATTTGGAAATGTACATATTTATGCAAAAATTTGTATACAAAAACAAATTAGGATTTTAGTTTAATGTTCATTCAAATGCTACTTCATTTATAATTTTTTTCATTCATTTTTTAGTTCAGTTGTTGAATTGTATTTCTTGAAAAAATAATGATAATGCTGTGTTCTGAATGCTCTAATTTTCATCGCTTATGCAGTTATCATTCTTGAAAAATTTGATACTCTTAATTTTGAATTTGAAAAAAATGCTCTTAATGTACCCAAAAATACAAGTGTTATGAATATTAATTTTAATAAGGTTTTTGAAAATGACTTTTTGTGAAATAAAAACTCTACTATTACCACAACAAAAGAAGGATTGGCACCATGTTGTGACTGTCAAAAAATAATATTTTTTTTATTACTTTAATTTAAAACTAATTCTTTTGTTGAAAATTTATTATTGATTCTTTATATTATTGTGCAAATAAAACACCTATGGCGAAGTTAGGGTAAGCGGCATTTTAAAATTAATTTTGGATTGAAAAATCGATTTATTTTTTTAATTTTTTTTTTTTTTTTAGTTTTTACTATCTGTTTTTTTATTTTCTTTGTTTTTTGTAACTTTTTTAGTTAAAAGTTAAGTTAATAAGATGGACCTGATGATTCGCTTGAGAAAACTAAATTGAAAATTGATTTTTAAACTTAAAAAATCACAAAACCAATAGGTATTTTATAATTAAAATTTTCTAACAAAAAAATAACGTTACTGAATCGATTATATCGTTTTTGTACATATTCTTCTTTATACACATTTTAATGTAATTTTTGATGACTTTTGACTTTTGATGATTTTGATAATTTTTGATTGATAGAATTTCTTCCGCAAAACTAAACCTAATTTAAGTAAAACCGCAACTTTAGTTTTCTAAAACAAAAAAAAAAAACGATCTGTGGCGTCTATTTATGTTTTTCCTAGATAATACAAAAATGTAACAATATTACTAAAAACCAAAGAGGGATTTCGGTATAATAGGAAAGGGTGAGTTAAGTAAAGATATGCATGGTTCAAATTCGAGACATGAAAGAAATAAAATTATGTGACTTTTTGGCGATCACTTCGATTAAATTTATTACGCAAATGTCATTATTTTAAACTCTATAGTAAGAAAGTTGTTAAATTTAGCTATAGTAAGAAAGTTGTTAAATTTATAATATCAGTTCGCTGTGAGTTTATCACTAAAATTTTTTAAAGGATTCAAAAGTGTTCTAATTTAAAATAAATTCAATATTCAAGAAAAAAAAAAAAAACAATGGGCAAATAAAATATTAAACTATTTGATTAAAAACAAAATAATAATTAAAAACCGTGGGTATATCAACAAAAACAAAACAAAAAAACGCAAATTCTTACGATAATATTTTTAAGGTGATTGAAACTTACCTTTACAAAATTTCTATACACTTTTCAAAATGTAACAATGGAATTTTAACCATGAATATGTTATAAAAAAAATTAATTTTGAGAAACAAACTTTTAAGTTACTCCACCTAATTCCAATCAATTGGAAGTTCCAATCAAAGTTTGAAAAATTCATATTTCTAATGTTTTAATATCTAAGTTTTACTTAATATTTTTTCAATTTAAAAACGTCAAAGGACAGGATAAATAAAAATAATTTATAAGTAGAGTAATCGATAATTTATTCCTATTTGAAGAATAACTATGGATTACTATGTTAAAATAATATGGATTACTAGTTCTGAAGAAACCTTGGACTTAGGGATACCATATTGTTTTTTGAAGAAAGAGTACAAAAGGGGGTTCCCTAGTTCTTAAAATGCAAAGCTCATCAGAAAACAACCACTTTATTTTTAAAAACTGGGAAAAAAAAATAAATATTTCAAACCCATAAAATAATTTCAGAACGTATAACAAAATTAAAATATTTATTTATTCAAACAAAAAATTATAATATAAAATAAATTATTATAAAATATCTCATTGTCAATTAAAACAAACAAAACAAACAAAACATAAATATGAATTACTATAAGAAAATTAAAATATGTACTTATTCCATTCATACATAACAAACAAAACATTAATACACCTTTTTCAGTAATATTAAAATTACTTGTTTTTAAATATTATTATAAAATAAAATTATATTTTATGATTAATCACAATACAGGTTTGTACTTTTCGCTACTTCGCACAGCAGCTAATATATCTTTGTTGGTAAGACAATAATCATAAAATTCATCACATGTTAAGTTTTTATAATTAAATAAAATCATAATTAAATTTTTAACTGATTCTGGTAACACTTTATTTCTATCGTTAGTTCATTGCGCATTCATTAAACTAAAATCTCTTTGGGCAACAGCATTATTTGCTGGTATAGCGTAAAAAAAACTACAAATTTTTAAAAATTCTGAGGATGTGCTGTTCTGCATCTTCTACATTTGAAATATTTTATCCATTTTCAATCCAATAACAAATTCGAAAATTCTGTATTATATACCATGTCTTTTAAAAAATCTTTTAAATTAATACTTTGGTCAAATAATAAACAGTCGTCGATTACTAATTCAGTCAAACAGTCGTTTTCTTTTAGATATAGATCATGTTCCAAGATGGTTCCATGTTTAACCTTATCCATTTAAATATTTTAAATTGCTCAAAGGGCTCTTCCATTTAGTTAAATATGATATAATACCGCGTTCGTAAACATTTAAAAATTCATATTTTATTGTTCTACTTCTAGTGTTTTCTTCATTATTCCTTATTATTTCTTTAACTTTTAATGGTAAGAATTCATTTATTTTTCTTTCAATTAATATTTTTGCAATCTCACTTAAAATTAAGCTTATTTCCAACAAAGAATTTTTGTCTCTTTTCATTGCCTCCATTGTGCTATGAAAAATTGACATTAAAAAATGAGCGAACCATAAGTAGCTCTCATTCAATGAATTTTCAAAAAAGTTTTGAAGACATAATGGAGGCTGTTCTTCTGATAGAAAAAAAAGATCGTAACGCAGGAAACATTCGAAGTAGCCTGTTAATTACCGGAAATAAAGATAGCCACCTTGTCTTAGTATGAAATAAAAGTTTTCTGTACTCAATTTCAACAAACGTGCAGAATTCTCTGAATGCTTCTGTTCGGTACAAATAGAAAAAAAGTTGTAGATTTTCAAGACAATCGATTCAACATCCAATATTAAACCGTCGAGAGCGCAATAAATGCGCTACGCATCCAATTCCAATCAGCTGTTTTTTTCAATGTTTTTTAAATCTTCGGTAAACATTGTTTGAACCTCAACGATCCACTCCACCGAAATTTGTGTTACAGTTATCACCTGCATACGCTATACATTTATTTATTAAATTTGAATGCTCCAACATATTCATTAATAAATCGCATATCGTCTCTGACTTCTCATCAGTCACGGATTTAAAGTCGAATAAACAATGCGTAGTTCCGAATTCTTTAGAGAAATCGGGAAAATTTTGATGGCGCCGTGGTTTGATCCATTTGTACAAACTCCAACATATTTAATTGTACCTTCGCTTGCCTTTTGCAACGTATTTTCTAATGACTTTGGTGCTAAAACCATATTGACGATAGCTTCTCTTTTTGTTCTTGCTGACGAATACTTTGTGGCTTCTTCTGAGTCTGAAAATATGCGTCCTATATAATTTTGTAGAACAATCACACGATTTGTAACTTTGGCGATGTTTTACGGTATGAAATGCCATCATTGCTTCGCCGGCTAGAATTTTCTCTTCTAGTTTGATTTTTTGCTGAACAAAATAAACATTCAAATCTTTTGAGGTACTGATAGATTGGATGCTTGATTTATACTTTGTGGATTTCAAATGCTGGTCCAAATCTGCTTTTTCCTTGTTGCTAATCGAAACCGTTTTGTTGCAAGCTTCACAAGTGTCTTCAAAATCAGTTTTAGTTTTTTTGAACATTGGATATTTTATTTCGAGATCCTTGCTACTTGTTCTAAAATTATTTATTAAATTTTTTGCATTCTTAAAAATGAAAATTACATTTTGTTCTAGAAAAGTGTTAATATCAATTTTATGTACCTTTTAGATATCTAAATCATTTAGCATTATTTTACTAGAATCGCCTCTGATTCAAAGAATATAACCTATGAGTATAAAAATATAAATAAAACATTTAAAATATGCATAAAACAGGAACTAAATCAAAGAAAGTGTGAACTCTTTTTTCTACCACTTGGTTCGAATTTATAAGAAATGAATTGAAAGTGGAAAAATTTTAAATCAAAGTAAAATAAAAAGAAAAATTTTCTTTTTTAACAGAATTTATTTTGTTTTTATTTTATTTTAATTTTTTTCTAAGAAAAATATAATTTATATCTAAGTATATTTGTGTACATATAAACTTAAGAGAGAATCTACTTTTTTCAATTTATTTACAACGTTTTAAGTAAAAATATTCTTAAAAGCATTTTCTTTTTATTTTTCATTTTCTTTATTATTATTTTACCTAATAGATTATCCTTTTTGTTATTATTATTTTATTTTTATTATATATATATGTACTTTGTACATAATATAATATAATGTACATATTATATAATATATAACATACCAATATGTAGTTGTTTTATGGATTTAAGGATAGGTATTATACAGTACCACACATGATTTCTTTTGTCTTTTTTATTTTTTTTTATTGGTTTAAAATCCGATTTATTGTTGTTTTTATTACTTAAATATCCCATGTAAAAATGAAGTACCATTATCCTTTAAAAAGGAAATATTTTTTAAAGAAAAAAAAAAATAAATCAAAATAAAATCCCAGAAAATAA
The DNA here is from genome assembly GCA_947095535.1 of Poecilobothrus nobilitatus. Taxonomy (NCBI): domain Eukaryota; kingdom Metazoa; phylum Arthropoda; class Insecta; order Diptera; family Dolichopodidae; genus Poecilobothrus; species Poecilobothrus nobilitatus. The sequence goes on from OX352772.1 coordinate 276,196,049, forward strand.
AAAAATAAACTTACACTTGTCAGCATAATTTTATATGCATTTAGAAAATATATATTTATAATTGTTTTTCTCTTATGTATTTATAGCCGCATACCTTGTTAGACTTGGGATACGTAACACTAAAATTTTGTTATCAATTAAAGATCGAACTTTAGAACTTTTAATTCTGTTTTGGCATAAAAAGGTATTTAACATGGTTATTCATGGTTATTTTTTATATCCAATGAAACTTTAAAACACCATGGCTTGAACCTAAATTCTATGACACCATTATACGAGTATTAAATTTATGCTCTAATCTCTTATTTTACAGTTTAAATTTTGTTTTTTAATTTCAATAGATATTTGTTTAAACTAAAACTAGTAGAATTATAATTAATTTAAAACTCCAGTTTAAATTAAACAAAGAAATCGTTTAAACCATTTGCTCGCTCAAGGCAAAATATTAAAATATTAATGTTGACATAAAAGTATTGATATTGATAATAATTTATTTTAAAGTGTTGTCAAGCTCGGATTATTTAAATAGTACACTTTTACTTTGGATTTTAATGTTGAACTAATTTTAATTTTTCTCAATTTTAATTTTGACCTTAATCTTAATTTATACATACTTTAATTTATTTTAATTCAGGTTTTGATGTTGGTTAATTTTAAAATTGGTCTTAAGTCTAATTTTGATTTTAATTACAATTTTAACTCTAATTTCATTTTAATTTTGATTTTAATTTTAATTTTAAACTGGATTTTAATTTCAATGTTATTTTGATTTTTGGTTTTATATTAATTGTTTTTCAACAAAAATACAAATTTTAATGTTAATTTTTGTAACGTACGGGGGTTGCAAACGAATTTTCATACCGTCGATTGCCATCTTAGTTCAATTAAGCCAGCATTCTTAGTCCCATGTGAAATACAAGTCAGTAGCCACAATGATAACTTTAATTTTACCGGCTACTCACTTATTTCACACTTCGTACCCAAAAGAGGTATCGCTGTCTATATAAAAAAATCACATCGCTTTCAACACACTTGCAAAATATAAATGTTCTAGCCCAACCTTCCACTACATTTGGATCAAAATCCTGGTTGAAAAACATATCGTACATTTATTATATTCAGATCGCCATGTCATACAAATCCTCGTTTCTTATACAGATCGCCCAACTCAAATGAATAAGAACATGCTATGGAAATTGAAAATCTATCGAACCAGATCAATGAAATTTTGGACACATCTCCAGAAACTGAAATTGTTCTGGTGGGAGATTTCAACATTCATAACAGGAACTGCCTTCATTTCTCTAGCAACATCTCCCCGAGCCAAAACTCAATTGGGAAACAAGTTAAACACACTCCACACTATTCCACCTTTTTCAATTTGTTAAAAATCCCACTAAAATCCAGGACCGTGCTGATCTTGGATTTGTTTCTCACCACATACCCTGAAAAATATGTGGTTTCAGTTGGTTGCCCTCTGGGTAATTCCGACCATTGTTTGGTTAACACAAGTTTCCGGGTAAGCCCAATTCAGAGGTTTCCTCCTAAAAAATTAGTTTGGCGTTGCAGCCATTCTGACTGGGAGGGCCTTAACAACTTTTCCATCATCCACATTTATCCACATCCCAAAGAATAGCTATGTGGTGGTGAGTTTTCGGTAATAGGCGGTGATAAAAATCTTGATACAAATAAGTCAGCCGGTCCAGATGGTATTTCAAAACCTCTGCGCCACCTTTTCTACCTCTCTTTTTCACTTCGAGTATTCATCCTACCCAATGGAAAGTTGCACATGTTTTCTCAATTCCCAAAAAAGGTAATAAAAGCGATCCCTCCAATTACCGCCCTATTGCTATAACTTCGATCATCTCCAAAGTCATGGAGAAAATTGTGAACCAAAAGCTTTAGAAATACCTGGACCACAAAGATTCGCTTCATCATCGTCAATACGGAATCAGACCTCGTCGTTCAATTGGTGATCTCATGACTTACCTTTGTGAGAAGCTAAGCATAAACCTTCATCATTCTGATGAGTCTGATGTTGTGACTCTTGATATTTCTAAGGCTTTCGATCGAGTTTGGTAGGATGCTTTATTGGGAAAATACAAAGCATTCGATCTAGGTAACACTAGTCGATGGATATTCATCTGACAAATTCAAAATAAATGCTGGTGTCCTTAAAGGATCAGTTTTATCTCCCCTCTCTTCTTAATATTTATCAATGACCTACTTTCAAGATGGATGAGTGGTACATTCCTAAGCCGAGTTACTGCCCTTCCACTGGGGACTTTCTTTTCTTTTTGCAAGAAAATAGTATCTTGCATTAAATTTCTACTATTAATTTAACCAGTAACGAATTGTAATTGAAAAAGCCTCTAACCTAGGGGTTCAAAACTTGTAGCTTTTTAGTTCAAATAAATAGCCTTATCAAAATAAAAAAAAAATTATTCATACTTAAATTTATTTTAAAATTTTACTTCATAATTTATAAAAGAATAAATAAAAAGACTGTTACATTTAGTACAAGTTTAAGACCTATAAAAGTTTTGGTCTACTCTAGGTTAGCAGTTTTTTTTAAAATGTAAAGAGGAGCATACTAATTAATAATAGTCTAAATTTAAGATCATGTTTGGTTTATCTGACTGAAGTATTTTCTAAAACCCCTCGATTATTAATTGATATCAATTGATTGACAATTTTTTTTATATCAAATGGTGTACCTATATATGAAAAATGTAATTTCTTATAGTGAGTAGGATTATATGTACCATTTTGGGCTTTCACGTAGAAATGACAACAATTACATGAATTCCCAGTGTAGAAAATAAATCTAGATGTATACATTGGACATATTGTATATATATATATATATGTTGTAAGGTATATTCTTCTTTTGTCTTTTTTTTTTTTACCCCAACATTTTTTGTAATACAAAGTTGAAAAAAGATTTGCATTTTTCTATTTCAAGGATAGGAAAAAGAGTTTGATATTTTTCAGCATGTTTTTAATGAAAAAGAGAGAACTTTTCTTTTTTTTTCCTTTAATATTTTAAGAGCCGATGAAACTCAATTTAATGCTTTAAAATTTTTAAAAATTAAAAATTCAATATTTTTTTTATTTAAGAAAAATTTACAAGATATTTTTTTTTTTAATTTGTAAAGAAATTCAAAAAAAAAAAATATTTGAAATTGTTTTAGTTGATAGGATGTAGTTTGTTATATTTATGATGATGGTATGATAATGATATTTGACACAGTTTTTTTTTGTTCTTTTAATTTTTTTTTTAGTATGTATTTGAAGTTGTTGTAGGAAATTGTGTTTTTGATTGAATTGGTACTATGTATCTTGTAAGTTTTTCAATATAAAATAACATTCGGAAAGAATATTAATATTTTACAAACTATATAGAGTAGAGTAGAGTATAAAAATAGAGAAGTTAAAATTATCCTAAATTTTTAAAATGACTAAATTTGAAATAATTTATTTAATAATCATTCAATATCTATGATACATTTACAAAATTATAAATATTACCATTAAACCGGTGGAATTTTGTAAACTTTAAGATAATTTAAAACAAAACGTTAATATTTAAACTAAATTGCTTAAAATATCTTTTAAACTTATGTTTATGTTTCAATTTGTCAATTCCTCAATATTAATATGATATAATTTTGTAAGCTCTTGCAGGAATTTCTTCAAAATATTTATTACTTCAATTACGTGATAAATAATGAGCTGAACAAAAACAACAAAAGAAAAACGAAGCACCTATCAGCTTTTCAAGATTTTGATTTTGCAATATTCAAATGTGTATTTACAAATGAAAATATGAAGCCATCCATATTTTTGGGAAAAATTCAATGAATAGGCTGGTGGATTGTTCAATTTGATATGGTGAATATAAAGATAATAAAAAATTAAAAGAATTCAAGCATGAGCTAAAATTTAATTACTGGAATGTTACAATGTTTGGATGAAATTAGAAATAATACCTACCTTTTCTTCAGTATTTTGAATCAGTGAAGATAATATCAGTTCAAATTCTTGTATTTGGATCTGCCTTGGATTAATTACTCAATTCCCATATTGGCAAACCGATAATGATTGATATATGATTGGAAAAAATTAGATTCAACTTCTGAAGATACCAAAAATCTTGTACAACAATACTTTTCGTGGAATGGCGGCGATAAACAAGGACATAAATTCAATCAAATAAAAAATTTCAAATAAATTAATCAAAAAACAGCCTTTTAATGAATTCTACTTGAATTTACATCATTGTGACCAAAATAATGTTGATTGATTCTGATCCAGGTCATAATGAAATATTTTAAGATATAAATATTGTGATTCGATTTGAAAGTACATAATTGCACTTTAAACAATGGATACTAATTTTTTATTTATCAACTATTTACAAATAAAAAGGCATTTTTTTTGCCTAAAAATAAAATATTAGTAAATTAACTTAAAGTTTGTATTCATTTTGCTCTTTGGGAAGAATTAACTACAGGATTTCTAATTACTGCAGGTTGTGAAATTTTAACAGGCCTGGGTCTCTTTAAAAAAAAAGAAGTTTGTAATATATTTATATTACTGTTAAACAATTTTATCTTTTTTATGATAAAATTATCTCAGTTTTACTAAAACTTTGGCAATCTTCTAAACATTATGGTATAATAGATTAAGTTAAAAAGAAGACATATGTCTTATATTTGCTTTTTAAATGATGATGTTCAGTTGTTTTTGAAAATTTTTATTAAAAAGATTAGGTAATTTAAAATTTAAGTAAATTTCTTTCAATAAGTTATGTTTGAATATTATTTTAATCTTTATAGACTGTAGAGTCCTAGGCTTTAATTATTTATGCCTATCATTCAAAACTCAAACACAATCGCGAGACTAATTTAGATCTGCATTTATTCCCGCCGTAATAATTTCACTATCTTTGAGATTTAATTTTTTTTTTCCGACCGCATACAAATTATGTATAAGGTAGGTATTGTTTTCATACTAAAAATTTGTACCCGAGATTTTGGCAAAAAAGAACTAGACTGGTGCGGAGAAGGCTGTAAAAAAATGTTTAGCGTGATGTCTGTGTGTGTGTGTGTGTGTGTGTGTGTGTGTGTGTATGTATGTCTGTTGGCACGTGTACAGTCTAAACGACTGAGCGGAATTTTTTTATGGCTAAAAATTTATATATGTGTACATACTTTATACAATACTCTTGTTGATGACGGAAATTTCAAACTGTAAAATATTTGTTAGCAGATTCAATATTAATGTTATGTTTTTTTTGTATTTGTTTACAGTCTTTATTATCTTTTACTTCTAATATTTTAGAATGAAAAAAAAAATCATGTACATACTTACATAATATGTAAATGGATGTATTGAATGAATGTACCTACATATATTTTTATGATTAATTCATTGCTTAGTTAGTATTGTTATTGAATAAAAAAAATGATGTTAAATTATTAGAAGTTATTTTGCTTTGATATACCTATGTATGTAAATTATTATGTAAAAAGTCTATGAATTTTGGCTTTACAGCTTTTGTATAATAGCGGTTGGTCCTGTGATGGAGAAAGCTGATTTTTTTACCGTAAAGTTATAGCAATTTAATAGTCAACAAAACATAAAAAATAACAATTGTTGTTACCAGTAAATTCTGTTTTTTTTCTTTTTTATGGAAAAGCCTCTAAGTGAAGATTTATGTCGAAACATAAAAATGTTTCCTTTCTTTTTTATTCTATCTATGTATGTATATTCTTTTCTCTTTACTTTATCTCTGTTTTATGGTATTGAAATATCATATTATGTATGTTCAAAATAAAATTGAAATTACAAAAAAAAATTTAATCAAACATCACTTAATAGAAAACAATTTAATTTGTAGAAGAAATTACTGAAATCTTTACAAGTTACTTAAAAACGATTTTTTTTTTTTTCAAATAACCTGTTGTTTTTTTATTGTTTTTTTTAAATTTTTATTTACACAAACTTTTACACAATAGAGAAAAAAACTATAATTTTCACCTTGATCTTGACTTGTCATGACTTCAAAATGCCTTAAAGAGTTAACTTTCAAAGAAAATTATTAAAAAAAAAAGATTCAATCAAACAAGCTAAAAACAAAATCATAATCATAAATTTAAATAATCAAAAAAAAAAGTGAAAGAGAGATTTACAGTATTGTACAAAATTATAAGAACAAATTTTTGATAAAGGAAAGTCGGACGATTTGTATTATGTTATTTATCATTGTTATTTCATGAGCACTACTCTATACTTTTATTATATTGTGGGTTTCTATTTTAGGAATAATTATTATTTATGAATAATATTCATCATTATACCCGTACGATAGGATCGGGTATAATAAAATTACTCCTCCGTTTGTAACACCTCGAAATAAGCGAGCTAGATATACCTTCAAAGGTATGGATCGGATCAGAAAAAAATTCTAAGACTTTTGAGCCATGTCCGTCCGTCCGTCCGTCCGTCCGTCGGCACGCTAACTCAAAAACTAAGAAAGCTAGAATCTTGAAATTTACGCAAAATATTTTGGGAGTAATTTGTAGGTTCCCTATTTTTTTTGGTTGAGTTTGGACCAAGCCTTAGGGTAGCTCTCGAACACCTAACTTTTAGATCCCCACATTTTTTTTGCAATAGAGCTATGAAATTTTAACTACTGATAGATCTCACAAAAATATTAATTTTATTTTTAATAACTTTTTTTTGTAGCCCCACCCGTTACGGAGCTACAGCTCCCCAAAGGTTCAAAAAAGCTCTATATTTAAATTGTTATAGCACAAGTTGTATAAGGTATATCTTCATTTTGAAAACGCCAAACGATTACTACTTTCATTAGCTTTAAAAGTATATATACAATAAATATATATTTTTGGCATACGGTGTCTTAATTTACCGTTATGCGAAACTCAAATTTTGCAAAATTCTTTAACCCTTCCATCTTCTAAATGGTTAAAGTTGGAAACTTGAAATTTTGACAGAAGTTAGATCTTTGAAAATTAGTATGAGTCATTTCAGAAATTTTTTTTGTATCACCCCCCGTTTAGGAGCTGTAAGGGGTCAAAAACTGAAAATTTCCTATTTTTAAACACCTGTAACTTGAACACCTGTTAAAATTTTTTTGAAGTAATACACAAAAATTAAAGCTTCAACATTATATTCTTATTTCTGTTAACAACTTTTTTTAATAACATAGGGTTACTTTATAATTGACGAAAGTGTTACTTGATTTTTTCAAATTTTCTAACAAATTTCTTTAACGAATTTTTTGCGTTTTGTTTTACTCGATAATTTGAAATTGTTGAGGATATAATGCGTAGTACAAAAAAATGTAATTAAATAAACAACATAACGGTTGCTTGAAGAATTTTTATTTATATGATATTGATATATATACATACTTATATAATATCATGTTTATTTACATATCGTATATGTCACTAGTGCATGAATGATAAGAGTATAGATGTATATTATATAGCGCCGTATTTACATACATATATGTATTTTATTGTACTTATAAGAAATTATTCTGTCAATGGAATATTTAAATATAATATAATATAATATTTAAAATTATATTTACTGTTTTGTACTTAGTAAATTTAATATACATTTACCGCTTAGTATTAAATGGTACTATAGAATATTTGAAAAAGTTTTGGATTGATAATCGTTATGTGGAAGGTTAGAATCTGCTTTTGAAGAATGTACATATAAACATGTAGTTTGAATATATGTACAACCCATAGTTCTAGAAATTATAAAATTCACCCAAATTATTTTAAAATACTAAAATATTAAAAAAATAATATTGTAAGCAGAGTGACAGGCTGTGAACATACTAACGGTTCGTACGGGTATCTAAGAGTTGACAAAGTCAACTGTATTCTTCCTCGTTTTTTTTATATTATTATAAAGGTAATGGTACCTAAAAATTATAGGGGTTTTAATTAAAATTTTATGCTTTTTTAATTTAATTTATTGGAACTATCAAATGAAATTTTTTGCTATATGTAGAATTCGTTTGGTTGGTTTATTAGTTACATAGCAGCCCTCTAGAAATTTATCGCAAGATCACAATTAGCATGTGGTGTCATTTTAATATTACACTATTTTATTTTTGGTTTTCAACTCTATTCCATAACCATCCCGTAGAGTTCTGAAATATATTTAATTCAAGTTAGTATCAAATTCGACTTAAACTAAAATTATTTGCATGAAAAGATTTCCTATTTATGTAATTATACAATTAACAAGTCAAAAGCATCGGCGACTTAGTGGGTAAGAGTGTATAAAATACGCTGTAAATCCCACACACGTAGAATAATTCTCCCTTACGAATTTTTACCGCCACACCTGGAGAAGGAAAGGCTGTGTAATTTTGTTACCACATTTTTGTAGCAAGAAAGGAATAAACTAAAAAAAATTTCAATGAATGATATTTAAAAAATCCTTCAACAGGATATTATAGTGAAGAAGGAAAGTTTTTTTATAGAAAACATGTATTAATGTGAAAATACCTATAAAAATACGGGATATCTTCCTATAATAACTTTCACATTATAACTGAATATCTTAACATTTACATAAAATTTTGCTGAAAACTGTAAATGTTTAAATCGGAAAAATATAATTTTTATTTATACAATATTATTTTGCGGTAGCTTTTTTATTTAAAAAATCAGATTTTGTGGTTGTTTTTTTTTTTTTGGACAGTTACAAGATATTTTTAATTCTTTTTATACCCGTACGATAAGTATCGAGTATATTAAAATTGCTCATCCGTTTGTAACACCTCGAAATAAGCAAGCTAATTATACCTTCAAAGTTATGGATCGGATCAGAATCAAATTCTGAGTCGATTAAACTTTGTCCGTCCGACTGTCCGTCAGCACGATAACTCAAAAACTAAAAAAGCTAGAGTCTTGTAATTAACACAAAATATTCTTGTATCAATTTGTAGGCTCCTTATTGTTTTTGGTTGAGATCCTACAAAAACTTCGGCTAGCTCTCGAACAACTAACTTGTTGATCTCCACATTTTTCATACAAATTCTTCAAAAGTTCTACATCGTTGGAAATAGGGCCATAAAATTTTATCTACGGATAGATATCCTTAAAAAATTTATTTTATGGAACAACGTTTTTCTGTAACTCCAACCGTTGCGGAGCTATAGCCCTCTAAAGTTTTAAAAAGCTCGATATTTAAATTTGTGTAATACAAGTTATATAAAGTATATCTTCAATCTTAAAATGCCGAACGATAGCTGTTTTTATTAACTTTACAAATATGTATACAATAAATATATACTTCCGCCATACGGTGTCTTAATAAGTTAAATCACTTACTAAAAATAAGTTAGAGTCACTTCAGAAAATATTTTTGTATTGCCCCCCGTTTAAGAGCTGTAAGGGGTCAAAAACTGAAATTGTCCGATTACTTTTAGTTCTGTTAGCAACTTTTCTTAATAATATAGAGTTACATTGAAATAGACGAAAGGGTGACTTCATTTTTCTAACAAATTTCTTTAACAATTTTTTTAAATTTTTTGTTTTTTTTTTACTCGATAATTTGAAGTAGTTTGTGGTGATGCGTAGTACAAAAAAATTAAAATAAATAAAAAATATAACGGTTGTTTGAAGAGTTTATATTTATATGCTATTGGTATACATACTTATATATCATGTTTATTTACATATTGTATATGTCACTGATGAATGAATGATGTATAATAAGAATATTATTGATATTTGATGATATATATATGTATATATGTATAGCGACGTATGTAGATATTTTGTAATATAAATTATTCTATGAATGAAATATTTTTAAAGAAATAATGCAATGTATGGCGATATATGTATAATAATAGGTATATATTCATATTAATTGTATTTAGTATTTTATAGTAAGTTTAGTATAAATTAATAATAAACATTTACCGCTTAGTATTAAATAGTACTATAGGTATGTCATATTTGGAAAAGTTTTGGATTGATAATCGTTAGGTGGAAAGGTTAGAATCTGCTTTTGAAGAATGCATAAACATGTAGTTTGAATATATGTACAAACCATAGTTCTAGAAATTATAAAATTCACCCAAATTTTTTTAAAATACTGATAAATTAAAAAAATAATATTATAAGCAGAGTGACAGACTATGAACCTACCAACGGGTTCGTACGCGATCTATGAGTTGACAAAGGCAACTGTATTTTTCCTAGTTTTTTTTTTAAATTTTTATTTAGATATGTTTAATGTGAAATGAAGTGATAATTCGTGTTTTTTTTCCTTTGTGGTAAATTACAGTTTCCAGACACGAACACCTACACAGTAATTTTGAACAGCTTATTGTAAACATATAATGTGCGCGTTTTTTGTTTTTCTTTTTTGGAGGTTAGATCATCGAATTTCATTTAAAAATTTCATTGGAAAATTTTCTCCAAAAATTAAAATACAGGCGAAAAAAAAAACTTAAATTGAGTCTTAACTTTTAATGTTTTTTATTTTTAAAGTTTGAAACAAAGTTTTGTTGTTTAAAAAGTGATTCATTTTTTAGTAGGCACTTTATAAAACGATTTAAATAAATTAAAAAAAAAAAATGATTTGTTAAACGGAAGTACTTTTTTAATTATAATAGAAAGTCATGTATTTTTATTGTTGTAACCGCATTGGAAAACGAAAGATAAATCAAATTGAAAAAACAAAAAATATGTAATGAATCAGAAAATAGCAGAGAAAATATTTTGTATAATAGGTAGGTATATGAAATTATTTATTAGAGTAATTGTTATAAACTAAAAGTTTTAGCAGAATTCAAAGGGAATGAAATTGGGAAATGTGACTAAATTCCAGCTAAATTGGAAAAGAAGAGAAATTTTATTTCTCTTATGGTTAATTTAGATCTTTGACTTTTCTTAATAGTTTTTTTTCCTAAGGGAGGTGGGAATCCTAAGGGTGGATGGACAATTTATTGGTGAAAGGGAAAGACCTTTCAATAGAACTTCCCCTTTCACCAATATAATGCTTTCACCAATATAATGCTAACTGCTAACGCAATATATTGGTTACGAAGTAGGTATAGGATAGAATAGAACAGGGATGCGGAAATATATAATTGAGAATGGTACTGTAAGAGATCGATGAATCTGCCTATTAATTTTACTATTTTACGATCAGTGCCGGTAGCCATCAACAGTTACAACATGCAGTAGCTTATAACACCTTCGTGCATAAGGTAATAATTGAAGGCAACCTCACTGTCACTGTAGCAACAATTACAATTAGTATTGATTATTTTTATTTAAAAGTTAGGGCCATTAGTAGATTACAACGTGTAGTAGTATATAACACCTTCCTGTATGATGTAACCAAGAAGAGCTCTACTGCTAAATTTATTTATTATTATTATTATTATTGCATGATATAACAAAGATAGCTCCACTGTCGCAGCTATTATTATTATTATTAATTTATTATTTATTATTATCATTATTAATTCTACGATATATATTTTCACGATTTAAAATTACCGCATATTTTTTGTAGGAACTGAACGGGGTTTGAATCCAAGACCCTCCAATTAAAAGGCTGGTAACTGAACCACTACACCATGTGTAAGATCAATATGATTTTTAATTTCTATTTGAGTTCCCTGCAAAAAGATTGGGGCTTATGATTGAAAACGCACGGAAAATGCGCCGCTCATAAAAGATTATTCACCTTCATTCTATGTTGGTATGATTGAAAACGCGGGATTACATTTTAATTTGAAATTAAATGACAGGTATAAAGTCTGTACTTAGGTATAAAGTAGGTAACCAAAAATAATTTTAGAATTAAAAATAAAAAGTTGTAATAAAAAATTTGTATTTTGTTGATTTTAAGGGAAAAAATCTGTAATAAACAAGTTTTTTTTATTAAGAAGTAAAATTTCCTAACAAATTTTTTGCTTTTACCTTTTGTACCAATTCAGCGTATTTCTTTTGTTTTGTTATTTTTCTCCTAATCCAAAAAGGTTAAAGATTAGAAAAGTTAAATTAAAAAACTTAAATTTTTCATTTTGTTTACTTAAAATATTTAAAATAAATGAAAAACTTACATAAATGTTTTTTTAATTTTTTGAAAACGCGAACATATATACGCGTTTCACTTACATTCACAACAAACTAACGCCGTTCAATCATATAAATAAATTAGCTTCGAAAAAAGTTTTCCGTGTGTTTTTAATCATACTATAATAGTTAATTTGACATTTCGATAGTATTTACGTTTTCAATCATAAGACCCATTATATACATATTATATTTAAATAGCTTTCATTAGCTGGATTACACTATAAAAATGCCAGACAAATGTTAGACATCTTGTTACTCAATTAAAATATTTTCGTTTAGAAGGAGATAAGGGGGAGGGCAGTTTTTTAATAAATAGATTATTAGAGGATATTAATTATAGAATAGATAGTATGTATTGTATAATATAATATAGACGATACTTTATAACAAATTTGATTAAAAGATAGAAAAGATTTAAGGTAATTTATTAAATTTGTTTTTTTTATAGATTATCTGTTCATAATTTATCTATTAGTACTTTTTAATATTTTTTAATTTTAATTTCAAATTTTCATGCTAATGAATTTTTTTTGTTTTTCCTTATTAATTTTAATTTAACATTTTTAAAGTCCATAATTTATTTTAATTAATTTTTTTTCTTTTCACTGATTTACGTTTAAAAGTTTTTAATTAGTTCGGGGAAAAAAAATAAAAATTTTTTTTTAAGCTTTTTACCCATAGCATACATTAATGTATAAGGTAAGTATTGTTTTCATACTAAAAATTTGTACCTACCCGTGATTTTGCCAAATATGCACTACTTCAGTGCGTAAACATTTTTTTACGTGATGCCTGTGTGTATGTGTGTACCTAGACGACTGAGCGAAACTTTTTGAAATTTAATATTTAAGGTTTTGACGTATAAATCGGAAAACCGAAAGAGATAGTTTACTAGTGTAGTTTTTAAGTTTTTTACGAATATTTCGTAACAGGAAAATATTAAATTACTTATTAAGAAAAGGTTATTACACAAGTAAAGAGGAACAACTTTGCCATAGAACATTTTTTGATCCGACTAACTTTCAACTTTTATTTAATTTTTTTGTAAGCCCAAATTTCATACATATTATATTACATATACATTATTATACATACATATTTTTTTTGTTTTTTTTTTATATCTAAAAATTTATATAAATTTATAAATATATTTATAAAAAATTTATATATTTATATAATTTATAGTATTCTTTTGTTGATGATGCAAAATTTCCTTTCGAAATATTTTTCTTCTAGTCAAAAAAAAATTTTTGCCGTTTTGTTTGTTTGATTGGCATCACTATTTTTCATTTTTAATTAAAATAATTCGGTAAGCAAATTATCCTTCATTTGTATATTTCTTTGCAAAAACGAAAAAAACAAAAGTTAAAAGAAAACTTCACTTATTTTTAAATTTATTCCGACTATTTTTCTTTCTTTTACAAATTTTGCGTCTTCCAATTTTTTATTTCACATTAAACTACAATATACTTATTAACTAACGATTATCTTTTGAAAATTTACAGATTGTACGCAATTAGTACGTTTAACTTGTTTAATGACAAGAAACCAGTGAAAAATTACGAAAACAAATAATAAATATAATTGAAATAATTAATTAAATAAAACAAAAATACTTTGTGCAAGTCCCATTCTCTTAAAGGAAATATGATAGATAAAATATGTGAAAAATTATAAGACGATGAATTACGAAGATTTGATGGTTCTATTGATTTTGGAATATGTAATCAATTTCTGTGTTAAATGCTCTATTAGAATTTTTACTTACTATGTAGTAAATAATTATACTATGGTTATAAGTTAGATTTTCTGCCAATTCTGTAAAAAACTTTTTCCTTTCACATTCTGTTAAAATGATATCATAAAGATTATTGTTTTTTTTAAATTATTATTATATGTGTTTGACTTTAAATGTTAATTTACTTCAATTTATTTCAAAGAGCAGACTCTTTCTTTAAACTTCTATTTTTATAGTGTATGTAAACTTTTGCTACTAAATGTATAAATCAATATCTATGTCCTTCTTCAATTTTTTTTTCTTTTCATTCTGTTTACTTTAATTATTGAACATGTATTACGTGACTACTTGAGAATATTTATTAGAAATCGCAAAAAAAAACTGAGAAAAAAAGGAAAATTTGAAAAACAAAAAAGAAACAATATAAAAAAATATTTTAATTTTTTTTCCAGACAAATTAAAATGAATAATAATTATGGAATAGAAGACGACTTAAAAATTAAAATCAAAATAAAATAAAACTTAATTATTTGCAAATCAAAATGTATATGAGCATCTTTTTTTATGTAAATCGATTTTAGTGAAAATCTAGGTATTTTTACAATATTGGCAAAAAGGAAAACAATGTATTAAATTTGTTTTTCCTTTTTACGTAAAAAAGATTCAGAGACTTTAAGTTATTATTTTACTTGATTGAAAAAGAAATTACTGTACGCGCTTTGCTGCACAAAAACTTGTCAAATTTTAAAAATTAATAAAATATATAATAAAAAAATTCAAGTTTTGCCAAAATTTAAACGAAAAGTGTTTCCGATTTTTGAAATTATATATGATTATTCTTTTATGACGAGCCGATATACGTACAACCTGATGTCACAGTCCTTTCGATTTATTTGGTTTCAATTTTAATAAAAGAGCATACTTTGACATAGTTTTAGTGTTTCGATTTCTTGGTTTTAATTGCCTAAATTTTAGCAATATTTAATCAGTTGATAGGTACTAATTTTTAAAATAGGTACAAATCGAAAATTTTTAATTTGGTCAATTGGTTTGCATTTGTATTATTTTATAAATCTATAAAGTTAAAATATTTAATTGTATTAATTCTTTAAAAGTATAGATGTCTCAGTATCTGAAATTTAAAAACATCTATGTTTTTTTCGTACACTGTATTTCTTTTCTTTTTACTTATATTCATTTTTTTTTTTTAATTTAAGAAAACACAAATCCTTTCCATTCATCTCATTTTTTTTATTTAATGTCTTTAACTCGCTGTAAGAGCGTAATTACTCGTAAATATTTCATCATCATAAAAAAAAAATCATTTTACTATTAGAATCAGTTTCATCATAAAAATCTCCAATTTTTGCAGTCGCTAGTGCCCCCACCTTGTCCTTTACTATAGATATTATATAGATGTTAGTAATGACTCTTGGTTTAGTTTTGTTCACCTTCGGTTTTTTCTTTTCTTGTTTTTCATGGTTTTACAACAGCTCCTTGAAATTTTAATTTATGTTGTGTTTAGTATGATAGGTTGAGTTTTAACAGCTATGCAAATAAGGATTTTTAAAAATAAAGAAAAAGAGTTTTTCATTTCAGGAGAAAATTTTTTGTTCTGTTTATTTTTTTAACTCGTTCGTCTGTTTTTTTTTAAATGCAAAAAACAAATTAAATTTAACTTTAAAATGTATAATAGTTTAATATTACATATAGTTTTATTATCTAAAAGATGGTGACCCAATGGTCGTCTAATTTTAAGCATCGCGTTACGGGGCTTGTCCATTTTATGATAACCCAATGATAGCGTCGTTTTGTATATAAAATATTTCAAAATAACGAACATTTTATTGTGAAATTCTAATAATTTTGTATTTCAAATTTGAAAAATAGATATAAAAGAATTATAGATGTTTTATTTTTACTTATAATTTTTTTGGTTTTATTTTTTATGTTTAATCAAGTATATTCCCAACACAAGGAAAAGTAAAAAATAGATTAACCCTAGCGTCGCATAGGACTTCAAATTGGATCAGATATGATTTAAATTCATATATTCTGTACTTAAACTTCAGAGAGAGGACTGAAATGACACGAGCATTGTGTCAACAGCTTAAGAGTTATAATTAATTATAATTTGTATGGTACAAAGTAATCTACTAGTTTTTTGTTTCACTCCGAGTTGATCATGTGATTTGTGCACTGAACTGCTAAACGTACAGTAGAGTTATATGATCGATGTATACTTATCCCTTATACTTCAAATATTTATAAAAAGTTGTTCGTGGAACCGTAGTACTGCAATTGTTCGGTTCAAATTCAAAAAAAAAAAAAAAAATGATATTCATTCATCCTTACTAAAAATTCATTGAACTATTAATGAAACGCTTTAGAGAACAAAATTCTAAAATTAGGATAGTTTTATTTAAATTCGCATTCCTCCTATACGACAAAATATCATGCTAATTATTTTTGGTTTATATTGTATGTAAAAAATTTAAATAGAGTAAAACCAATGTATTCATATCAAATTCAATAGTAAAATCAAAGTTAAACTCTCCATATCGCTAACAAATCTAAATCTTACTGTTTAATGTTATTGACATGCACAATGAGCTTTTAATGTCACATAAAATTTATTTGTATATTACTGAAATTAACGAAAACATAGCAAAGAGTGGAAATCTATAAGTCTTTGAATTTGGAAAATTTCCTGGCTGAAGAACTGACTTTCTATTATAAAAGTAGAAAATGTGGAAGGTAAGAACGTATAAATATTACTTTGTTTGTTGATTTTTAGAAAGTCGTACTAAAAAAAAAAATTATTTAAAAAATAGTTCTGATCAGATCTGACACGTTAAAATTTTGTAAATGCATTTTATTAGCATAAATAATTGGTCTTTATTTAAAAGTTATTTTACGTGAACGTGTCAGATAGTTCTTAAAATATATTTTATAACAGGATCTTCAAAACAAACAAAATTTTAAGTGTAAATATATACCTATTAATTATTATGCAAGTCATGTTAATATCAGAGAACCTTCAGTGTATATTATAATTCTTTTTCTTTATTTTTTCACTGCTTTAGATTTTAATTTTTTTCCTTGTTTTTATGGCACCAAAACAAAATATGTGGGATTATTTTGTTTTTTTGGTACATTAAAATTTAATTTTTTTTTTTTCAAAATTTTTAAAAAGTTTTGTGGTAATATTATGGTTTGAATTTAACTTAAATGTAATGAAAATACGAGGAAGAGTGTAGAGATGACTATGTTAACTCTAGGATACCCACACAAATAGGATACCCACATAAGCTGTGCCCATTCAATTTAATCATCTTCTGGAAAATTGGAAATATTTGATTTAATTAAGGATTAGAGATATATTTATATAAATTATGAAGTTGTATGACAACTACTCCAATCCGTTGTGCGAAAACAGGGTTTATTTAAAAATTTTTAGAGAAGTTGTTCCTAAAAAACTTGATCATCAACCAAATTTTGCATAGGTCGTTGACATAAAACTTATAACAAAATTTTAGATATCTAGGCATCACTTTCACTTATGTTCATATGTAAAAAAAGAAATTGTATGACCCGCCGGTGGTGAAACTAATATTTTCATAAAAATGAAATGTTAAAATTTTAGAAATTCATGCGAACGAACGGACGAACATAGCTAAAGTGATTCAGAATTCAATTGGAGAACGAATATATATACGTATGTACTTTTCCATATCTATCTAATTTCCCTTAAGGTATTATAAACCTAATAGGAAATTTATTATACCCCTGAACTATGTTCGTACGAGGTATAAAAAAACGTTATCAAAAATACGAAAATTATTTGATTTTGAGAAATAAAACAATATAAAAATTTGTTATTTTTCATAATTTGTTGGTAAAAAAACCAATGGTTTAAAATTAAAATGACAATGTACATAAGTATATATGAACAATAAACTGAAATAAAAATTTTAAATTTTAATTTAATATTTGTAATATCTTGAAAGAGAAATAAGAATGATAACAATAGTAATTTTAAATTACATAAATTTTACAATTTACATCCTGTTATTCTGATTGCTTTTAAGAGGAATAAAAAATTCGTATTTCTTAAGGTCTTTATGAATCCCAAATTATATTTTGAACAATGTATTTTTAAAGATGCAGTTAATGCAAACTTCATTGACGTTGGTCAAATTCGTTGCCAAACAAATTAACAATAACTGCAAAATCCCAATTTCTGAAATGCGGCATATTCTTTTTGAAAATCTTTCGGAAGGTGTTACATAAATGAAAGATAGAATAAGAGACAAAGAACATACAATTTCGTTCGAGTGGCTTTCATTGAAAATATCTTATAAAATTTTGATGAACAATACAATTTTATTAAAAAGAGTATTATTTATATACATAATACAATATGTGGTTATATATATAGAAGAAGGATTAAAGTGACTTGATCTTAGTGATTAGAAAATAATTTTTCCCAAATCCTGGCAAATTAAATATGCTTGTATTGTATTACTTTTGATAACCAAATAATTTTGATAATTGGAAAAAAAAAAAAATAATTCAATAATTATTTTATTTAAAGGTACTTTTAATTTGTATCGTCAAATGAAAAGCCGCTCAAAAATTATCTATAGCAAAAATTTGAACATAATCCAATTACTGCTTTTATAATTTTGGATTTTTTTTTATGTTCAGTATATAGTCTAGTACATTTTAAATTTTTTGTTAGATTTGAATAAATTTTTTCTTAGATTTTTTGTCTATAACAGTAAATATTCGGTCTTATTAAAAAAAAAAAACAAGGCAGAAATTAAAACTAAAACCTTTTACAGGCGGACATTTTTTTTCAAAAGTCTATAAAAACATTTTAGAATAATTGTAACTTCCACCAAAATTTGTAAATTTTTTTAGAATTGTTTTACTTTGTAAAAATGTGTACAGATGACAAATTTACAGGCATGTAAAAGTTGTAAATTTTCAATTTATGTCTCCTAACATCCCATAAACAAGGGATAGGAAGATACAAAAAAATTTCTAAAGGATCTTTCTTAAATCAAAATTTCAAGGTTCTATCTAAAAGCGTTGCGGGGGGAGATACGATATAAGTAATTTTGTTTCACAAAGCGGCAAATTTAAATACCCAATAACAAAAAATTATAAGATTTTTTAAAAATTTGTGCGATTATAGATCCGTAATGGTGGAACTAGATTAAAAAAAAAGTGTTCTACAAAATTAATTTTTTTTAGAGACCTATCCATGGTTAAAATTTCAGTGTTCTATCTTAAATTGTGTAAACTGTCGAACTGACGGACAGTTCGATAGAGTGAAACTAATAACATAATCTTTAATTTTTTTTTTTGTTTGGAAAATATGCTAAAAGGAGAATCCTTGCATTTACTTATATGATGAAAGAAATTAAATATGATTGGATAGATTTCCTATCGCTAATAAGAAATTTAAATTATTTGCAAGTAAGTTTAGTTTAGGATGTAAAAGTAAGTTTAGCTTAAGATGATAGGATCTAAACTTCAAAATGTAATGAGATATATAAGTTTCAATCCTATAGAGGAGCTTCTAGTTAATATAACTACATATTCAAAAATTTATATACATATATGTATATAAAGATTTATGAGACGTTAATATAGTAATAAGTTTTATTGAACATTGTTTACTTGCTTTTTTGTTTTTTACATTAAATTTAATTTTTAATTTTTTACTATTATTTTTTTATTTCTCAAAAAAACTCGAAAAATATTTTTTATTACCCTTCTATAGTATTATTCCAATTGGTTGCTAGTTTGGTTTTTTTCCGCTTGTCTCGTTGACAGGAAAAAGCTATAAAATATATTTCATTAAAGGTTTTCTAATAATTGTGTGCGTGGGCTCCTATTAACAAAAATTTTGATTTTTATCCAATAGTTGACAATACTCGTAACGTAATTTAAGTTTTTTTTTTGTTTTTGTTATCATATTAAAAAAAAAAAAATAACCGCGCAGAGTACCATAACAAACAACAATATTTTTTATTGAATTGGTCGTATCAAAGTCATAAAAATATTAAGAAGAACCAGTGCATATATCCGTATCTCATAAGCACGCAACTATACTTTTTTGATTTAATTAAGTAGTTGGAATTTGATTCTCATTAAATTTGACAAAACAAAATAATGTTGAAATTTTATTAATTTTAGAAAATTTTAGTACTTCAGTCAAAGAATTAAAATTTAATAATGAATAACAAAAGGAAAAAGTCAATGACTATCACATTTTATGACCATAATTATAATATTATGAGTACAGTATATGTATGTATATAATGTAATTTTAAATATGCATATATTATATTACAGTAGATGCATATTATATTATTCATTCTTTCATTTGTAGATTGTTAAAATAAAATAAAAATGTTATTTGATTTGATATTTTTAAGATCACTCAGTAGATTTATGATTGGAGAGATTTTAAACTGAAAGTTTAAATATAAAATCACAACCATATACGATAATTATTTTCCAGCAATTTTTTTTCAGGCAATATGGCTAAGTCAAATCAAGTCGATAAGTTCAAATTAATTAGATTATGACGTTGATTGCAGTTGCTGCAGTTGATTGAATCAATGCGCTGATGCAAACGTACAACTAAATTTGATCAATAAATTTTGCGTTGTAATTTGAGCCACCATAATTCAGTCGTATAGTGGTTTGCAGAGTCAAAGATTGACATAAATTTATTGAAATAAGCTGCACAAAAAAATCTAAAGTTATTGTCTTATAGAAAACAATAAAATAGAAAATATTTCAATTGTAGCAGTAAAACTTTGAAAATATATGTCGAGTTTATCTATTTCTTTTTGACTCTTGATACTTTTCTTAATCTAGTCATCAAATTCAATCTTTTTCCCTTCCTTTAAATATTTCTGTATTCAAATTCCATTCTGCTTTTCGCAGTTTACTTTGACATTTGCCCATCTCTAATATTAGCTAACGCAATTCATAATTAGTTTGCGCAAGCAGTCAAACAGAGGCTATTTGTTAATTATATTGATTGTCAACTATAGTTAATAGTTTTACTGTTTATTGTTCAATTCTATTATTTTAATTAGGTTAATGCCAATCCGTCTGTTTACACTGGTTGCATTATTCAGTTGCAAGTTTTTCTTTTTCTTTCCCACTTCCTCGCTTCTTCCAAAAAAAAAAATTTAAAAACGAAGAAAAACGACGAAAATGCGTTTTTGTTAATTTTTGTTAATCAAAATTTAGCTGCTTTAGCTGTTGCAAGTCACCAATGCATGTAAAGGAACAATAAAAAATTTTATCAGGTCAAAGAAATAAGTTATAATTTTAACGCACACATATAAAGTTGCAACTACAAAACACACATATAAAAATGCAACTTAATGTAAACGCGAGAGTTTTGCAGTACATTTAAATACAAGAATGAATACATTATTGCATACAGAAATGGTAACAAGTGTAAACAGGCCCAATATATGTATTATTAATATTTATGGATGCAGGGTGTATTAAAATTGATGTGAAATACATTAATATGATGTGTTAAGATTCGGTAGGGATCGTAAGAAGTAAAAAAGCTTAATAAGAAAACGGATCTACATTTAAAGCTACATGAATGATAGCTTCAAGAATTTTTTTTGTTATATACATATCTATGTATTAAACTTCTTTCGTTATACAGATGTCTTGGATGATCAAATTAGTATACTATATATTTTCCAAATATCATTGAGGCCATATTTTTCAGATTTCCTCCATAATGGACATCTGTGTTCAGTATTGTGTGGAAAATAACCATTGGAAGATACACAATTGCACTATATCGAAGTTGTTAAAATTTATAGAGCAATCAATTAGATGTCATTCTCAAGAACTTTGGGCATGGTACCAAATGGTATTCTTTACAAAAATTCGCATTTTAAGGCGTATAAAATTCACAATCAATTTAATTAAGAAAACAAATTAAACAAACATTGACACAATCAATTTGTTGAGAGAAAAGATTAATGACTGTGTAATCTGCAGAAATGCCGAAATGCCAAGATAACATGCAATATAAGTATTAAGCATATAACTCTATTGGACTTTTTTCTTTGGAATTATGTTAAATCATTAGTTTGCTGCAATAAACCACAAATACTGAACCTGCATTCGTGTTATTCAACTTATAGTAATAAATATTAAACCGAAAAAATATCTTCCCTGATAGCATGCATTTTTCCTTTACAACGTTTTTAACATTAATTTTTTCTATTGTTGTCTTACACCCGGTATTTAGCTATATACGAGTACATAGATTTATATATTTTTGTTTGTTTGTTGCGCAATATATTCATTCGTTAGTTAGTATTCGGTAATAAGTTAAACCATTATATTGCACATCAAATACATACATACATATTTTGTTTTTCAATTTATTTTTCTTTTGTTTGTCAAAATTCTTAACTAAATTACAATATGATAATAGATAACATTTCAAAATTTTATTTTATTTTTTTTTTTGCTTTTTTCTGTATCATCATTAAAATGTGCAGCAGAATTGGGTAAAACAGTCCATACATGGTTTATTTATGTTTTTTTTTGTTTTTGAAGAGAATTTTTTGTATGCAGTTGCTGTCTGCAGTAGGTAGGTGCATAAAATTTAAATAATGAATTCAAACAATAAAAAAAGGTTTTTTTTTTTAAAATAAAATATTAAATAAAACAATAGAGAGAATTATTGGGAAATTAAATAAAGTAAAGAAAAATATAAAATTATGGAAATTTTTGTTTATTCTTTTGTTATTGTTTAAAAAAAAAGTTTTGATTTTTTTTTTCTTTTGTTTTTTTTTTTTATGAAAATTAAATTAAATTATGCTGATGTTTGAATATTAACAAAAAAAAAAACTATTAATTTTCTATTAATTATTAATTTATTCTGTAGTGCCGGATGAAATAAATGCATTGAACAGGAAAATTTAATATACATACTGACATACATATAGCTATACTTATAGAAAGTTAAAAAAATAAAAATTTTCTTTTTTTTTTTTTATATAATTTGATCTGGATTTCATTTTTATTTACGAGAGTGAAGCGAATTTTTTTTTTTTTTTGTTTATGGTTTTTTTTTCAATGACCGACTTTTTGTGGTTGCTTTGTTTTTTTTTAATTTATAGTGTGATAAAATTTTTATATTTTCATCAATAATAATTATTAGAAACTAATAAGGTTTTAAATGATAGTCTTTTAATGATTGTTTTTGTTTTAATTTATCGTTTAATATAAATGGAGGATAATTTTTGGTAAATTGATTATTTTTTTAATCTGTTATCTAATTGTATTAAAAACTTTTTCGAACTGAACTTGTCACTTAAATACTATAACTATAATAATAATCGCACTTGATTTTATTCGAATTTTATTCATTAAATCGGGATCGGACTATATCAAAGTTAATTAGTTGATCATATTTTGATAAGATGTCCAATATCAAAAGTGAAATAACTTATATTCCTCTAGTATGAACTATAGAAAAGTAAGACAGTAGACAAGACAAGTACTAATTTTAAAAGTTAAAAGATAAAAATTCAAAATTAAATAAATAATAATATTATCTTTATATTATAGGAAGGTTAATATTGAAGTATTTGCGAAAACGGTAAATAAAGTAAATATCAAGTATCAAGTAGAACATATTTTATTATACAGGATGATTCTCTTTTGGTCTTGAATATTCAAGAACGATAAATAATCATTGTATATATTAATTTTTTCTAAAAAATACATAATATTTATATAAAGGTAGAATTGAAGAGCAGAGAGGTAATCTGCTTAATTTAAAAAAAAACTAAACCAATTGATTCATTTTTCTAAATTTTTGCTGAATTTAATGCTAGAGTATCAAAACTTTACTTATTTTGATTTCCACACAATACTTAATCCGATTTTTTTTTTTTTTGTTAGATTTCTGTTAGCATAAGAAGTTTTGACAAATTAAGAAAAACAAAGTTTTCTTCACAAAAACCTACAAAATTTGCTGATTATTAAAAGAAAACTACGATTTAGCTACTAAATAAATGGCAAATTAAAAAGTTTATTATGCAATTAGATTTTAAAGTTTTCAAATTTACTTTTTTATTCTGAGTGAAATATTGTCATTACATACAAAAATATGTGGTAATATCTAATATATCCAGGACAGATTTAATAGGAACCTAGTTGTTAAATAAATAAAAATTGACAATTTTCTTTTTTTTTTTTGAACATTTCACAAGAAAAAAAAATTCATGAGAAAAAAAATTAAATAAAACCTTTGTTACTATTTTTCTTTTATTTTAAATATTTTTAAAAGTTTTTAAATTTAATTATATAAAAGTTTTTGAAAGCGTAGTGTAAATATTTATGAAAAAAAAATGCATTTCATTATTTAATTTAATTTTAACACATAAAAAAAAAGGTAGTGGTATATTTTTTTTTTTTTAACAATTCCCTTAGCAGCCCTTAGGATGATAATTACCTGTGACGGTATATAAACAAAGAGTTTTATTTCCAAAGTAGAAATTTTTAATTTTCTTTTTTTTAAAGTTAAAGTAATAGAAAGTAGTTTTTTATTTTTGCACAAAGTTCTTTAAAATTGTTACCGATAAGTATATATTTATAATAAAGATAATAAAGTTAATTAAAAAAGATAGAGTAAATTTTTGATTGAATTGTAAATAATATTTAAATATTAAATTGAAAAATATTTTAAATTACCAAAAAAATGTTAAAACCAAGGATATTTTACTGAAAATAGTCTCATTTTTCAACATTCTTTTAGAAAACAAAAAAAAAAATTTTTTTAACTATTTCCTTTAAGCCAACTCCTGCAGAATAGGTTCTCCTACTTTTTAAAGGTAAACCACAGCTTTCATTAATATTTATTTAAATTTTCTACCATATTAATTATATTTTTCATTGATTTTTTTTTAGTACAATTTTTAATCCATTTACGTGTTTTTTCTTTAATACCTATTATCAAAGTCAGTCTAGAATCTAATTAATCATCTTATTATTATAAAAGGAAGAAATACATAAGAGAGCTTTTTAAAAGCGTAAGGGGAAATTCTACATTAAATACATTATTCCTACATAAATAATGATAAATAAAATATGGGCAATAAAACAGAAACATCAAAAATTTCAGTGATTTGATAACATTGTTAAATGTTTCTGTTAAGTTTCCAGAACTCTTATCGAAAAAAACGGTACCACCAAATGTATTAAGAATTTAATTTCGTTTTAACGTTCTTATTTACAAGGGATACTATGAGTTATAGTGTACTTTAGTGCCTGTTCAGATAACACGATTTTCAATATCCTTCATTTTATTAAGTATACGGTATATGTTATTAAAAGGTAATATATTTTTTTAGTTCCTTCGCCACACAAAGAAAATCTTTCGTTTTCAGATGTGGTGGCGGTATAAGTATTAAATTATAATAAATTTTGTTTACACATTGAATGGTTTGAACCCAAGAACTGAGACCGGTGTTTTACGCACAATTAATTGATCAAATTTAAAAGGTATGTATAGATGAACCTTTTTTAGAGGTAATTTGTGTTAATTTGTTAATATGTAACGGAGCATAAAAATTGAGTTTTAGACCTTTCTTAACAAAGTAATTTCTTGGAAAATGTTGTAATCCAGCTAAAATTCCCATATTTTTAAGACCTATCTTTCCACTAGTTTGTTTCTAAAAAACAAAAAATGTAAGTACTAAATTATATAATAACAGCAGAGTTATACAAGTAAAATTTTTATTCCAACATTATGTCATACTATCCAAACTTCAACGGACATCTGAATATTAGCGTATTAATATAAGCATTTTTTTATCAAATACTTCTATTTTTTTTTACTAAATAATAGAAGTTTAATTTTCTACAATTAATATGTTGCTGCTATGCATTTTTATTTTCGAATTGTCTCATCTTTTACTTTGCACTTAATCTGTAATTTAACTTATCCAAAATCACACAACAATTTTATTTTACTCAGTGGTTAACTGTATTTATGAAACTTAAAAAATTCACTTTGCAGAGCATTACACTTAAAATCTAATGAAGGTCTTATTCAAAGTGCTATGGTTTAAAATTTGTATTAATTTTATGTAGCACAAGGTTCTTTTTATTTGTTACTTTACTATTAGTAAATAATATATTAAGGAAATAATTTTTAAAGTTCTTCTGAAAAACTTCCTCTTTTTCTTTACATTTATAAAATTTATATTGTAAGTGAAGTACTCATTATTTACAATGAACGTCAAATATTATAAATAAAAAAAAATAAAAAAAGAAACCTAAAAAATGTTTTCTTGCGAGAAAATTAAAGGCCAAATTACTTTAATTATTGCAAGTTTTATTTATTTATTTTATGGCTATCAATGATTTGAATGTTAAGCAAAGAAATGACACCCTATTAGATCGATTAAAAGTGCTTTTTGTACCTTTTTTTTTTTTTTTGGCAGTGAATCTTAATATTTTTGTCAATGTTTTTATAACAAGGTTTTTTTTATACAAACATACTTACCTACGAAAGTCGAATAGTTTAAAGGTATAATAAATTTGCTATTACATTTGCAAAATCTTAAAAAAGACGAGATAAATATGGAAAAGTATATACATACATACATATATATACTCTTGCTTGGGATGATTGCATTTTGAGTCGATTTAGGTGAGTGCATCCGCCCGTTTGTTTGTCCGCAAGATAACTTAAAAAATAATTGAGGTAAAGTTTAAAAATTTTACCATTTCATTTTTATCTAAGTGTCAGTTTCGCTATTGAAATTAAGCAAGTTTAAACGACCGTATCGAGTAGTTGCCTTAAAGCTTCTTTTTTTGGGGGTCATAATTCAGTGCCCAATTAAGATAGTTACCTGAAATTTTTTTAATTTAGTTTTATGCCAACAACTTTTGGAATTTTTTGCGAAAATCTTATGGTTTAACGCAACGGAGTCGAATAGTTGTCATGGAACTCTGAATATTAGATAAATATAATATGTCAGGATACTTTATTAAGTCCGATATCTTAAATTTTCCAAAAACAGATTATTAAATTTGTAATGGGCTTACGAGTATCCTATAGTTAACACATTCAACTTTATACTCTTTCTAGTTTTTTCTTGTAAATCAATTTTTTTGTTTTTTCTTTTTTAAAAAGTAGACGTAGGTATATTCTTAAAACATCTGAATATGCCTGATTTTACATTTCAAATTACAAGGCTGTCATTTTAAATAAAGTAAAATTATAATTTGTATTTAACCTTGTTGCACTACATTTATATTTTGGTTCCAAATAACAAAAGAAATAATTAAGTTTTATAAAAAAATATAGTGTTTAAAAAAATTGACATAGTTTTGATTTCTTAATTATTTATTATTTATCACATTATTTCCGCTTAATTTCTTTATCTGTTTAAAATTTTTTTTTCTTTACTTTTTATGACCACTTTACAGTAATTAAATGAAAAAGTCAATTTTGAAAATGAAAGCGAAATTAGTTTTAATATAGTTTAGGCATAATTTTTTGTAATTTTTAAGAAATATTGTGAAAAAGTTATTTATTTTAAACTTTTTAAGTGAAAAAGTTATTTATTTTAAAATTTTTTCACAATATTTCTTAGGAATATTGAAAAATTAAATGAAAATTAAATTAAATTTAAATTTAGGCCATTAAAAACTAATTCGCATGGATTTTAAAAATATTTAAAAAGAGAAAAACAATAATGAAAGTGTTAATTTTAACCTTTAAGAACTTTTAAATTAAAAAACGTCAACAGCTAAAGAACACATTTTTGTATATTCTTTTAAATAATTTTTGTTTTTTATTCAAATATTTGCTTTAGAGAAAATATTCTAGGATTTTTTTTTTTTATTAAATCACGTACCATTGAAAAAAGAAACCCTTACGTTGCATTTTTTATTAAAGTGGATACAAATCAGTACTGGTATTTTTTTTTCTGAAACCATATATTTCGCATTTTATATTAGTTTGTTTTATGAAATATTTTTGTTCATTTTAAATTCTCAAAATGGAAACCAATTTGCAGGAATATTTTATATTTTGTTAAATGGTATTTGTAGAATTTGTATGATATAAGAAAGTGATATTTTAATTTTAAAGTATATAAATATTAAACATGTTGTATGTGTGATTTTAGTCAATTTGTCTTTTTAAAACATTCTTTTCATTTAATTTGTCTTTTTGGAACATTCATTTCATTTAGAATAAAAATGTTTACATGCATTATTTAAAAAAAAGATAAAAACAACCTACTTTTATTTTAATAAAAAAAAAAAAAACTCCAAAAAAACTGCTCATTCCTCTCTTCAGCTCATTAAATCATATAATGTACATACTATCATATCACTGTTTTTGCATGTCAACGTAACATTAAAATAAAAAACAAAAAAAAAAAGAACAAAAAAGAATATACTTGAAAAGTATATAATAAAGGTTACTGTAATAAATCAATTTGATTATATCTTAACAAAAAAAAGAATCGCAAGGATTTTTACGAAAATTTTAAATAAGTAGGTATGTATATACATACATGCATATTATGTATATTGTATATATCATTTTTTTCTTATGTTATTCAAATAAATTTTTCTAGTTTTTATAATTTTAGAAATTTGGGGAGACTTTCAATTTATATTAAATTCAATTTAATAACTTTCAAGGAAAAACTTTCAAACATAACGATTCAAATGCTGTATAAGGTTTACTATAGCAAGCCTGTATTTCATTTGACTGTTTTTCATTTGCCTGCGTATTTATTTGACTGTATTTCATTTTTCTGTATTTCATATTATACCTATAAATATTTTGTAAAAGGCGTATAATTTTCATTTTGAATTCACTAAAGTCCCTCCTAATTCAGATTCTCACATATGTATACATAATATATATAAATATTCTGGAAAAATCGTATAGCCCTGCTTTTGAATGCAACTCTAAAATCTCTCTTAATTTAGAATGAAATACAGGCAAGTGATCCAACTAATTTTAAATTTTATTTAATTTTTTTTCTAAGTCCAAATTATATTTTTTAAAATCTTACATACATATTTACATATTTTATAACAAGAAATTGGAGTCATGGAAAATTAATTATACAAAGTTACCCAATTTAATTTAAATTTGGTTGACATTGCGTTTATACAATAATTAATAAATGTACTTTACAAAATAAAAGTTTAGAATTTCAATTGAATAACATTTGAATTTAAGTTCAATATAAAAAAATGCATTTTATAATTAAGTTAAGCATTTCAAGGTTAGTAATTAGTTAATTACTTATAAATTATTATGTAAGGCTGTTATGCAGATGACGTAACTCACGCCATATGAATTTAGATGAACAATTTTTTTTGTTTTTTTTTTTATATATACATACCTACATATCTCTATAAATTTATATAACATCTATACCTATTATTCTTTTGTTGATGACGCAAAATTTAAACGGTAAACTTTTTGCTAGCAGATTCAATATTAATGTTATGTTTGTTTTGTATTTGTTTACAGTTTTCATTATTTTTTACTTCTAATATTTTTAAATGAGAAAAATGTATGTAGGTACAATAATGTATGGATGTATGTATGTATGAATGTACGATTTGTTATTGCTTCCCAAAGGGAAAAAAAAGCATTCCAACATGCATGCTATAAGCATTCTCAGTAAGGTAAGAAGCGCTTCCTGTTCCATACTTTTATCGCTGCTTTTTTCATATAGATTTCCGCAAAAAGAAGCAACGCGTTCATACTTTTACATCGTAAGCTTCCGTTTTAATGATTCAGAATGCATGACTGGAAAGGCATCTGGAATGCATGACTGAGAAGGCATGTAGAATGCATGATTAAGAAGGCATGATTTTGATGACATCTAGAATGCTATGCATTAATTAACTATAGAAGGATATACATATGTATGTATATATATATTTCAATTTTATAAGTGTATAAATTAAGTAACAAAAACAAGCTTTCCTTTTAATATATAAGAGTTCCTTTATTTTATACTTTTTTATGAAGCTTTTTAAATTAAACTAGTTTAATTTGATTAAAATTGTATAACAGTAATAACAGTAATAAAAGTAATAATAGTAATTTTATGGACCTATGTACATATTATATATGTATGTAAATAAAAAAAGCAAATAAAAAAATAGTTACATTAATATTATTAATTTAAAAAATTTAAACATTTTTAGATCCATTTGAACGTTTATAAAATTATACCGATAAGGATAATAAAATATAAAAATTTTCAATTGAAGCATATTTATGTATGTAGTAGTATTCCAAAAAAAATAGATTATTGAAAATAAAATTTAAACATTTTTACTACAATTAAATGTTTTTGTATTAAATTTATTTTTTTTATAATCTGTTTTTTGCTGCACGAAATCCATCTCTCATATTCTCTCCAAATCCAAAATTTCCATTTTTTTGCAGCTTCTGAAATACAAAATTATATAGTATATGTACATACTAGTATTCGCCCGCCCCCGAAATTCGAGGTGTTTTAATTAGCAATTACAATACAGTATATACAGTACAGTTTCTTTATGATTTTATTTAAAATGTAAAAATACAATTTTCAATAATTAAAATCTTTGAATTTAAAATTTCTTTGCAAATGATATTTTTTGTAAAAAAAACGGTTATTATTATCGTTTAGAAGTTGCCCTTGATTTATTGAGTATTGGAAACTCAATATATACCTATTATATATGTATATATTATAAGAAGCCTAAGATGGTAAATCATTGAGTAAATATTATGATTAAATATTATGATGATATTATGATATGTAAGAATTTATTTCGTTTAAAATATAAAAAAAAACAAAAAAAAGAAAAAAAAAAACAGAACTGAATCGAACTTGCAAGATTAAAAAGCAACTATTAATAACCCCACACTCTACCGCTGTACTAAAACCTAAACTGAAATCTGAATGTTTATATTCAGTTATATGGTGAAATTCCTACTCCTACCATATAACCAATATTTTAAAATTTTTAATCGAAAAGAAAAAATAAAACAAAAATTTAACGGAATCAAAGAGCGTCTTTTAAGAGAGGTATAGATTATACTTTACATGGGTTTTTTATAAAAATGGAAAATTATTAATGAAAATCAGGAAATTTTGGAAAAATATTAATGTTGTAACATGGCTGTACTGAATATTTATCATTTAAAAAGAAAAAAATGAAAGTTGGTTGGTAAATCATTGAGTAAAAGGGTTTTAAATGTCTGTCATTTGCAGATTAAATATTATGATATATTAGATGTTACTGGTAAATGGCAATATGTAAAAACTTACCAAAAAGATCAATTACAACCTTGCACTAGCGTAAATCAAAGAACAATGAATCATTTAATAATTTTTTTCTAACAATTATTATTTAAACACAAAACAAGCAGAAACATGTATGTATATATACGTAAAGTTATTATCGAAAACAACAAAAATTCATAACTATGATAGTAGTACATATGTATACATATGAATTTCAGAGGTAAACAAAAGTATATGTATGTATTTATGTATTTCATTCGCTTCGATTTAAAAAAAAAAAACTACCTATCTCATTTGCTTTGGAAGGGGCTTCTTTAGAAGCCTTCTAGAATGCATGAATTATTGTTTCTCATTCATCACACGATTTTTTTTGTTTTAAATGAGAGAAGACACCTTCCAGAGGAAGCGCTTCTCTTTTTTCCCGTTGGGTTATTATAAAGTGACCATTTATTTTTTTTGTATAGGGTGTTCAAAATTGAGGTATCATTTTAATTTTACTTTTTTTTGAAATATTAAGTATATTTTTATTTTAATTTATTACAAATAGATTCCGGTTAATAATGAAAAATTATGTCGGCCAAGTGGCCCCCTCTACTACTTCGGCAGGCTTCCAATCTTTTACCAAAATTCTGAATCACGTTGTTCAATAAACTGTTCTCAATGGTTGAAATCTGCTCGATAATGTTGTTTTTAAGCTCTTGAATTGTTGTGGGATTATTGCTGTACACTTTCGATTTCACAAAACCCCACAAAAAAAAATCCAACGGTGTCAAATGGCACGATCGTGGTGGCCACATCACTCCTCCTCTACGAGAAATAATGCAATCTTCCAACTTTTCCTTCAAAAGATCCATTGTTTGTCTTGCTGTGTGGCAAGTGGCACCATCCTGTTGAAACCACATATTCTCTACGTCCAAATCATCAATTTTCCGCCATAAAAAGCTTCGGATCATCTCCCTGTAGCGATTTCCATTGACCGTAATCGCATTTCCATTTGCGTTTTCAAAAAAATATGGTCCGATGATTCTTCCTGACCACAAACCACACCAAACCGTAACTTTTTGTGGATGTACTGGTTGCTAAGATAAGCCTTGGATTCTCTTCACCCCAAATGCGGCAATTCTGTTTATTGACGTAGCCATTGAGCTGGAAATAAGCTTCGTCGGTAAAGATTATTTTGTTAAAAAAATTCTCATTTTCTTGTTTTTCGATTGCCGACTTGTTCAAGAAACGAATTGCCGACGTAATGCATGGTCAGTTGGTTTTAATTCTTGCGTCAGCTGGATCTTATAAGCCCTTAAATGGAGATCACGATGCAAAATGTTGAATAATGTGGATGGTTTGATGTTTAATTGCTGCGAACGATGACGAATGGAAGTTTTTGGATCTTCTTCAACACTTCTGCTACATTCTCGGTTGAACGGCCACTACGTTGATAAATGTTGCCTCTGTTATCAAGAACAGATCCAGTTTCTAGAAATTTATCAACCATCAGCTTGATGGCACGATTTGTTGGAGCATTTTCTCTACCAAATTTTGTTCGAAATTTCCTAATTACATCTTGAAAACTTTTACCATTTTCAAAAAATGTTGTAATAACAAAAACACGTTGTTCTTCGTGTAACGTTCCATATTAATTAACCGGAATGTATTTAGAATATATCTAAAGAAACCTCGTATAAAAATTCCAGGTACAAAAAAAATGGCGGCAAAATCAAAATGATACCTCAATTTTGAACATCCTATATAAGTATAATGTAATGTGAGTTGAAGGAATTTCCGATGTTTCACTTTCTAATTCATTTATGTACAAAATTTTAGTTTCAGATTAGAAGCATCTATTATCATCTATTAGAATCGTTACATATTTGGCAATTAACAGGAAAAGCTGTGCAATTTCCTGTCCGCATTAAAAAAAAAAAAAATTTATAAAGCACATTTCGAATAATTGCATCGCATTTTGTTCTTTTGCACATCAATTTTTTTCAAATAATCTTTGAACTATTGTCGTTGTGCAATGCATGGTTCGGAAACTTGTGCTATGTTGATTTGCGTTATATGCAAATATACCTTCATCAATAGCAATATTTTTTTCACCAATGCCACATGTCGATGTTATAAAATTAATTAAGCTTTGTGATGTGGTTGCTGTATTTAATGCAGATTTATGTGATTTGGACTCATTATGTTTAGTTATGGAAACTCTACCAATTGCATTGTCATTATTTTGGGGTATAATATGTGGGAATTCCTTTTTTAATTTGACACTGAAAGTATTTTATCCTCGCTTTGCTATCATAGTCACGTTTGAAATAAAAATAATGAAAATAAATATTTTCTTGTATATCCATAATAAAATTGTTTTTTTATTTGGTTAGCTAAAATCTGCTACAATTATAAAAAAACAATCTGCCACAATTAAAAAAAATAACCTGTCACAATTAAAAAACAAAAATCTGCCACAATTAAATCGCAATATAAATAACTTTACTGATAGAAATGGCATTTACGATAGAAATAAAAATGTACTAGTTAGAATATATTTTCTCAATTTTTCAGTATTGCCAATAAACAAAATCTTGAACGAGTATTCAGGAGTATATGTATATTATTTTAAAAGTATATTTTTTATGTATATATGTATATTTTTTATGTATATTATTTTATATTATTATGTAAAAAATCTATGAATTTTGGCATTATACTTTTCGTTTTTCGCTGTCGGTTCTGTGGTAGAGGCAGCTGATTTTTTTCTTCTGCATTTGTAAAAGACAATTATTATAAATTTAAAATGTTTATATGGGAGGAATAAAATATTTAGGGGCACAGAAAAACAAATGATCCACAAATGATACGCCTAATCGTGAAGTAGGTAAACAATATTTTTATGAATTAAAGTTTTAATAAAAATGCACTAATTCCTAAAACATAATGAAATAACTCCTAACATTTTATTAAAATGAATTTTAGCAATTGAAATCAAATAATTCCTAACAATTAAAAAATTTTAATTAAAAAAAATAAAATAACTCCTAATTTGAATGAAAAAATGTTAGGAGTTAAATTTTATGTTTTATTTCATTAGGGGTTATTTCCCAGAGCCATTGAAAAACTAAAGAAATTGTTTTACATGTTTGCTTGTAGCATAATTCACAATCCCACCACCTTATACTTAACATACATATGTATATGTACAGACAGTATATAATTTATGTAGTGTATACTCGTGCAAATATTGTATCAAAATAAAGACACATTAGGTATAATATTTTTTAACTTTTCTCAAATTATTAAATGATGTCAAGAAATATAAAATAATAATAGAATATAAGATGACAAGAAAATGACAAAATCAAATCTTATACAATTTAATTTTAATTTTATTTTTAATCATAATTTCTTATATTTTATTTTATTTACATTTTTTGCTTTAATTAAACAATACAGTCATTATATTTTCATAATTATCAAGATTATTAATTAACTTGATAAATTCACCACATACCAAAAAAAACAAAAACGAGAATGAAATAAAACGTTTAAATAAATAAGTAAATAAAATTCTCTTAATACATACATATATACAATATACATACGTATGTATATAATAGGATACTCCTTAAATCATAATTTTTGGTCGTAATTTCATTTTATTTATGTATTTATTTTCGTACTCAAATATTTATTTTGTAATACTTATCCATATATATATGTACACACTTCATATATATATTGTTGTCATAATGTGTGTGTGTACATAGATTTCAAAAACATTTCATCAAACAAAATCTTTATTTATTCCACAATTTAAGCCTATTTCTAAAGCAATAATTTTTTTTTCTCTTCATATATTTAATATCAGAGTTTGACAACCTTAAATGCTTGACAGAATGTGTTTTAATTTGTTTCATTTACTTTCTCTTCTATTAAAAATAGAAGATTTTTTAATTAAAAAACTGATCAAAGATTTAAAAAAAATGCAAGTAAAATTACTTTTCGTACATTCGTGCAAACACTGCAACTAGAATGTAATTCTATTTCTTTGCGAATTTCCGGCCACGTATAAACACTCCTAGAATCGTAGCCATAATTACATATTAATGTACGATAGGAACCCATGCAATGAGAGCAATCCTATAAACTAAAAACCAATCAAAATATTTTTGTACAAATTTTTAAAAACAGAACTAAATTTTATTTTTTGAAATATGTTTTGCAAATCCTGATACAAATAAATTAACAACAAATAAATTTCAACATATGATGGTGGGAGGGGGCTAAAAGTTTCAATTAATATTTTATCTTTACCATTCATTTATCCTTTTATATACTAAAGTTTCGTGTTTTTTTTTTTGACAACAACAAAGTTTGAATTTCATATTTTTAGTCTGTATATTCTGAATATGTATAAAATTAAACAAAAGAAACATAGAAACATGTCCTCCCTTCTATATACACAAAACAAAAAAAAAAAAATTATAAAACAGTAAACAGCAAACTTCTATTATGGCAAAAACAAGATAAAACGAAAAAAAATAAAAATTTTCTAAAATTTTGTGAAAAAAATTTCAATCAAGGACGACGACACTGTAATGAATCACTGTTTTTTTAATAATGAAAATAAAAATCTGCTTAAATATCATTATGTTATATGTTCTAA
This sequence comes from Poecilobothrus nobilitatus, assembly GCA_947095535.1. Lineage (NCBI taxonomy): Eukaryota > Metazoa > Arthropoda > Insecta > Diptera > Dolichopodidae > Poecilobothrus > Poecilobothrus nobilitatus. The sequence goes on from OX352772.1 coordinate 276,231,980, forward strand.
ATGTTGTTGATTAATCTTTTTGTTTTGTTTCATTTAGCTACCGAATTGATGCCTATATTTCATGCAGAATATTCAGTTTACTTTTTTATATATCCAGTTCTAATTTTTTCTTCAATCAATTATGTTTTTAGTATAAGGTTCTTTTGGAAAATCATATAAGAGAACAAGGGTGCAAATACAGAGGATAGTCATTACACAAGCGCTGCCCGTTCAGTTATATCTTACTTATCAATGACATTTAAAATAAGTAAAAAATTACGCAAAAAGTACCAAAAAATGCTATACATCTTACCTGTTACGTTCGTGAAATTTTTAATTTCCTAAACACATTTTTTCCGTACCCAATATAAAAGATGAACAACTTAACTGTTCGCTTAGTTTAGTGCCTCAAGAATTGTAGTATTAAATGGGAAGTGAAAAAAATTATAGTCAAGTTGTTATTGATAATAAAAAACGTATGGAAAATTATTCATTAAAAATTCCCAATTAATTCTAACTTTTAATCTTCGAAATGCAGTCTAATTTTAGATCAGAATATTTTTATATACATATGTATACATTAATTCATAAATAGGACGTTCCGGTAAAGCGTGTCCAGCAATGAGTAGGAAATATTGAAGTAATGGTGAACGAAGATCTTAAAATAAAAAATTAAATTATATGATAGGAGGGGTTTTATCTCTAATAGATCTCATGATAAACTGTACTTGAGCTCTAAATCTCGTACATGTATAAATATATTTGGTAATGTATCTTATTGTAGATCAGGCAATTATAATTAAAAAAAACGTTTTGTTTTTATCCTTTTAAAAAAAAAAACATTTTAACTTAAATAAAAACAAAATACATATAGTGAATTGTTGTTGTTATCCATTTAATTTTCAGTTTTTATTCTATATTATATTTTACTTGTATTAAGTCCGTTTTAGGACTAAAAAAAAATAATAACAACTCAATAATAATAATAAAAAAAACATTAAAACAAATATTACATATACATTTTAACATTGTAATAAAGGATTTACCCAGTTTTGTTTATAATAAGCTCATAATATATGATTTTGAGGTTTTTATTTATTGTTATAGTATATATTCAAAAATTTCTAAGTATGTACGTTTTACAGTGACACTCAATATATTTTTACATTCGGTCATCGACTTCTAAATTTAGTGGTAATAATGATCGGTATTAAAAATATAATAAAGAATTAGTTAGTTTTCTGTAATGTCAATTAAGTTAAAAATAAACCGCTTAAAAGCTATGTTATTTTAAGAATATTTTTTAATGGAAGCTTTTTTCACATTTCCGGTTCCGCTTCCGGTTAATATTTCAAAAATTTAAAGAAAACATTTTTGTTTCATTTACTTCATCTGGCTTAATCTCTAAGGTTTTTTTTTTTATTTTTGCTCCGTCACTCTTTTGAGGAGCATAAAACATTCACTAAGTCATTTATTATTCATGTTAAACTAAGCTTAAATTTCTCGAACTATTATTTTTATTAAACTGTTCATTACTGGGTGTAGTTATATTATACAAAATTATCAAGCACAAATATTTTTATTTATTGCACATCTATTATCTTATACAAGAATTATTTATTTATTTAATATGTATTGCGATGTAAATTATACTAATTTATCTCCGTTTGAACCCTAGGTGTTCCAATTGAAGAGTAGTTGAACGACTACGCTATTTATTGGGTATTATGTTATTCTTAATATGTGTATTACATGTTAGTAAAAATAATTTAGGTACGTTAATGATTTTTCTAAGTACGAGTATGTTTAAATGAGAGAAAAAAAATTTAAAAAGAATACCTATACCAAAGATTTTTTCTGATTTTACAACTTTTCTGACTTTTTTTTATAATAAACGGTTCCTACGAAAACAAGTTTAAATATAAAAGAAATTATGCATATATCAATCAGTTTAACAAAAGGATGCTTTAAAAATAACCTAAAAAAAAAACCTAAAGAACCTTCAGAACCTAAAAAAAAAAAATAAATAAAGGTTCTGTTGAAATATAATTATATTATTATTCTACAATAATTCAATAATTTGAACAACATATTGTTATAAAAAATTTAATTCGTATGATAGTCCCCGTCGCTGTACAACAATGAATACAATAATGAAAAAATTAGGGCACCCAGAATTTTCGTTATATATATATATCTATAACGATATGTATACATAAACACATAATTATGTTTTGAAAACGAAAAAAATTAAAAGCTTAATAAAGGAAACTGCCACTATAAGAATTCAAAACAGTTATAAATAATTAAACGATAGAATAGAGGGTTTTTGTATATTTAAAAATATATTTTCAATTTTACTTTAATTAATAAAAGTTACCTACCCTCTCATAAAAATAAAAATATAATAGCAGTTAATAAAATCATTTAATTAATAATTATATTTTGTCAATAGTATTTTATTGAAAACATTTCCATAATTTTCTTCTTTTTTTTTTTGTAATATTTAGCATTTTGTATTGAAAAAGAAAATTTGGTTTTTCCTTCAAATTTAATGAAAAATTGATATTTTTGTTATTGAAAAAAATAAAACAGAAAATGATGTTTTCATTATATACATTATTATTTTTATTATAACTTAGATCTAAATTGCATTTGGGGTATAAATAATATATTTTTAAGACATTTAATTGCATTATTTTTAATATTTTACATATAGAATTATGATGGTGAATAAAAATTTTATCTTTAATTTCGAAATTATTTGTTTTTGCCTGTTAACATATCGTTCAGCTATTATTATAAATTTTATACATATTCTATCTTATAATTTTTATTTGGATATGATTAGGGATGGGGAGTTTTAGACTCAAGACTGTTTCACTGAATAACCATCAGCTTTAGCATTATGTCAGTGGTCAGTTGTAAATGATGGATACTTGTTGAGATATTATTCATTTGAAATTAAATCATAAATTTAAACATTGTTTAAAAGATTATGCAGATAAAATTCAATAAATTCTATAGTAATTTACGAATACGAATAATAATGAAAATATTATACGACGAAACTATTCGAATAAAAATATTAATAATACGAAAAAAATAAAATAATTCTTGTATAAAATAATAGATGGCGCATATATAAAAATATTTGTGTTACAGTGTTTTGTACAATAACTACTTAATCAATTAGTTAATTGTATTACACTAGATTACTAATTAATTAGATGAATCGACTAATCAACGGCAAACTAATAATTTCAGGGATTGAAGTTTAGTTAAATATGAGGAATAATAAATGATTTAGTATAGATTGATGACTCTTAAACATAGGAGTAAAAAGGAAAAAAACAGAAATTCGTACAAATAGATTTAGTACATTTATATTTCATATGGTTTAAATAGCTACAATTGGATAATCAATGGGTGGTTAGCGAAATCATCAATAATGATTCAAGAAAGTTTGATTTAGTCTAATATGAACAATAAGCTACTTTTGTGCTACAATACTTATTTGCATAATATTTTACGTTCAAAATTAATTGTAAATTATGAATACTTATTAAAGACATTTATCATGATTCATAATTATTTAATTAATCTTTTAAAATTTCATAACTTTTAGAAATAAAGTTACAAATACATTTATTTCAAATTTTAAAGTTTGAACTATTTATTTATTTTTTTTTTTTTTCAGGTAATTTTTTGTAATGAAAAACTTAGTGATTTATCTATCAATTGAAGTAAGTACAACATAATTTTTTTTTTTAATTATTTATAATATAATGTTGTCGCAAAAACAATCTGACACTTTTTATTATTTTTAGTAGAGTGCTTTATCGAAACAATTCAAAATGACAAATAGCTGTTGTTTCGATAATGACGAAATATTGCTGATTATTAGACATTTTTTTCTTTTTATTTATAAATGAGCTATAATTAATTTATGATTAATTTTTGGTAAAGTAATGTTTCTATATTGGTAAAACTTATTGAAATGCTGCTTACTAAAGGGACACTTCAACAAAATTTGAATAAAAAATGAAAGTACATGCAGATTCTGTCAAGAAGGGAAAGAATCATCTTGGATGAAAAAATTTCTGAACTTTTCTCCGACCAAAATTTCAACTTTTTATTTAGTTTACGAGAGACGATGGAAACATGGAAAGTTATTCAAAGGAACTGTATGAGGTTAATTTGGGTAGTGTTGAATTATATGACAAATCAAAAGCACCCTCTTTAAAACTAAACTTTATAATAGGTCCTTCAATACATATAGTGAGATAATGTACCGTTTGATTTTTGGTTTGAGATAGTTGTGATTATGGAGGATGAAGTGGAAAATTAGGAGAATTATTAAAATTGGAAAGATGTTAATTTTCTTTTTAAATGTCGATAATTCGTTCACCTATGAATTACCAACTTTTGGGTACATATATTGACATACAGTAAGACAACTGCCAGCAATAAATCTTTTACAAATTTTTAGTTTCTTAAAAGCAGTAGGGGTGACAAAAGTGTTATAATTGGACAATATGGAGTAATAAACTATAATAGATCTACATACATGAAAAGGTCGCCGTGTTTTGTTATACTCATTAAATAATAATCTAATCCATTCTAATCTAATCTAATTTAATTTCAGACTATTAAGAGAGTAAATGAAAAAAAAAATTTATGAAACAATAAAAGCAAGGCACCACTTATCCCGAAAATAAATTTTTGTTATTAATCAGATTAAAAGTTGTAATTTCAATATTATTATTGCACTAAACTATTTATAAGGTCATAAAATACTTTGCTTTGTGTCACTTTTAATCTTTTCCAAAAAAAAAAAATTTTTTTTCTCCTAATTTTTAATGACAAGTGTATAATAACTGGAAATTAATATAAAAAATTTAAATTCAAATTAAACTATGAAAATAAAAAAAAGTTAAATATTTTTAATATTTTAATATACTTTTTTTTTTTTGTTTATTTCTTTATTTCATCATTTTGTATATCTGTTCATGATTGAAATAGAATGAGCACCATAATTAACTTCTCAAAATGACACTTAAAATAAGTGTCCATAAACTGAAATAGATTAAAGACAACAAAATTGATTTTAAATTTAATCATGAAAATTAAAATGTTTTTTTTTTTTGTAAATGAAGTGTATAACATGCAACAAATATAAATAATAACAAAGAAAATTGTTTTTTAATCAAAATATAATTGAAATATTTATTAAATACAGGGTGATCTAATAAATTAAATTTTTTAAAATGTTTCCATTCATTAAATGCTTTTACAATTTAATTTGTTTAAATATTTATAATAATCTTAATACTTTCTTTAATACTCGGCAAGAGTAATAAATAATCACCAAGATGTCTCTAATATCTAAAAACTTATACATTTCAAAATAAGTTACTATATGTATAACTTTACTTTTATAAAGTTGTTTTTTTTTATACTCGTACAAACGTCGTGTTCAGAGTATAATAAATTTGCCATTACCGTTGTGAAACCTTAGAGCAGTCGAGCTCATAGACTCAAGTGTATGGGTCGGGTCAGAATCGAATTCTTAATCGATTTATAGTTATGTTCATCCTTCCGTTCATTCGTCCATACGGTAACTTATAAAATAAAAATAAAAATTTTTTTAGAGTTATTTAAATTGAAGAAATTCGACCAGCGCGTTCGATATTATTATATGAAAATAACTCAGTGACTATTGCAATTCTGTAAAAAAACAAAAAGTCAGTTTGCACGTCAACAAGATCTCTAAAATTTAGTAGTGCTAGTGCAATAGGTAGCTGTCTTACATCTGAAAAATTCACTTAAATATATCTTGATTCTTAATTAAGTCTGATTTTGTATTTAAATTTTCTAAAAGATGATTATATTTAATGTAAACAACAAAAAGTAATACTCTTCTTTACAATTTAGAGCAAAAAAGTTTACATTTGTTACATTTAAAAAAATTTAAATCTAAAATAATCCTTCATAGATCCTTCTTGGAATATAAGTAGAAACATGGGATTCAAAGCATTTTAAAAATTTGTTGAACGTTTTTAATGAAGCAAAAGAAGTATTAACAGCTGGGGAAGCCTGCAATTTGGAAAATGTTTATCTATTTTCATCATGTTTTATAGGAACTTACCAGTAGTATATTTTTTGAGAAAATAAAGAAAATTCTTTATAAAATAACAACAACAAACCTTTAGTTTTAGCGAGTTTGTAGCAGTTTTCGGTATAATAAATATTTAGGTAAGTACATTAAATTTTTTAGAGTTATCAGAAAAACTATTATGTACGAAATATTGTGAAACATTTGATCGAAATTCATCATCCTATATTTCTATATAATGGAATGTACTTTTTACTTTATATTATTTTTAAATTTATCCACGAATAAAATATAATTTGAATTTAATTATATTAGTTAGAAACTAGAAGTGTTTTCAAATGATCTTTTATTCTTTAAATGACTTTCACTTTCAAGTATGCTTCAGTTATTGCATACTTGAAAGGCATATATTTTTGTTATTTTGTAATGGACTTCGCAATATCGTTAAGTTTATGTTTTGCTTCATACCCGTTATTAATTTCAACTGAATTAGTGATTCAATCATTTTCTTTTCTTAAGAATTCTCTAAGAATTACTTTCTTAAGATACTTCCATATCTAAAATATCTATTTTTTGCAATTTTAAAACTTAACACCTTCTTACATATTTCTATTAAAAGATGGATGCTTTTATTCATTCAATCAAGTTGAAATTTTTATATTTTTTTCATTATAGTTTTTATAAAAAGAGTTTTCTTTGTAGGTGTTACAAAACACTAGAAGTGCTTAATTGCATTATCTTATAATGATAATTTATGTCACCTTTTCTGTTTATAATATTAAAATGTAATTAATTATTCACTTGCAATATTCACTCTGTACTATGATTACAATGTTCTTAAATAAAAAAAAAAAGTATGTATTTATATTTTATTTAAGTAGAATAAAATAGTGCCATTATGGGTACCTGAATTGATTTCTAATTAGATTTAATAGAAAAACATATTATTATGTATATAGTGTACATATATATGTTATATGTAAAAAGGAAATTAATGTCTGTCACTTTCAACAAGTTGTACATTATGTCTATTTTAAATTTATATTTTATATCAACTATATGAATAATAAACACAAACCTATACATAAAATATAAAATTTAACATGTAATATTTTTAGCACATTTTTCAAAAAATTTTAAGAAAATTTGTTCCGTCAGCCTGTTTGTATAATTTCTATATAAAAACTAAAAAGGTAGTTACATAACTAAAGTAGATATTACTCAATATTTTCCAATGTGACATTCAATAAGAAATTAAAATTAAAAATAAACCGTTATACCTAAATAAAACCAATATTTTGCCCATTTTTTTTTTCCTTTTAAACGCTTAAATTTAGAAATTTGAAATTTTTTATATTTTAAGAGTTAAAAAAGGTCAAAAATAGATAATTTATTAAAAATAGCTAATTGAATTAAAAAATGCTAATTTTAGACACCTGAAATTTGTATCCATATGCAGATTTTAAAAAGATTTAGTATTTATTACCTTGTTTTAATTTGTGAATTATACAATATTCGTAAACTGTATATATAAACATAAGGGAAAAAATCTATAAAGTATTCAAATCTATCAGTGGTTTGGGAAAATAAATATTAAATTAATGGAATGGAATGAATCTCGAGTGAATAATGTAAATCAAAAACAAACGAAAACCATTTAAAATACACTTAAGATCTTGTATAATATAAGATATAAAATTTCATCTTACATTTAGAATTTATTTATACAAATTCTATTCGATTTCATTCATTTTTGTTTTGCATCTGATTGATATACAGTGCATCTGTTTAATAAAATATTAATATCTATAATAAAATTTACATTGTATGGACATAATGTGGCATTTCAAACCTCTAAATATATATAAATTCCAATTAAAAGAATTTTGTATAAGGCATCTGATAAGACCATAATTCGTTTGACATGTTAATTTATTGATAGTTTATCGAAATCAATTCCTAAAATTTATAAACTTTACTTACTTACATATTTTATATGCTATATATACATTATCCATCATATCTTTCTAGCAAATCTTCTCATCATTTGTCAAGGTATCAGTAATGCTGATACGTTATAAGATAATATTTATTTTTGAAAGTATCATTAAGAAATATCATCTATCTATAGATAATAAAAATATAATTTTCTTAAAATAATCCATCAACTAAAATTATCGTTGTTATTTTTTTTTTTTATTCCAGCTTATTATATTAATTGTCAAATTGTCACTGCACGTCACTTGCACTTCAAATCCACTTGAAACTTTATTTGCTGACTATTGTAAATACTGTGAATTTTACTGGACCTACAGACGTACTTCATTATGAAAGGTTATGATTACCTCACTGTTTTCATTGTTATGTTTCAATTGATTCATCAAGTTGAATGTTAAAAATATGTGCGACAACAAAACAGGACAATAAATAGAGAAAATAATTAAGAAACAAAAAAAAAAAAGTTGTACAATTGAAAGGATTTTCATATTTTGATTTAAATTATTTATTTCAAAAATTGAAAACATGGTTATGATATTATTAATTATGAAATAATTATCAATTATCAATTTCTATAAATATTAATATTCTTTTTATTATTTTTAATTAAGGTAAATTATGAAAATTCACTATTTATTGACAATATAAAAGACAAAGTGTATAAATTATATACTCTATAGTCTATGGTATCTATATCACGAGTAATTATTTTATATTTCATTAATATTGAATATTTATATGCATTTTATTTTATCTGATGTTTTTATTACTTAGCTGTTAATGCTAATTTTTTTAATCATGTTTTTAAGATTTCAATTGATGCAGCTACATAAATATAGACATTCAGTTAAATCAAAAAATGCGGTGAAATCAGCATATTTTAACGTAACGAAGGAAGTTGCTAAATTTTTGGGGTTTCTTTATTGCTGTAAAGCTCATTTTTCTTCTAGGTAGGAATCTTACTAATATCTATAAAGCATATATTTGACCTAAGACGGAGTATAATTCCCACATATGGGTTGGCGTCTCTCAATCTTCATTAGATTATATGGATAAAATCCAAAATCATGTCCTACGCTTTATTGGTGATTCTGTTATTCAGGTAACCTTTACTCCTCTTAACATACGTCGAAATATTGGAACTTTATCTATCAAATATAGATACAACACCTTGTATGTTATAAGAGTTCTTCTATTGAACTTAAATCAATATTAGCTCGCTTTATTTATAACAATTTCAAAGCAAGACTAAGGATGGTATAAAGTATACTCTAATGTATTCCCGTTTGATAAATATGACCTATATATAATTTGCAACTTTTCAAAAAGAACCTGTACAGGTTTGCTACAAATTTATCTTCCAAGTCTCCGTTATTATCTTATTTTCTTCCAATTCCTCTCTCCATTACCTAAATCAATAATAACTTTGTAAAAAGAAATCCTTTCTTATAGTTTAGGTACCGCATGAAAAAAGTTTGAATTTGTTTGTTTTTAATTTAATTGGGATGTCTCTGGGATTATTTGAAATTTTGTAAATTTTCTTTTAAATGATCCAACAAAATAATTCTTTTTTTCTTAATTTTATTATTAATAATGGATTGAATTGTCAATTTAAGGATATTTAACTGTTAAGGAAAGTCCTACTGATCATTTTCAAATATATTTTTTATACATTTCAAAATTATGTAAAAATAAACATTAACGGTGGGAGGGGTAATATGAATAATAAATAAATAAATAAATAAATTTTGATAGATTGTTTTCTATTATGTTTTTAATGAAGATACTTTTTTTTTTTGTAGAAAAGATATTTAATGATAATATGATACATATAATTAACGTTCACAAATTTTTAAAAAACAGTTTAAGAATTATGGAATTAAAAAATAAAAAATTAATTTACATAAAAAGCCTTACACGGGCCGATCTTTTTTTCTTAAAATAAAAATTAAAGCGTTACTAGTCTCTCTTATGCATATCGAAATATGATCACTTCCTTTGTGTATTTGTTTGTACGTTTGATTAAATTATAAAATTTTCGATTAAAAAAAGATAAATTTTCATCCTTAAGTGTAAAACATTTGAAAAACATAAAGTTTTTTTATTTTTGTATTCATCAGATAGAATTTAATATGTGATACCGTCAGTTAAATGTTTAAAGATATAGAATTATATAATTTGTATTCATCCATTTTTGTGTCATTCGATTTGTTAAAGATATGGCAAATGAAAAATGTTAATATAATGGTGTAGTGATAAGTTTTTCTTTCCCTTATTCATATATACGCATGATGTTAGAAATTATATTATTCAAATGTTTAATTTAATGTGTTGAAATTCACTTGTATTATATATTTAATATAAGCATAGAAAATATTATTTTTATTTGTTTTTAATATTTATATTTAATACATATACTCTTCATTATTGTGTAAGGAAAGTTTCATTTTTAACTCTTAACTAATATCTAATTGCACAACGGGTTACATTACGTAAAAGTATTGGGATAGCTTCAGTATTAAACAAGAAACAATAGTTTTTATGAAATGTCATTCATGTTAAGTATGAACGATTGAGTGTAACTCACATATATGGGAGCATTGGAATTTCTGGATAAATTGAAAAATAAAGCAATTCGTTTAATAAAAGAACCAATCGTCACCGCTCTATCGCGCTCTATCTACTGGGTCTGCACATGCATTAGGTTCTCTCAATCATTTTCTAAGATATTTAACAGAAGTGGAAACTTGTTCCAACGGAATAAAAAATCTGATAGTTCCACTCACTGTTTTCCAACAAGGTGAGCTGCCACTTCCCGCCGCTACGTATTTTAAATCTCTAGATGGCATAATTCAGCATATAGAATTTTGTTTGTGACATCTTTCACTTCGTTTGCTCCCTAAAATTAGGTATGATTATATTTCCAATGTACAACAGTTTAAGCAGCATGTCAACATCTTGGTTTAACACATTTCTACCAATCTTAAACCTATTTTTACTTCATAGTTAAATTTTTTCGTTTCCTAAACAGTATAATAGTTCTGAAGGTCTACTAACCTATTTATTGGTCAAAAACGACTCATACTGTGCCTATTGTGTCTTTTAAGGATTCTCATCTACCCCGATACAAAAAAATGGACCCTTAAGAAGAATCATTTAGACTCTAATGTGCTTATTTGTTTGTAAGATATTCGTTTATATAAATTCTAAAATAAAAAATGCTATAGGTGTAATTTTAAGATGTTTAATGTATTTAAAAGTTAGTATCAGTTGAGATAAAAAATTATTATTATACTTTTTACTGCTCCTCTTTATAGCCGATTTCGATGATTCTCATTTATAATGATCAGAAGGCATTGTTTTCCTCTGCTAAATCTTTCATGCAGAAATGCTTTAAGTAATTCTTTTTCACTACATAATTAGACCGACCAAGTCATTGTAATTTTAATAAATTTGAGAAAAAGGTCTTGCCGATTTATTGCATAATTAAACTTAAATGTACTTATAAATTTAATGAAGCAACTTTTGTTGTTTTTTGCAATATAATTAATTAATAATCAATTATACCAATCTGTATGATTAAATCATTATTATAATTATGTTGTTTTTTTTCCAATATCAAAATTATCATTATAATTTGTATATTTCTGCAATACTTTCGCCTATTTTTTTTTGTCTTACTCTTTAATTAAAACGAAGTAGGTACATGTTAAGGTAGAAATTACCTTTCTGTTAAACTGTGTATACTTAATGTAAGAAAAACAAAAAAAAAAAAATTCAATTGAAAAATTTTTAATTAAAATTTAATTACGGAAAAGAGTTTCATTTTAATTTTTATTTTTCATAATGTGAACTTCTCTAAAAAAACAAAATAGTTATTTTCTTCTTCTATACCCTTTTAATTAATCCTATTAAAATTAGTAGTTTTAGGTTGTATTTTAATTTATCATTTATAGGTAATTTTAATTTCTAAATAAACTTTCATTAAAAAAACAAAAATTGTTAAATAAATAGGAAAAAAGAAAAGTTTAATTACATGATTGAACCGTTTAATATATATAAGTTCAATTGCAATACCAATAATCGTTCAAATTTTTTGTATAACATTATTAGTTTTTTTACATTTTCAACCAATTTTGTAACAAAATTTAAAAAAAATTTATTTATTATTTTTAATTTGTCCGGCCCTTTCGGTCTGTTCACAAAACTTTTACATACTTTAAGATAAAACAGTGAAATTTTAGCAATAGTTCAATCTTCTATATATCACCATTACGAGCTATAGATTATTAAAATTTAAAAATAAGTTCGATCAATGTTAAAAATATTTAGGTTCGATCAAAGTTTTTAACTTGAGTTCTACGGAAGCGGTACCAAATATTATTTTTCAAAATCTTGCCTTTTAAAATATTGCTTTTCCTAAAATCTTTCTTCCCAAAATCTTCTTTTTCCTAAATATATTGCTATATCTTGCTATTTTTAAGGGTTTGGTTCAATGAGAGTATAGCGCTTTTTTGCGGAGCCGCAAAATTATTTCAAATAAATGATTTTACAGTGTAATCAGCACTTTTTTTTGGGACGCAGCAAAGTTTATATATTTATGTAATATTCTAATTTAGAAGGGGTTTTTGGTGGACTACAAAATTAAGCAGCGCAAATAAAATTTAAAAATAAAAAAAGATAACACAAGATTTTAATTAATTTTGGAATCAAGAATTATTCCTTAATAAAATTTGATATTTATATTTGTCGAACTCGTTGTATTTATTAAAGGCTTAAAGTTATAGATACATAAAATTTCAGATTATGCAAATTGATTTACCTAAGTACCGATCGATATAACTTTTTTTCAATCCTAATCTCAGATTTCCATGTAATTTCCATAATTCATTTGACTTTTATCATTATGCAATTAAGATTAAAACTCAACCGACGGTTTAGACTTACACAAAATAAGCATCTATTCATTAAACTTACGATATTTGTATTTGTTTACAAAAAAAAATTGCCCTAGTCATTTATTATAAAGTTCATAAAAAATTAGTAATAATTCTTTTGATTAATTCTATGATTCTTCTTCTAATTTTTTTTTTATCAATCACATACCACTTCTGTAAATGGTAGCCTTTTGATCTTATAAGCGCATCAATTACACTTCAACAAAGATGGAGTGTAACTTACAAAAACTCTGTATCATATTTTATTTACTTGTTATTTTAATTCAAAAAAAAAAATTTTATAAACCTTACAAATAGAATCCAAGAATAGAAAGGAAAGAAAATTAAAAAAATTTCATTCAGAAAAAAAAAATATAATTTGTTTTAATTTTGTTTTAAAAATTAATTTCAAATAAAAACCATTTCTAAATAAATACTTTTTTATTATTTACTTTCACATCTACGCAAAAAATGTATTGTAATCGTTAAGAAATAAGTTCAATGTGTTTTATCAGCACTTTTGCTTGAAAGAAATTTTCAAGAATCACAACCTAAAATTCTAAATTTGAAGATTTATAACGAAATATTCTTAAACAATTCAATAAAATTAGTAGAGGTAAATTGATTGAATAAAACGGCGTTAAAGCAAAGTGACGATGTTTCATTTTCAGAAATACGTGATCCTATATAGATGTTCCTAGAATTTTAATTATGTAAATGCTATATATGTACAAGAAAGTACAGAATTGGTAAAGGGAGATGAGATAAAAGTTTAAAATAATATATTGTAAATAAATAATAAATCTCGAGGCTCTAATTATGTAGCAACGGCCAGAGCTTTAAAAATATAATGGTGATAATGACACATTCTCAAGCTATCTTGGGAAAACAAATTGTGAAAAACGAAATGAAAGCAAGTTGAATAACGCTTTCTAATGCCAAACAATTATTACTTATATTATATTATATGATATACATATTAAACAACCGATAAATCTCGACATGCCAGAAACGCAGCTGATGATGGATAACGTCAAAAAGTTAAATCATTTTAACGGACCCAGGAGACTTTCAAATGTCATATTTCTTTATTTATAAGTAAAAAATTTAATGAAAAATTTATTTATGCTAAAATTGTTTTTTTTATTCTAATGCCAATCATGTTGAAAGTAGCCACAAAAAAATTTCAAACACGCAACATTCACGTTCTTGAAATTTCCAAACGTCACAGACACGTCATTCACTTGCAACCTAACCAAGCCATACGTTTATAAGGTACACTTAATAGATATATAAATCAAAATTTCGGCTTCTTAAAATACTACTCATCTTAACCTGCGTTTAAAAAGTAAATGTGATTATTTTTTTTTTTTCTATTTCAATATTGAAAATTATGTACAATGAAATTTCTTTTAAAGAAAAATTTATTATGGAAAATGATGGAAAATGAAAAAAAAACAAAAAAAATGTAATATCATTTTGAAAGTAAAATTAAAAAAATCTTAAAATACGATATGAAATCCATAATATTTCGTTATGTTACAACAACAACAACAAAGATTGCAAAAGTAAAAATATAATATTATTACAGAAAATTATATTTGAAAAAAAAAGAAAGTAAATTTAATTTTTTCTATATTGTTTTTGTTATTAGATATTATTTCAATAAAGTAAAATTACAACTTAAACTTGCGTCACGATATATTATTAGATTTAGAGCAGGGATAATGAATTAGTGAAATTATTTTCATAATAAATTATTTCAATTCCCTTTAAAAATTTTTTTTTAATTTTTACTTTTAACTAAAAACCATTTAAGTAATAAACACAATTCCGACCACAGACCACTCGCGAAATTCGTTTCGCCCAACTATTTTTCGTTAAATGAAACATAATTGTAGCGAAACAAAAATCAAAAATATATATTAGGTATATAGTTATTCATTCAAACACTCGGAAAAATTTTTAATGCATTCGGAAATATCACTCATTAATTGATCGCACTTGATTACCTGTCAAATTTGTAGGTTACTCTTGACTACATAAAATGTTGCATTACATGTAAGAAAAGAAGCATATAGGTTTGACAACGCCCTTATATTCACTTTTATCTACCGTAGAATTTTCCATTTTAATTTTCAACATTAGCATGCATATATTATTGAAGAAATTCTTATTCTTGTATTTGCCTTTCCGTAAGAGGCCGAAATGAGTTGAAAATGTCTCTTTCCATAAGGACATATTATTTAACCCATATGTGTTTTAGGCCTACTGATCTTATAAAAAAATCTATTATATATAATTAAGCTTGTATAGTTAAATCAAGTTTTTTTATTTAATAACTCTTAGTCTATATATCAGATTTGTTTCTTTTGTTTTAATGTAATACAATAATATGATGTATTTGTAAGAATAATCGTAATCGTATCGTTAGTAGTAATACTGTTAGTGTAGTACTCTATAATATGATATAATTTTCATGTCAAAAGCATGAATTTTATGCTCTACATACATTTCAGACATAAAAAACTAGAAATAAAAAAAAAAATATCAAATCTAAAAAAAATCTAATGTAATCAATCCTTGAAGTTAAAAACTAAATCAAGTCATCAATATCATCATCATCATTGCTTCATATAATATTATATTATTACTAGAAAATCCCCTGTGCAATTGCACAATTTCTATAGATTCAAAAACATTTGCGGTATCATACTGACTCCCTTAATAAACTACCTAAAAATTTCATTTTTACATCAGCACCATTAAAAAAACTTTGGTATCACTTACTTACTTGATGTAATAGAAAAAAACATAAAACAAATCTGAACACATAAAATTAAAAATGTTAGGAACAGTTTATTAATTTTTTCACGCCGTTTTTTCGTGGCGGTAATTTTTGACAGTTTTTTAATCATTGAGAAAAAATGGTCCAAGCTAAAAACACATTCAGGGTAAAAGTTCGTGCCGATATCTCAAAAATTGTTTGAAAAATATGTATAAAGTGCACAATAAAAACCGGCGAAAAGCCAACCAACACCAACCGCTACGACATTTTTATTTTTGTTACATTTAAAATAATTCCAATAATCGAAATAATTTTAATATTTGTTAAAATTTTACCAGACTCTCTATTTTTCTTTAGTTTAAAAAAAAAATTTTTATGTCGATAAAAACAGTTGTTTTCGCCGCGAATTACTTTAATTACCAAAACTACTTTCAAGTCTTTTGCGTTTATTTTTTTTTTTGCTTGAAAAAAATTTGCTGAATTTATTTTATTTAAATGTAATTTGGAAGAGGTCCTTAGTATATTTAATAAAAGATTCATGTCTCTGATAATGTAATTTCATAAATTTTCGGGGCCTTTTTTTTTGTGTGGGTCGTTTTCGACAGCTTTTTAATTTAATGGTCTAATAATAAATTAGTACAAAATTATGAATCTATTTTGAGAGAAGGCATCTAAAATGATATTTCCTATGTTATTTTTTCTCTTTTTTTTAAGAAAAATATCCATTTCTAAAATATTTAGTAAGTTTCTGATTTCTGTTATGAAATATAATTAGCTAAGTCTGCCGAATTTTATATTAATAAAAAAAATTCGAATATTTTATGTTATATCAAAAATTCAGCTTAAAAAATCAAAATTCCAACCTAAATAAACAAAACTACTTTAAAGTCTGTTGCGAAACTTTTACCAGCTTTTATAATAGTGAAAACAAAATCAAGAATAAAATCGGCCTATTATTTTTTTTCTTATAAATATAAGGCTTACTATAAACTTTGCTCTTTTCATTTTCAGGTCTTTTAATTTTATTAAGAGTATTTTTATTTTTTTCAATACAAAGAGTCATTTGAAAACTGCCAGCAGAAGATTAATAATTTATTTTTAATTTACCGCTGCGACCAGTTCATAATGGATGTGGCGGTCAAATTTAAAAATTAAAAATTTGCTTTAAATTTTGTGTCGAAAGTACTTTTTAAAAAGTAAACATTTGTGTCTCTGATAAGACTTTTAGTCCAAGATTTGTGTCTCTGATAATAAAATTTTAAATTATTAAATAAATATACAGAAATATCATCTTTGCCAGTTTAGTTTACATTCAGTGTTAGTGGTTTATTATAGAAATAAAATATTTTTTTTTTACATCTTGTGTGTCTGGTATTAATATCTATATGATATTTAATATCTTGTGTGAATTGGTATTATCAGAGACTACATAGAGATGTACAAATTCATACAAAAATTTGTACTAATTTTTTTTCAAACGGGCCAGCTAAAACTGGCTAGTTTTAAAAATTTTAAAGCACAGAAATATTTGATTTGTGTCATAGCTAAAAGAATTTAGTGAAAACCAGAATCTTCTGTAAAATCTGGTGTAAAATGTAAAAATTATCATTCATATATTTTATGCATTTACAAAATTTTTTTATCTTTGTGAATTAAACCAGATTAAACCATAATCATTATATTGTGTATATTATCAGAAATTCAATCATTAATTTCAGGTATTATATTATCTGATCTGATTAACAAATCTTATTTTTTTCCATGGCTAACAATATTATTAATGGTCTAATAATAAATTAGTACAAAATTATGAATCTTTTGTGAGAGAAGGCGTCTAAAATGACATTTTCTATGTAATTTTTTTCTTTTTTTTTTTAAGAAAAATATCCGTTTCTATAATATTTAGTAAGTTTCTGACTTCTGTTATGAAATATAATTATTTAAGTCTGCCTAATTTTATATTAATAAAAAAATTTCGAATATTTTATGTTATACCAGTTCTACCGAAAATTTAGTTTAAAAATCTAAATTTCAACCTAAATAAACAAAACTATTTTAAAGTCTGTTACGAAGCACCAGCTTTTATACTAATGAAAACAAAATCAAGAATAAAATCGGCCTATTATTTTTTTCTAATAAATATGAGGTTTACTATAAACTTTGCTCACTCTCACTTTTTCACTTTCAGGCGCTTTAATTTTATTAAGAGTACCTATTTTTATTTTTTTTTTCCAAAACAAAGATTGAAAACGCCAACAGAAGATTAATAATTTATTTTTAATTTACCGCTGCGACCAGTTCATAATGGACGTAGCGGTCAAATTTAAAAATTAAAAATTTGCTGAATTTATTTTGATTGAAAATGTGTTTTTTAAGTATGTATGTACTTTTGACTGTACTCACTTTTAATGAACGGTTTGTGTCTCTGACAATAATTCTAGTGGAAAATTTAGTCTCTGGTAATAATATTTACTAAATTTATTTATATTTTTAATTAACGGTTTGCGTCTCTTGATAATACTTTGAGTTAAAGATTCGTATCTCTGGTAATAAAACTTTAAATTATTAAATAAATAGTAAAAAAGCCTTATTAAAGGGTATAAGTAGAAAAATAAAGCTTTTGTGAAAGTTTCCTCAGTTTTATGAACAATTTAATTTTAGTAAATTTATTCAAATACTTATATGTATTATATTTAGATATTGATAAATGTAAAATTTATTGCTAAAGTGTTTTAAATAATGAAAAACCTCAATGATGCTGTGAAGTAGTTTCTTTCAAAAATGTAATAAAAATGATTATTTAATAAATCTCATCTCTTGTAAATTTCTTTGTCAAGCTTTGGATTAAAAAACCAAAGGTTGGATTAAAAACCAATGGTAAATAAATTTTTGCCAATAGTATCAAAAATTTTCGCTTCGAAAAAATACAGTATCAAACTTTATAATTTTGAAACTAAACTACACTGATCTGATGCATTTGCCTAATTATAATATATAGTACACTTGTTATATTTTTCTATGGTTGCCATAGCAAATGCTTCAAAACTTTCTTTGTTATATTTTTCAAACAAATTTTTACTCTATCCGTAATAATATTCTGTCTCTTTATCTATCGCTTTCTCTACAAAATCTTCACACCGTAAGTTTTACGCACCTTTTATGTAAAACAATAAAAATTGGCTGTGCATATAATGTTGAAGTTTTAGAAAATAAAAATCATAAAAGAAGCATAAAATTAAGAAAATGTTACACATTCAAAATTTAATTGAAAATTGTGATTTTATAATTTAAATTGCGCTCCTTTAAAAGCTTTGGTTTTACGCACCGCTTTATTTTTTTATAATTTCTACTTAAAAATGCAACTCTTTAAAAACTTTGATTTATGCACTGTCTTGTTTTTTCATTCTTTTTATAGCATAACATTTTAATTCTTTTTTTCTATCTGTTATGTACCTAAATATCAGATGTACGTTTCTTTCTTTTCATAGCATAGCATTTAATATTTCTTTTTCTATCTGTTATGTACGTAAATATCAGAGGTATGTTTTTTCATTTAAAATCATAACATTTTAATAGTTCTTTTTTTCTTTAAAAATATTTAAAAACAGTCAAAGTAACATTTTTTGTTCTCTTTTTTTTCTATTCGTTTTTATTTTTCTTCGCAGTATTACATTTATTTTTTTTTGTTTTCTGTTATTTACGTACGCTAAGTATTTCTTTTATTTTTTTTAAATATTAAATTTATACATACAGTCTATTTAAAAAATATAAATTATAACCTATAGAACATTCTGAATTTTTTTTTTGTTCGTTTATGTTTACCGTCCATTCATTCATATAAATAACTGTTGCCTATACAAAAAATAATAAATCTATAATAAATCTAATATATGTATACTCCTATTTTTATTCATATATCTATATTATGGGCTAAACTTCTGATTCTAAAATTGTACTATATTATGGCAAAATTTTTAAAAAATTAAGAAAATGTTACTTAGCAAAATTTAAATAAAAATATTATTGCAATTTTATAATGTTCTACTTAAAAATCTGAACCTTTAAAAACTTTGATTTATACACTGCCTTGTTTTTCCTTTCTTTTCATAGCATAACATTTTGATATTTCTTTTTTTCTATCTGTTATGTACCTCAATATCAGATGGACTTTTCGTTCTTTTCATAGCATAACATTTTTTTTTTTCCTTTTTCTATCTGTTATGTAGGTACGTAAATATCAGACGTATGTTTTTTTTCTTTTAAAATCATAACATTTTAATAGTTCTTTTTTTCTTTAAAAATATTTAAAAACAATCAAAGTAACATTTTTGTTCTCTTTTTTTTCTATTCGTTTTTATTTTTCTTCGCAGTATTACATTTTACTTTTTTTTTTTTGTTTTCTGTTATTTTTTTTAAGTATTAAATTTATACATCAGTCTATTTAAAAAATATAAATTATAACCTATAGAACATTCTGAATTTTTTTTTTGTTCGTTTATGTTTACCGTCCATTCATTCATATAAATAACTGTTGCCTATATAAAAATTAATAAATCTATAATAAATCTAATATATGTATACCCATATTTTTATTCATATATCTCTATATTATGGGCTAAACTTCTGATTCTAAAATTGTACTATATTATGGCAAAATTTTTAAAAAATTAAGAAAATGTTACTTAGCAAAATTTAAATAAAAATATTATTGCAATTTTATAATGTTCTACTTAAAAATACGACCCTCTAAAAACTTTGATTTATACACTGCCTTGTTTTTTCTTTCATTTCATAGCATAACATTATAATATTTATTGTTTTCTATCTTTTATATGGGTAAATATCAGATGTACGTTTCTTTCTTTTCATAGTATAACATTTGTTAAATTAACATTTAACATAACAGGAGGGCACGCTACTCAGCAGCAGCAACTTGTCTTTTATTATATTTAGATATACAGAAATATCATCATTGCCAGTTTAGTTTACATTCAGTGTGAGTGTTTTATTATAGATATAAAATATTTTTTTTTACATGTTGGCAAGGTCTCGCCAACATCTTGTGTATTATATTATAGACTAGAAAATCCCCTGTGCAATTGCACAATTTCTATAGATTCAAAAACATTTGCGGTATCATACTGACTCCCTTAATAAACTACCTAAAAATTTCATTTTTACATCAGCACCATTAAAAAAACTTTGGTATCACTTACTTACTTGATGTAATAGAAAAAAACATAAAACAAATCTGAACACATAAAATTAAAAATGTTAGGAACAGTTTATTAATTTTTTCACGCCGTTTTTTCGTGGCGGTAATTTTTGACAGTTTTTTAATCATTGAGAAAAAATGGTCCAAGCTAAAAACACATTCAGGGTAAAAGTTCGTGCCGATATCTCAAAAATTGTTTGAAAAATATGTATAAAGTGCACAATAAAAACCGGCGAAAAGCCAACCAACACCAACCGCTACGACATTTTTATTTTTGTTACATTTAAAATAATTCCAATAATCGAAATAATTTTAATATTTGTTAAAATTTTACCAGACTCTCTATTTTTCTTTAGTTTAAAAAAAAAATTTTTATGTCGATAAAAACAGTTGTTTTCGCCGCGAATTACTTTAATTACCAAAACTACTTTCAAGTCTTTTGCGTTTATTTTTTTTTTTGCTTGAAAAAAATTTGCTGAATTTATTTTATTTAAATGTAATTTGGAAGAGGTCCTTAGTATATTTAATAAAAGATTCATGTCTCTGATAATGTAATTTCATAAATTTTCGGGGCCTTTTTTTTTGTGTGGGTCGTTTTCGACAGCTTTTTAATTTAATGGTCTAATAATAAATTAGTACAAAATTATGAATCTATTTTGAGAGAAGGCATCTAAAATGATATTTCCTATGTTATTTTTTCTCTTTTTTTTAAGAAAAATATCCATTTCTAAAATATTTAGTAAGTTTCTGATTTCTGTTATGAAATATAATTAGCTAAGTCTGCCGAATTTTATATTAATAAAAAAAATTCGAATATTTTATGTTATATCAAAAATTCAGCTTAAAAAATCAAAATTCCAACCTAAATAAACAAAACTACTTTAAAGTCTGTTGCGAAACTTTTACCAGCTTTTATAATAGTGAAAACAAAATCAAGAATAAAATCGGCCTATTATTTTTTTTCTTATAAATATAAGGCTTACTATAAACTTTGCTCTTTTCATTTTCAGGTCTTTTAATTTTATTAAGAGTATTTTTATTTTTTTCAATACAAAGAGTCATTTGAAAACTGCCAGCAGAAGATTAATAATTTATTTTTAATTTACCGCTGCGACCAGTTCATAATGGATGTGGCGGTCAAATTTAAAAATTAAAAATTTGCTTTAAATTTTGTGTCGAAAGTACTTTTTAAAAAGTAAACATTTGTGTCTCTGATAAGACTTTTAGTCCAAGATTTGTGTCTCTGATAATAAAATTTTAAATTATTAAATAAATATACAGAAATATCATCTTTGCCAGTTTAGTTTACATTCAGTGTTAGTGGTTTATTATAGAAATAAAATATTTTTTTTTTACATCTTGTGTGTCTGGTATTAATATCTATATGATATTTAATATCTTGTGTGAATTGGTATTATCAGAGACTACATAGAGATGTACAAATTCATACAAAAATTTGTACTAATTTTTTTTCAAACGGGCCAGCTAAAACTGGCTAGTTTTAAAAATTTTAAAGCACAGAAATATTTGATTTGTGTCATAGCTAAAAGAATTTAGTGAAAACCAGAATCTTCTGTAAAATCTGGTGTAAAATGTAAAAATTATCATTCATATATTTTATGCATTTACAAAATTTTTTTATCTTTGTGAATTAAACCAGATTAAACCATAATCATTATATTGTGTATATTATCAGAAATTCAATCATTAATTTCAGGTATTATATTATCTGATCTGATTAACAAATCTTATTTTTTTCCATGGCTAACAATATTATTAATGGTCTAATAATAAATTAGTACAAAATTATGAATCTTTTGTGAGAGAAGGCGTCTAAAATGACATTTTCTATGTAATTTTTTTCTTTTTTTTTTTAAGAAAAATATCCGTTTCTATAATATTTAGTAAGTTTCTGACTTCTGTTATGAAATATAATTATTTAAGTCTGCCTAATTTTATATTAATAAAAAAATTTCGAATATTTTATGTTATACCAGTTCTACCGAAAATTTAGTTTAAAAATCTAAATTTCAACCTAAATAAACAAAACTATTTTAAAGTCTGTTACGAAGCACCAGCTTTTATACTAATGAAAACAAAATCAAGAATAAAATCGGCCTATTATTTTTTTCTAATAAATATGAGGTTTACTATAAACTTTGCTCACTCTCACTTTTTCACTTTCAGGCGCTTTAATTTTATTAAGAGTACCTATTTTTATTTTTTTTTTCCAAAACAAAGATTGAAAACGCCAACAGAAGATTAATAATTTATTTTTAATTTACCGCTGCGACCAGTTCATAATGGACGTAGCGGTCAAATTTAAAAATTAAAAATTTGCTGAATTTATTTTGATTGAAAATGTGTTTTTTAAGTATGTATGTACTTTTGACTGTACTCACTTTTAATGAACGGTTTGTGTCTCTGACAATAATTCTAGTGGAAAATTTAGTCTCTGGTAATAATATTTACTAAATTTATTTATATTTTTAATTAACGGTTTGCGTCTCTTGATAATACTTTGAGTTAAAGATTCGTATCTCTGGTAATAAAACTTTAAATTATTAAATAAATAGTAAAAAAGCCTTATTAAAGGGTATAAGTAGAAAAATAAAGCTTTTGTGAAAGTTTCCTCAGTTTTATGAACAATTTAATTTTAGTAAATTTATTCAAATACTTATATGTATTATATTTAGATATTGATAAATGTAAAATTTATTGCTAAAGTGTTTTAAATAATGAAAAACCTCAATGATGCTGTGAAGTAGTTTCTTTCAAAAATGTAATAAAAATGATTATTTAATAAATCTCATCTCTTGTAAATTTCTTTGTCAAGCTTTGGATTAAAAAACCAAAGGTTGGATTAAAAACCAATGGTAAATAAATTTTTGCCAATAGTATCAAAAATTTTCGCTTCGAAAAAATACAGTATCAAACTTTATAATTTTGAAACTAAACTACACTGATCTGATGCATTTGCCTAATTATAATATATAGTACACTTGTTATATTTTTCTATGGTTGCCATAGCAAATGCTTCAAAACTTTCTTTGTTATATTTTTCAAACAAATTTTTACTCTATCCGTAATAATATTCTGTCTCTTTATCTATCGCTTTCTCTACAAAATCTTCACACCGTAAGTTTTACGCACCTTTTATGTAAAACAATAAAAATTGGCTGTGCATATAATGTTGAAGTTTTAGAAAATAAAAATCATAAAAGAAGCATAAAATTAAGAAAATGTTACACATTCAAAATTTAATTGAAAATTGTGATTTTATAATTTAAATTGCGCTCCTTTAAAAGCTTTGGTTTTACGCACCGCTTTATTTTTTTATAATTTCTACTTAAAAATGCAACTCTTTAAAAACTTTGATTTATGCACTGTCTTGTTTTTTCATTCTTTTTATAGCATAACATTTTAATTCTTTTTTTCTATCTGTTATGTACCTAAATATCAGATGTACGTTTCTTTCTTTTCATAGCATAGCATTTAATATTTCTTTTTCTATCTGTTATGTACGTAAATATCAGAGGTATGTTTTTTCATTTAAAATCATAACATTTTAATAGTTCTTTTTTTCTTTAAAAATATTTAAAAACAGTCAAAGTAACATTTTTTGTTCTCTTTTTTTTCTATTCGTTTTTATTTTTCTTCGCAGTATTACATTTATTTTTTTTTGTTTTCTGTTATTTACGTACGCTAAGTATTTCTTTTATTTTTTTTAAATATTAAATTTATACATACAGTCTATTTAAAAAATATAAATTATAACCTATAGAACATTCTGAATTTTTTTTTTGTTCGTTTATGTTTACCGTCCATTCATTCATATAAATAACTGTTGCCTATACAAAAAATAATAAATCTATAATAAATCTAATATATGTATACTCCTATTTTTATTCATATATCTATATTATGGGCTAAACTTCTGATTCTAAAATTGTACTATATTATGGCAAAATTTTTAAAAAATTAAGAAAATGTTACTTAGCAAAATTTAAATAAAAATATTATTGCAATTTTATAATGTTCTACTTAAAAATCTGAACCTTTAAAAACTTTGATTTATACACTGCCTTGTTTTTCCTTTCTTTTCATAGCATAACATTTTGATATTTCTTTTTTTCTATCTGTTATGTACCTCAATATCAGATGGACTTTTCGTTCTTTTCATAGCATAACATTTTTTTTTTTCCTTTTTCTATCTGTTATGTAGGTACGTAAATATCAGACGTATGTTTTTTTTCTTTTAAAATCATAACATTTTAATAGTTCTTTTTTTCTTTAAAAATATTTAAAAACAATCAAAGTAACATTTTTGTTCTCTTTTTTTTCTATTCGTTTTTATTTTTCTTCGCAGTATTACATTTTACTTTTTTTTTTTTGTTTTCTGTTATTTTTTTTAAGTATTAAATTTATACATCAGTCTATTTAAAAAATATAAATTATAACCTATAGAACATTCTGAATTTTTTTTTTGTTCGTTTATGTTTACCGTCCATTCATTCATATAAATAACTGTTGCCTATATAAAAATTAATAAATCTATAATAAATCTAATATATGTATACCCATATTTTTATTCATATATCTCTATATTATGGGCTAAACTTCTGATTCTAAAATTGTACTATATTATGGCAAAATTTTTAAAAAATTAAGAAAATGTTACTTAGCAAAATTTAAATAAAAATATTATTGCAATTTTATAATGTTCTACTTAAAAATACGACCCTCTAAAAACTTTGATTTATACACTGCCTTGTTTTTTCTTTCATTTCATAGCATAACATTATAATATTTATTGTTTTCTATCTTTTATATGGGTAAATATCAGATGTACGTTTCTTTCTTTTCATAGTATAACATTTGTTAAATTAACATTTAACATAACAGGAGGGCACGCTACTCAGCAGCAGCAACTTGTCTTTTATTATATTTAGATATACAGAAATATCATCATTGCCAGTTTAGTTTACATTCAGTGTGAGTGTTTTATTATAGATATAAAATATTTTTTTTTACATGTTGGCAAGGTCTCGCCAACATCTTGTGTATTATATTATAGATATGTTTATAAGTAGATGTATATATAAAAAATATTGTTAATAGACGAGTATCTAAGATCGACAATGATGTCTGATAGTCGACTTGAATACTTTAAAGATTTTTTTTTTTTTGTTTTGTCTTGATAAGTTTGGAATTTCTAATAAAAACAATTGAAAAAACGAATAGATGGATAGATAAAATATATATATATATATATATTATATATAAATACATATATATTTATGTATATGTATAGATATATGTATTGATGAATGAATTGATACCTTTAATATTAAGTACTAATTTCGTTCATAAAAAAAAAACTTTCATTTTTTCAATTTCAATAAAAATAAAAAATCATTTAAAGAATATAATTAAAAATGGAAATTCAAAAAAAAAGAATACGATTAATCGCGATAAAGTTAAGTTCAATGAATATTTAGATATTTACGATAATTTTCCATATATGTATAACACAATTTTAATATAAAAATCACATTTCTTACTTTATTAAGAAGCCACGATTTTTTATATTGTTTTAATTTAAATATAAAATTTGGCAATTTTTGTTTAAACATTTATATATAGGTATATA
Source organism: Poecilobothrus nobilitatus (assembly GCA_947095535.1). Classification (NCBI taxonomy): domain Eukaryota; kingdom Metazoa; phylum Arthropoda; class Insecta; order Diptera; family Dolichopodidae; genus Poecilobothrus; species Poecilobothrus nobilitatus. Next base: position 276,258,668 of record OX352772.1, read on the forward strand.
TATATGTATATATATATATATATATATATACACATTTTGTAAAACAATATCAAAATTATCCTCTTGAAAATTTTATAATCAAAATTCAATTCAAAATTGAAAAATTTGTAATCATAAAATTAATGAAAATCTACTTTAGTTTCAAAACAGAAAGTGAAATCTAATTGAACAAAAGGTTATTAATTTTTTTTTTTTTTTTACTGTATAAATACTGTATAAATAATAGTGGATTTTTATTTTTATAATTTTTAACGTGCTGACGAAACTCCAGGAAGGATTCCTTTATACAACGTCACTCTAGGTTTGTTGAAATAGGAGAGGAAGTGGGGGAGGAAAATAGGATAATTGAAGGGAGTTGGAAAGTAAATAACGACGAACAATGGAAAAGTTTCTCTTTGAATAATTAGAAATTATAGAATAGAACATAAGCGACAGTATGGAAAATAGATTAGATGGAAGTATGCTCCACATTTTAGAAGATCACACAAAAAAAAAATATATAAACCGACATTGACGAGTTAATATAAAAGCATTTAATAAGTTCACTTAACCAGTTTTTAAAACACAGAGGAATATAATATATGGTGTGGAAATAGGTCATTCCACCTTTTCTTGTGTTAATTTGAAATTGTTTGTGAGAAACTATTATTGATTTTAATTCAATAGAACAAGTGTCATTACCTACAAGATGTCTATAAAGAATACAATCATTATCTACAAGATGTCTATTCGAAAATTAGCCGCAAGAATTTATTTTGATCTTTGGCGTGGTAGCTCAGTGAAGATTGTGGAAAGCCAGCTTAAATATGAGAATTGCTATCGATCTTAGGTCGATTATATGTTTTATAGAAAATATATTAGACAGATCATTAAATATAAAGTAATCCAAACATTCGACAGTATTTTTAGCTACATTAAAAATATCCTTATTCCACAGTAATTTTTTAATTGAGCTGTGTGCTAAAATATTAAGATTTTTCAATCGTTTAAAAGTTTCTTTTTCAACTTCGCTGAACTGCATCAAATTAATTTCTAACTCGAATCAGCTATTTTTAATAAATCATGGTTGATCAAGGTAGTCATCATTCATCACATTTCTATTTAGGATGATTGCGTTTAATGTGACATTAGATTTCCTTAAGAAATCGTAGAATGGCGCCAGGGTACTGTTCTCTGGGAAGCTATAAATTACGTTGAGAGAACGTGCTGAGAAAATGTTCACTAAATTTGTTCAACTTTATTTGTAATTTAATATTATTTTATAAACGTTGTATTTAAGGAAAATACTTTTATTTAAAAACAAAAACTTATCATCTCTATAATCTCTATCTAAAAAGTTGTAATAATTTTTTGAAACAAAAGACTCGCAAATATGTCACAAAGGTATTTAAAATATCACAAAAATATTAATTTTGAAATCATTTCTAACACTGTAAAACTGTATATGATAAACATAATTTAAAGATGTGACAGGAAACTAATAAATGATCAGGATTTTAAAATTTTGACCTACCAAATATTTATATATGATGTTAGAAGTGTTTAATTTTAGGGGACGATTTGATTTTTGAAATACATAAATAACTACTCTGAACTATACAAAAATGAATGCAATCGGAACCAACCATTTTTTGAAGAACCAAGGAAAATTTTTTTGATGAAAGGGGCTTTGAAATAAAAGCTTTAAGGTAAAAATTGTGATTTATGTGATTTTTTACTTTAATTTTTCTTTCGTAAAAACAAAAAAAGATAAAATTTGTATCTTCTAATAAAAACTTAATATGTATATTAAATGACATCTTTAAATGATAATTTCGAAAAATTATTTATTAGAGACATATTTTGTTTAACTATATATAAGAAAAATCTTATTTTAGTAAATTTGAATAAATTTAACATTCAAATTAACATTTTGTTATTTAATCGCAGTATAATTTAAAATTTTTTTTTTGTAAATTTATCTGTAATGTTAAATCTAAATGTTTATTATATTTCATATTAAAAAAATTATTAATGTTTTTTGTGTTCCTTTTACAAGAAAAGAATAGATGTGAGTAGTTGAGAGTAGGTTGTAAATGGAACGCTAATTTAACATAACCGTATTTACTTCTATAATGTACTCTTCTCTAAGGTTGGTGTTTATTAGGAGTAGGAAAGAGTAGTTTCCAGTGGAGTTAGACAATGGGTTAATTTAAACTAACAAAAAAGATTCGTAAGCTGTTAAGATTTTTCTCTTAAGATTCTTGAAGTAGTCGACATCCATCTTAAAAGTCAATTATAAGTTACCTCTTATTAAGTTAAAAGTTCATGTGACTAAATTAGATTTACTTTTAAAATTTCAATATATACAAAAATTGCTTTAAGGCTAATTTTGTTTTTGGAAAATTTTTATGAAAATCAGTTTTTTAATTTAATGTGAAATAAAAGGAATTTATTCAAAAATTCAATTGTACAGTAGTGTAAAGTTTTTTGAAAAATTTATTAAACCTTTTCTTTTCAACTCCTACGGAAAGAAAATATAAAATTAAAAATAAATTCAATTTTTAAAACTAGATCATATAATGGATGCAAAAATATGCGAAAAAAAAAATTTTCATTTTTCATTTTCATTTTTTCTTTAATTTATATGCAAATTAATTTTTTTTTCTTCCGATTCCGAAATGACCATCTGTTGACATTGTAACCTATAGAGTGTATACTTCATAACAATTTTATTTTTTTTTTCTTATAAATTCATTATTTTCCTAATTCTGAACAACTTCCAATTTTAATATCCTACATTTTTTTTTTTTAATTCAATAAGCTTATATAAAATCCATCCTTTTCTCCGGATATATAATAATGTTATGTTGTTTTACTATATTGCGGGGAGGATAAAAGAAAATTAAATATTTTCCTTGTGAATAAAAAAACTTTTTTCATATTTTTTTCTACTTTGTTTTTGTTTTTATTTTTAATGTCTCAATTTTCTATTTCGTTTCTTTTTAAATATTTTTTTGTTTTTTTTTTTTCTGGTTTTTTTTAATAAATTTTTCATTACAAATGATTGGAGTCTAACCAACCCTTAAGGCAATTTTTCTAGATATGAAATTTACATAACCCCTGATTCATGGTGTAACTAACTTATGACCAGTTTTATTGAATCAATTGCCACAATTTGATCTCTCAACAACATTTTGATAATCTTTCAAACTTTTTTTTTCTTTTTTGACCTTATTTGTAAACAGTTAAAAAGAGGAAACTGTTTGTTCTATGCATTACGATAACCTAATAAATTTGCATATTAATTTCATAATTTTAATATTGAAAAAGAAAAAGAAGAAAAGAATAGAGAAATTTGAAAAAAATAAAAACTTTGAAAACACTAAAACGCAAATTTTCTTGAAAAATTATTATAAAACAACCTGTTTAGCAACAACAAACAACAAGGACAGGTTAAAACGCAAATTTCGACAAAACGCGATATAAATTTGTTTTTCTTTAAAGAAAAAATGAAATTATGTTACAACAAATTTACAAAATAAACATCTTTTTTTGTTATTGTGACCCAATTATATCACAAAAAAAACTAGTGTAGAATAATTTCATTTTTTTACATCAAATGTTTTTTTTATTTAATAATCGATAACCAGTAATTAGTTTTTAATGTGGCTTTATAAAACTCGCTACAAAAATGTTGTAATAAATGAATAAAATCGGGTTTGTTTATTATCCTTTCTTGCTTTTTAATTAAATTATAAAACACACAATTAAAAACAACAACACACATTTTTTTAATTTTCTGAACATTTCCTTAAAATACAAAAATATAAAAAATAAATATGTAATCGAAACTTCAAATTTCTTTGGAATATAAAATTTTTGATAAATGTTCCTAAAAATATGCAATCTTTAAAATTAAAATAAATATTTAACTTTTCAGTTTAGTTCTTAGAATATAGATTTTTTTAGTTAGTAATAAAGAAAGAGTTGTTTGTCATATGTTTGATTTATTAATCTCAAATTGTAACCCAATAATTGTTTAATGATGAAGTAAATTGTATAGTTGAATAATAAAATGGTAAATTGAATATTAGTTTTAATATCTTGTTTTGAGTAATTTGTAACTTTTAATATCTGTTACAATTATTATAAAAAAAAATAAACGCCAACCCTATATAATATAATCGGTTGAAATACCATTTTTATTATTAAGAGTTTGTTTCTTCTTAATAAATCAGTTTTTATTTTTAAGACATTTGAATTAGAAGATCCAGACCAAATATAACACAACACTTATTCAAAATGAATGCCCAAAAATCTTACAGTTTCTACCTAAAGGGGTATTATTCGGTATTAAATTGGACGAGTGATCATCACAGAACACTTTAATCAAAATGAATAACACAGTATCTGACAAAACTCTTACAGTAAATTACAAAAATCTGTATCTGTCCAAAGGGATATTATTCAGTATTAAGTTTAGCGATAGAATTGGAGATGAATTTTGTTTTTATATATAAAATATATGCTACTGGTTTTAGTTATTCAATTTCCAAATTTTTTTTTTTTATTATCCACAGCATATCTTCCTGTATAAAATATTTTTAGTTTTGCATTATTGTCTGTACATATGTCATTTCTAGTATTAAATAAATAAATAAATTTCAGTTTTATATTTTATTTTATTTACTTATATTATTATCATAAATCACATGTAGGATAATGCACTATTATTAAACCATCAGCTATTAAGGGCATTATAGGTTGAATACAATTATTAAATCCTGAAGAACAAAGCCTTATCTTACTTCAAAATATAGGTAAGGATATTCTACCCTTACATTAATTATAGTTTAGCTTTTTTGATTCATAAATTAAAATATAAAATAATAAATCCGATTTTAACTCAGAGCAGTTTCATACATAGTCACTTAACCCGATTATTTAGCAACTTACGAGCCTCATTTAAAAGATTCAATTTAACAAAAACTGTATTTTCAGTAGCGGTGTAGATAATGCGATGCCACTAAATATAAAAAATTAAATTTAAATTGAAATTAAAAAATCATTATTTTTTAATTTCAGAAGCGAGTTAGATATGGACATGTATATATATTCTGAATCAGGATATATATCCTGAGTCGATTTAACGATGTCCGTCCGTCCGTCCGTCCGTTCGCACGATAACTCAAAAACTAATAAAGCTATCTTGATGTAATTTATATAGTAGGTTACTAATTACAAAAGGAAGACTAAGTTCAAATCTGGACAAAATCGGTCCATGGGTTCGGATTCTGGAAGCTTCCGAATGATTCTGGAGCAAACGAGATTATCTCCAAAATCAATAAAGAAAGAACCTTTAAATTTTGTACAATGATGTTCCTTCCCGTTCGATTTATGTCTCTGAAATGTAAGAAGATTTGGTCCATGGGTTTGGATTTTGGAAGCTTCCGAACGAGCACCAGAGCAAACGAGATTATCTCCAAAATCAACAAAGATAAAACCTTTAAATTTTGTACAATGATGTTCCTTCCCGTTCGATTTATGTCTCTAAAATTTGAGAGGATTTGGTCCATGGGTTCGAATTTTGGTGGCTACCGAACGAGCCCCAGAGCAAACGAGATTATCTCCAAAATCAACAAAGATAAAACCTTTAAATTTTGTACAATGATGTTCCTTCCCGTTCGATTTATGTCTCTGAAATTTAAGAGGTTTTGGTCCATGGGTTTGGATTTTGGACAATGATGTTCCTTCCCGTTTGATTTATGTCTCTGAAATTTAAGAGGATATGGTCTATGAGTTTGGATTTTAGAAGCTTCCGAACGAGCTCCAGAGCAAATGAGATTATCTCCAAAAACAACAAAGATATAACCTTTAAATTTGGCAGAATGGTGTTCTTTCATGTTTGATTTAGGTTTCTGAAATTTGAGACGATTTGGTCCATTGGTTTCGGATTTTGGAAGCTTCCGAACGAGCTCCAGAGCAAACGAGATTATCTCCAAAACCAACAAAGATAGAACCTTTAAATTTTGTACAATGATGTTCCTTCCCGTTCGATTTATGTCTCTGAAATTTAAGAGGATTTGGTTCATGGGTTTGGATTTTGGAAGCTTCCGAACGAGCACCAGAGCAAATGAGATTATCTCCAAAACCAACTAAGATATAACCTTTAAATTTGGCAGAGTGGTGTTCGTTCATGTTTTATTTAAGTCTCTGAAATTTGAGAGGATTTGGTTCATGGGTTTGGATTTTGGAAGCTTCCGAACGAGCCCCAGAGCAAATGAGATTATCTCCAAAAACAACAAAGATATAACCTTTAAATTCGGCAGAATGGTTTTCTTTCATGTTTGATTTAGGTCTCTGAAATTTGAGAGGATTTGGTCCTTGGGTTCGGATTTTGGAAGCTTCCGAACGAGCCTCAGAGCAAATGATATTATCTCCAAAAGCAACAAAGATATAACCTTTAAATTAGGCAGAATGGTGTTCCTTCATGTTTGATTTATGTTTCTGAAATTTGTGAGAATTTGGTCCATGGGTTCAAATCTTGGAAGCTTCCGGACGAGCCCCAGAGCAAACGAGTATATCTCCACAACCAACAAAGATAGAACTTTTATATTTAGTACAAAGGTATTCTGTTATGTTTCCTTTTCTGTAAAATTGGAAACTGACATTTGAAAGAATTTGAACCCATGGGTTCGTATTTTGGAAACTTCCGGACGAGCACAAGAGCAACGAGCATATCTCCAAAACCAACAAAAGTAGAACCTTTAAATTTAGTACAATGGTGTTCTGGCATGTTTTCTTTATGTTCCTGAGATGGATTCGATGAATTGGAGTGGCAATTCGGGTACCTGACACACACCTCCCAAAGACTAACAATCTTCGAAATTAATAAAGATAAAAACTTAAAATTGTATACAACGGTGTCAAGCATATCCCAAGGGATGCTTCTTTTACGTTCCTGAAATTCGAGTTGAATAAGACAGAAAAGGGAAGAAGTTCAAGCAGCTGTCAAAAAAACTTATGGATTTTTAATTTAATTCGAATTATTCAGGTGTAGGGTATTAATAAGTCGGTTGCATCGACTTACTGTTACTGTTACATTTAAGCATTTTGGAAGCTTCCGAACGAGCACCAGAGCAAACGAGATTATCTCCAAAATCAACAAAGATAAAACCTTTAAATTTTGTACAATGATGTTCCTTCCCGTTCGATTTATGTCTCTAAAATTTGAGAGGATTTGGTCCATGGGTTCGAATTTTGGTGGCTACCGAACGAGCCCCAGAGCAAACGAGATTATCTCCAAAATCAACAAAGATAAAACCTTTAAATTTTGTACAATGATGTTCCTTCCCGTTCGATTTATGTCTCTGAAATTTAAGAGGTTTTGGTCCATGGGTTTGGATTTTGGACAATGATGTTCCTTCCCGTTTGATTTATGTCTCTGAAATTTAAGAGGATATGGAAAAAATCTTGGAAGCTTCCGGACGAGCCCCAGAGCAAACGAGTATATCTCCACAACCAACAAAGATAGAACTTTTATATTTAGTACAAAGGTATTCTGTTATGTTTCCTTTTCTGTAAAATTGGAAACTGACATTTGAAAGAATTTGAACCCATGGGTTCGTATTTTGGAAACTTCCGGACGAGCACAAGAGCAACGAGCATATCTCCAAAACCAACAAAAGTAGAACCTTTAAATTTAGTACAATGGTGTTCTGGCATGTTTTCTTTATGTTCCTGAGATGGATTCGATGAATTGGAGTGGCAATTCGGGTACCTGACACACACCTCCCAAAGACTAACAATCTTCGAAATTAATAAAGATAAAAACTTAAAATTGTATACAAGGGTGTCAAGCATATCCCAAGGGATGCTTCTTTTACGTTCCTGAAATTCGAGTTGAATAAGACAGAAAAGGGAAGAAGTTCAAGCAGCTGTCAAAAAAACTTATGGATTTTTAATTTAATTCGAATTATTCAGGAGGGATATGTTCAGTAATTTTAATTAAAAAAATCTTACAGTTTCTACCTAAAGGGGTATTATTCGGTATTAAATTGGACGAGTGATCATCACAGAACACTTTAATCAAAATGAATAACACAGTATCTGACAAAACTCTTACAGTAAATTACAAAAATCTGTATCTGTCCAAAGGGATATTATTCAGTATTAAGTTTAGCGATAGAATTGGAGATGAATTTTGTTTTTATATATAAAATATATGCTACTGGTTTTAGTTATTCAATTTCCAAATTTTTTTTTTTTATTATCCACAGCATATCTTCCTGTATAAAATATTTTTAGTTTTGCATTATTGTCTGTACATATGTCATTTCTAGTATTAAATAAATAAATAAATTTCAGTTTTATATTTTATTTTATTTACTTATATTATTATCATAAATCACATGTAGGATAATGCACTATTATTAAACCATCAGCTATTAAGGGCATTATAGGTTGAATACAATTATTAAATCCTGAAGAACAAAGCCTTATCTTACTTCAAAATATAGGTAAGGATATTCTACCCTTACATTAATTATAGTTTAGCTTTTTTGATTCATAAATTAAAATATAAAATAATAAATCCGATTTTAACTCAGAGCAGTTTCATACATAGTCACTTAACCCGATTATTTAGCAACTTACGAGCCTCATTTAAAAGATTCAATTTAACAAAAACTGTATTTTCAGTAGCGGTGTAGATAATGCGATGCCACTAAATATAAAAAATTAAATTTAAATTGAAATTAAAAAATCATTATTTTTTAATTTCAGAAGCGAGTTAGATATGGACATGTATATATATTCTGAATCAGGATATATATCCTGAGTCGATTTAACGATGTCCGTCCGTCCGTCCGTCCGTTCGCACGATAACTCAAAAACTAATAAAGCTATCTTGATGTAATTTATATAGTAGGTTACTAATTACGAAAGGAAGACTAAGTTCAAATCTGGACAAAATCGGTCCATGGGTTCGGATTCTGGAAGCTTCCGAATGATTCTGGAGCAAACGAGATTATCTCCAAAATCAATAAAGAAAGAACCTTTAAATTTTGTACAATGATGTTCCTTCCCGTTCGATTTATGTCTCTGAAATGTAAGAAGATTTGGTCCATGGGTTTGGATTTTGGAAGCTTCCGAACGAGCACCAGAGCAAACGAGATTATCTCCAAAATCAACAAAGATAAAACCTTTAAATTTTGTACAATGATGTTCCTTCCCGTTCGATTTATGTCTCTAAAATTTGAGAGGATTTGGTCCATGGGTTCGAATTTTGGTGGCTACCGAACGAGCCCCAGAGCAAACGAGATTATCTCCAAAATCAACAAAGATAAAACCTTTAAATTTTGTACAATGATGTTCCTTCCCGTTCGATTTATGTCTCTGAAATTTAAGAGGTTTTGGTCCATGGGTTTGGATTTTGGACAATGATGTTCCTTCCCGTTTGATTTATGTCTCTGAAATTTAAGAGGATATGGTCTATGAGTTTGGATTTTAGAAGCTTCCGAACGAGCTCCAGAGCAAATGAGATTATCTCCAAAAACAACAAAGATATAACCTTTAAATTTGGCAGAATGGTGTTCTTTCATGTTTGATTTAGGTTTCTGAAATTTGAGACGATTTGGTCCATTGGTTTCGGATTTTGGAAGCTTCCGAACGAGCTCCAGAGCAAACGAGATTATCTCCAAAACCAACAAAGATAGAACCTTTAAATTTTGTACAATGATGTTCCTTCCCGTTCGATTTATGTCTCTGAAATTTAAGAGGATTTGGTTCATGGGTTTGGATTTTGGAAGCTTCCGAACGAGCACCAGAGCAAATGAGATTATCTCCAAAACCAACTAAGATATAACCTTTAAATTTGGCAGAGTGGTGTTCGTTCATGTTTTATTTAAGTCTCTGAAATTTGAGAGGATTTGGTTCATGGGTTTGGATTTTGGAAGCTTCCGAACGAGCCCCAGAGCAAATGAGATTATCTCCAAAAACAACAAAGATATAACCTTTAAATTCGGCAGAATGGTTTTCTTTCATGTTTGATTTAGGTCTCTGAAATTTGAGAGGATTTGGTCCTTGGGTTCGGATTTTGGAAGCTTCCGAACGAGCCTCAGAGCAAATGATATTATCTCCAAAAGCAACAAAGATATAACCTTTAAATTAGGCAGAATGGTGTTCCTTCATGTTTGATTTATGTTTCTGAAATTTGTGAGAATTTGGTCCATGGGTTCAAATCTTGGAAGCTTCCGGACGAGCCCCAGAGCAAACGAGTATATCTCCACAACCAACAAAGATAGAACTTTTATATTTAGTACAAAGGTATTCTGTTATGTTTCCTTTTCTGTAAAATTGGAAACTGACATTTGAAAGAATTTGAACCCATGGGTTCGTATTTTGGAAACTTCCGGACGAGCACAAGAGCAACGAGCATATCTCCAAAACCAACAAAAGTAGAACCTTTAAATTTAGTACAATGGTGTTCTGGCATGTTTTCTTTATGTTCCTGAGATGGATTCGATGAATTGGAGTGGCAATTCGGGTACCTGACACACACCTCCCAAAGACTAACAATCTTCGAAATTAATAAAGATAAAAACTTAAAATTGTATACAACGGTGTCAAGCATATCCCAAGGGATGCTTCTTTTACGTTCCTGAAATTCGAGTTGAATAAGACAGAAAAGGGAAGAAGTTCAAGCAGCTGTCAAAAAAACTTATGGATTTTTAATTTAATTCGAATTATTCAGGTGTAGGGTATTAATAAGTCGGTTGCATCGACTTACTGTTACTGTTACATTTAAGCATTTTGGAAGCTTCCGAACGAGCACCAGAGCAAACGAGATTATCTCCAAAATCAACAAAGATAAAACCTTTAAATTTTGTACAATGATGTTCCTTCCCGTTCGATTTATGTCTCTAAAATTTGAGAGGATTTGGTCCATGGGTTCGAATTTTGGTGGCTACCGAACGAGCCCCAGAGCAAACGAGATTATCTCCAAAATCAACAAAGATAAAACCTTTAAATTTTGTACAATGATGTTCCTTCCCGTTCGATTTATGTCTCTGAAATTTAAGAGGTTTTGGTCCATGGGTTTGGATTTTGGACAATGATGTTCCTTCCCGTTTGATTTATGTCTCTGAAATTTAAGAGGATATGGTCTATGAGTTTGGATTTTGGAAGCTTCCGAACGAGCTCCAGAGCAAATGAGATTATCTCCAAAAACAACAAAGATATAACCTTTAAATTTGGCAGAATGGTGTTCTTTCATGTTTGATTTAGGTTTCTGAAATTTGAGACGATTTGGTCCATTGGTTTCGGATTTTGGAAGCTTCCGAACGAGCTCCAGAGCAAACGAGATTATCTCCAAAACCAACAAAGATAGAACCTTTAAATTTTGTACAATGATGTTCCTTCCCGTTCGATTTATGTCTCTGAAATTTAAGAGGATTTGGTTCATGGGTTTGGATTTTGGAAGCTTCCGAACGAGCACCAGAGCAAATGAGATTATCTCCAAAACCAACTAAGATATAACCTTTAAATTTGGCAGAGTGGTGTTCGTTCATGTTTTATTTAAGTCTCTGAAATTTGAGAGGATTTGGTTCATGGGTTTAGATTTTGGAAGCTTCCGAACGAGCCCCAGAGCAAATGAGATTATCTCCAAAAACAACAAAGATATAACCTTTAAATTCGGCAGAATGGTTTTCTTTCATGTTTGATTTAGGTCTCTGAAATTTGAGAGGATTTGGTCCTTGGGTTCGGATTTTGGAAGCTTCCGAACGAGCCTCAGAGCAAATGATATTATCTCCAAAAGCAACAAAGATATAACCTTTAAATTAGGCAGAATGGTGTTCCTTCATGTTTGATTTATGTTTCTGAAATTTGTGAGAATTTGGTCCATGGGTTCAAATCTTGGAAGCTTCCGGACGAGCCCCAGAGCAAACGAGTATATCTCCACAACCAACAAAGATAGAACTTTTATATTTAGTACAAAGGTATTCTGTTATGTTTCCTTTTCTGTAAAATTGGAAACTGACATTTGAAAGAATTTGAACCCATGGGTTCGTATTTTGGAAACTTCCGGACGAGCACAAGAGCAACGAGCATATCTCCAAAACCAACAAAAGTAGAACCTTTAAATTTAGTACAATGGTGTTCTGGCATGTTTTCTTTATGTTCCTGAGATGGATTCGATGAATTGGAGTGGCAATTCGGGTACCTGACACACACCTCCCAAAGACTAACAATCTTCGAAATTAATAAAGATAAAAACTTAAAATTGTATACAAGGGTGTCAAGCATATCCCAAGGGATGCTTCTTTTACGTTCCTGAAATTCGAGTTGAATAAGACAGAAAAGGGAAGAAGTTCAAGCAGCTGTCAAAAAAACTTATGGATTTTTAATTTAATTCGAATTATTCAGGAGGGATATGTTCAGTAATTTTAATTAAAACTTATCTGTGCAGGATTTGAATTTTTAATACGCATTTCCTCGGTTAATACGCCATATATGCTTAACCATATGCTTCCTCTTATATCTTGCTTTAGTTTTATAAACATTTAAAAATTTTATCGTAAAAAATTTATGTAGACATATTTTATCCATGATTATTTATATTGACATTTATTGAACAATTATTGGTAAAATTTTACTAATATGCAAAAGTTAATTGACATAATATCAAAGTCATACTCGTATAAATTTATAACTATATTATTTCTATAGTACGTAATATAATATATTTTTTGAAATATTTTGAATTTATAATGTATAATTTTGATTCTTTCATATCTTTGGAACGCTTTTATTTAAAATTTTGAAACTCTTTGACACTTAGTATAAGTTTCCTAAGAAATGTTTTGTTCTTCACCTTCTGTAAGAGGTATTAGAGATTAAAAATAGGAAATTCGTTATTTTTGGACACCTAAAAGGGGAAATTTCTTGTAAATTATAAAAATTAAAGTTCCAATATTATTTTTGTACATGTCTCATTATATAGGGTTTACTGAAAAGTACAGGAAGTGTGTTTTGATTTTTCACCATTTTCCTCATATAAAAATGTCAAAATGTCAAAAAGGAAAGAAATTGAAAATTGTAACCCATCAATGTGTAAATTAAAATAAAATTTAAAAAGAAAAAAAGGAATACAGTGTGATGGAGAGTGTAGGAAATTCTTCTGTGCGAAATGCTCTGGGCTGGAAAATGAAATATTCTGTGAACAACAGTCCAATAATGATAAAATACTGTTTTGTTCAGAATGTGAACAAAGAAGACTAAAACGAAGATCTAATATATCAGGTCCATCGACACCCATCTCCGTAAAGAATATAAACATAAATAAAAAGTGGGAAAGGATGATAATGAAATACTACGACAACTTGATCATATCATCAATAACCAATCCTTGTTTGAAGACAATTTAAATCAATTAAGAGATGAACTGAGAAGTATCAACGAATTACTCGATAACACTATAGAAGAAAACATAGCACTTCAAAATGAAAACATCATCCTAAGAAATGAGGTGCAATTTAACAGAACCTTAATTAGACAGAAAAAATATAAAAGAATTCTTGAATTTTTTGGTATCCCCAATAAGCGGCAAATGACCAACACCTAAGTAAAACTTGGAAAGTTTTGAAAAGCATTTTATTAAACAAACAATTTGAAAATCAAAGTGAATTCTGTGATACACTTGAAAATACACAAATCATAGAAAAATTAGATAACTTCAACAATTATTATAGTTCAATAGGAAAAAAAATGGCAAACAAATTTGAAACAATTTATACATCGAAACCTAGAACACAACATAAATTTAAATATATTGACGAAAGTAATATAGAAAAAATTATTGAAAATTTAGCAAATACAAAATCAGTGACGAATAGCCTGAAAATAAACAAAATTGTACCTATTTACAAAAAGATAATATAACAAAGATAATATAACTAGATAATATTACAAATTTTAGACCTATATCAATATCAACTATCTTAAGTAAAATAATAGAAACTTGTGTTAACAACCAAATAGTGAAATATCTTGAAGAAGAAAATTTAACAAATAGATTTCAATAAGGCTTCAAAAAAAGGTCCAACACCAGTTGTGCTGTATTCGACATCATATCAGAAATACAAAATGGAATTGTATATAACAAAAAAGTGGTAATAGTTTTCTTTGATCTTACAAAAACTTTCGACTCAGTGGATTAAAAAATTCTAATGAGACTACTGTTTGAGCATGGAATTAAGGGAAAAGAACACAAATGGTTTTAAAATTATTTTACGAACAGATAGCAATTCACTGTGGTAAAAAATTTGAAAAGTAAGATAAGAAATGTAGAATATATGAAGAATTCAAGGCAGCTGCCTAGGTCCAACTAGTTCAGTAGTTTCACGCACATGTCATTAAACGGTAAAACATTATTATATGCACATGATTTGACAGTAGTATATTCAGCGGAAAATTTAGTACAACTGGAAAATAAGATCAATAAAGATATGGAAAAAATACATAAATGTATGTGCCAGTACAATTAAAACTATAAATATTGAAAAAAACAAAATATGTATTAGTAAAATCAAAAGAGCTAAATCTAATGAAGATAAAATATAACAACCAAAATATAAAACAGGCTCAAAGCTACAAATATCTTGGAAGAATACTGGATGCTGATCTTAATTGGAAAGAACAAATTTCAAGTCAAATAAAAAAGGTCGTAAAATTGCTGGTTTGTTAGAAGGATCAATTACAGTATACCGTAGGAGCTGAAAAGGACGATTTACTTTAGTTTATTTCACAGCACGTTTACGTACTGCATTTTTATATTGGGAAATACCACGAAAAAAACCATTGAACGCCAACATACGATATCCACAAAAATTTTGATGTAAAGTGAAAAAATTTGATGATTAATTAGGAAATACATCAACATAACACGAGATCATCACATCTAATTCACATAAACAGAATATCCCTGGGTCTCAGACATGACTTCGTTTACAACAAAGCAGTGAGAATATACAACAACTTACCAATAAGAATAAAGAATTTACATGTTAATTTTGAAAAAGCTATAAATACTTTCTATAATGATTTATATATTCAGCTACTCTTATATAACAGAAAAAAAGACTGCAGTCTCAAAAAAAAAAAAATAAAAAAAAAAACCATTATAATTTAGCATTTCAATAGTTTAATTTTTAAATTTTAAAGAAATAAAACAAAAAAGCTTAATCTTGATTGATGTGTTATTATTACTTTTTTTAATATTAGGTACTAAAAATATTTTTTTTTTTAATCATTATTAGTCTTTAAATTAAATTTTTATTTAAAAAAAAATTTAACAAAATCAATTTCCTGAAAATACTTAAAGATATTAAAAAATAGAAATTTCGCTTTTCTTAAAATGAAGATAATTTAAAACTCAAATTAATTTTTAAAGTTAAGGATATTAAAATGCCTGAAAGCAATTTAAAATCACATGCAAAAAAAAAAAATATAAATAATTCGAAAAGAAATTACCAGTCAATTTTAAAAATTTTATTTCTTTTATTTTTTCTGTCATCTTACAAATCACCGCAATTTTAATAATTTTTTTTTTTTTTTTTATGTATGTCATAAACATACATAATAGTTATATGTATAATTTTTTTATAATGATTACTTATTAAGGTAATCATTCACATACACATCAACTTAACCAATCAACCAATATGTGATTTATTATTTGACTTTCATCATTATTTTATAAAATTGTTTTTTTTTTTGTTTTTTTTTCACTTTTATTTTCACTTTTTCTTTTCCCATCTTTTTTCCTTCTGGTTTTCTCTTTTACTCTTATAATTTTTTTTTTTTTCAATTTTTGACTTATTTTTTTAAATATGGTAGAAATTTTTTTGTTGATTTTATTTACCCTAAAGCATATATTACATATATATATATAATATATATATATATGTATAAAACAAAAGTCATCGCAAAATTTTATTCATTTATAAAAATTCACAAATTTTTATTTTATTTATGTATATTCAATTTTAGCTATTTATTCGTGTTTTTACTGTAAAATAGATCATTTATGTAAGTATATATGTATGTTTGGAAATTATAAATAATATATATACATATGTAACGGGTGGTATATTATATGATTAAATTGAAATAAAATCAAAAATATAAATAATAATAAAGATAATATAAAAAAAAAACAAACTTACTAAAAGAACAACTTTTTGTCAGTTTTTTTTATTTGAAGTTCGATCTTACAAAATTAGATGTGTGTCTATGTATGAATAAAATACTTTTATCATTATTTAATATGATAGGCTTGAAATATAAAACTAATTTTTTAATATAGATATACATACATTAAAAAATATATGTACATATGTATATAATATGTAAACAATGTAAAAAATACAAAAATATTCATTCCATTTATAAGAATTAATTCGCAACATTCTGAAACGATTGCATATTTTTAAGGGCTTATTAAAGAAAGTTTAAAAATGTTTTCTCTCTAAGTTTTTAATAAAATAGAATTATATTGTTAATTCTACCCACGATTATAATAATGATCTCTTAATATTTTTTTTTCTTTTGCGTTTTTTCATTTTCTGACTTTTCATTTTTCTTTGTCTCTATTGCTTTGTCTTGCCTCGTGTTTTTTTTTTTTTTTAATTTAACATATGTTTATATGTCTATTAAAAGAAATTTTAGCATACATTATATTTATAACCTTAAATAAAAAGAAAAAAATAATAAAAAGTTATAAAATAATAATAAAGCGCCATCAGTGTAATAATATCTATAAAATAACCAAATTTAGCCTACATAGTAATGTAATAAAAAAAAAACAAAAAAAAATTTTACATTACCTATATATATATTCATTTCCGCTATAAAATGCGCAATACATGTAATCACCGTTAAAATTATAACGAAATCAACAACAAAAGCAAAGAAAACAATGTAAAATTGTAAACAATCACTTAAAAAACTTTAAGAAAATATAACATTTTTTTGTCATAATTATTAGTGTTGCCACATCTTGCTGGTGTTTGTATTAAATTTTTGGTTTATCCTCAATGCACTACAGCAAATTTAGATGCTCAGATACTCTACTTAAAGTAATATTACCATCAAAAGAGCTATTATTTTTCTTGAAAGACCTTCAATTATACATAAAAGCTAACTTAAATTCTTTGATTTGTTTAATTCAATCTTTAATACATTTAAAATTGTGATAAAATTTATATTATATATGGCAACATTTGTTTTACTATTTATTAAGTTTAACTTTAGTTCGTTAGTAGAAAGTTGTGTGTGTGTATGTCGTTAAGTAAGTATATGTATACGTAATTATGGTAGGTCCGGAACCTTATATATAAAACAAAAATAAAGAAAAAGTGTGTGAACGTCATCATACATAAGTGAGTGATTTTGCTACATCATTTTTATTTTTTCATTTTTTTCTTTATTTTTACGTTTCCTTTTCATTATTTAATTTTTGTTCTGTTATTCTTAAAAAAAAAATTAGGCAACATTTCACCAAAAAATAACATTAAATTTCACTTTTCTTTGAAAATTTGTTTAATGTTTTTGTTGTTTTTTTTTTTATTTCGTGCGCGGTACGCAGTTTTTAATTTGTTTTGTAATTTGTTTTATATTTTTTTTGTTAATTTCATATTTTATTCAGGTAAATGAAAATAAATAGTGTAGTTTCATTACCTGTTCAACATTACATAGTGTTTTTCTTTTTATTTTTGCAGATTGCTGTTTTTTTAAGGAAATTAAATTTGTAATACGGAAATTTAAAAAATAAAAAAAAAACCAGAAGTAAAGATGTTGTTACCAGATTTGTTTTGTGGATTAACTATAATTTTAGTTTATACTGTAAAAATTTACGATTTATTAGAGTTTAGAGTAGAAAAAAAAATTTAACGTTCAAAAAAATAAAAAGGAAAAATTAAAAATTTTGTAAATAAGTTATAGTGCGAACTTGTAGGTAGTTATAATCAAAATTTATGCTAAAAACTAAAAATATTTTATTCAAGAAAATTATTTCTAAAAGTTATTAGGAATTTAAAATTTTACCTAAACAAAAATTCATAAACACTGTTAACCTGAACCTTTTGCTAGGCAGGAAATTTCATCGTGAACAACACCTTTTGCTATACAGGAGATTTCAACTGAGTTCAAGATATTCTGTAAACAAAAATATTAAACCGTTATATTAAACTGAATTTTAAACTGTTCCTTTGTAAACATAGGATATATATTTAATGGATCAAAAACAGTTAAATAAAATAATCTGAAACAGATAACTTAATATAGATCACATAAATTTCTTAAAGTGACCGGTTTTTTATTTATAAAATAAAATATTGTAATTACACCCTGTATGTCACAGGTTATTTTAAGTTATTTTTATTTAATATATAATATTTTAAAAGTTATTTTAAGTTTTCGCCAGTCGTCGGTTCATTATTATAAAAAAAATGTGTAATATTTCATAACACTATAACAAAATATTCAATAAGAACAAAAAATAAATATAAATATTTTTTGTACAAAATAATAGATGGCGCATTCAAACTGTTCAATTGCATAGGTGAGTAATCAACGGTTTAGTGAAACAATTTTGTGGTTCCCTTTTATTCTAAAGGAAGTTAATACGATACTTTTCTCCAGTATAGAAAGAATAAGAATAAGACAAAAAAATTTCTTTAATTTTTTTTTCATTGATTGAATAACGGTCAGTATTTAAAATTTTTATAAAATATGTCCATTTTTAAACTATGTATCCAGCTATTTAAAATTCAACAATGGTAAATTGTAAAATAAAATTAATATATATTTGTTTTTAAAACATAAAAACAAGTCTTTTTTTTATAGTTTAACTTTACTAATAATCGTATTATAGTCATATTTATAACTATTAGAAATAACAGATAATAACCCAAATTTAGATCACAAAAAAAAAAAAAATTATTTATTCTAAATACGTATTTAAATCATTTTCAAATTTTGTAAATAAAAAAAATAATATTATCATGATTTGCTTCCATATATTCGTAATTTACATGAAAAGAATAAAAAATTTTTTCTTTTCAAAACAAAAAAGATTATTAGTTTTTTTTAATGCAAAATAATTTTAAATGACCCCAATGTATAATATAATAGGCCTATTTAGTAGCTCATAAATAATACCATTAAAAATTATATATATGTTATATTTTTATGTGCGCTTTATTATTAAACGTTCATTGCCATAATTACAGTAATATACTTGCAGTAGACTCTAAAACATTCCAATAAAATGTGATGAAATTAAAGTTGACTGGGATTAGATCTATGGGTAGGATTAAAGTGTTGCTTTTAATCTATCTGTGTCCAAATTATATTTACCTGTAATTTGTAGTTTCTTTTGTTCGAGGAAAAATAACATATGATTAACAAGTAACACTATATAATTATAATGGATTTTAGCCCTCATTATATAGAGTTCCTTACATTTTAAAGCCTTCAAGATCTGTTTCAATAATATTTATGTTTTTGTAAAACCCCTTATTATTATCCCTTTTTTATTTCACGTTATTCGATTTTATAAAATCGTAAAGTCATCGTATTGCACTTACCACTTATCAATAATCAAATAATCCGTTTTTAGCACATATCCAAAAAAAATTTTGAAAAAATGTGCTTATTAGTTTCACTCTGTCCGTCCGTCTGTTTACAAAACTTCTACACCGTTAAAGATAGAGAAAAAAAAATAATCTGAAAACGTCATTCGACAGGTATTTTTTTACTTTGTAAATTAATATCAAAATTATACAATTTTTTAAATATAGTATTTAAATTTACCGTTATGTGAAAATCAAATTTAGCATGATATTTCAACTCTCATAACTCCGGCACGCCTTTAGATAGGAACCTGCAATTTTGAGACAAGAAAGAACTTTTAGAATTAGTATAATTTTCCTTACAAAATTTTTTTGTACCACCCCCTGTTTAAGAGCTATTAAGGCTGAAATATTGAAAATTTGCTATTTTTAGGCACCTGTAACTTAAGCACCAGTACAAATTTTTCTTCGGTAAAACATAAAAATTAAAGCTCCAGTAATATATTTGTACGTGTGTTAACGGTTTTTCTCAGTAATAAGGTTCCGCACTTACAGCCCCTCAATATTCCAGAAAAGTCCTATTTTCACATATTTTCTTATTACAAAATATTTCTTAAATTTTCAAATTTTTGTGCAAGTCACAATTCAAAACAGTTTGTATTGTCTTTTGGAAATGTGCGCTTTTAAAAACCGTTGATTTGCATTCTACCTTGTTTAATAAGTTTTTATTACATCAAAACTATATTTGGTAATAACCCAATAAAGTTTAAATTAGTAAAAAAAGACTCATCCTAAAAATATGATTATTTGATTAGTAATAAATGGTTGATGCAATAAGGCCCATGCTCAAATTACCTAAAACTGCTGATATTTAATAAATCGGTTACTAAATTTAATAAAAATATATCTTAAAAGGGACACCATATTAAAACCTAATCCAATATAATTGAATAATTATAATAACTATTCTGTTTTTATTCTCCAATCAAGTGTCATTCAATTGTGACCCTTTTCAAAATGTAGTACTCGTGAACATACGATAATTTCAATTTTCTTATTTCCGTTTGCATTCAGGAATGTGTGAAAGGAATTTCGACAATTACTGTTTGGAATAGTAAATGAATCCTCAATTGTATATTCTATTAGATCTCATTTGTAATGCTTTCCGGTCTATTTCTATCAGGTGGATAATTTTAAATTTGAATTCCAACTTATATTTAAAATCAATTTGGCATAAATATGGCATTTATAGTGTATCCTCTGACGAAGAAATAAACGAACATTTAAAGAAACTGAAACATATAAAGTACTAAATTTTTCTTTTTATAAATTCATATCGACTTAAATTTCTTGTTTTATAATATGCAAATTAACTCAAAATTAAATTCAGATCATATACATCATACATAATTAAAGATTTGATTGAAAAGCAATTTTTTATTTTATTTTACGGATTTTCATAACTTTCTTTCTATTTAAATGAAATCGAAAAGAAGACTTTTCACTTTTGCTTTATGTCTATTGTATGTAAAATAAAAAAAAAACTTTTCTGTGTCACATATAACATAATCACTTCATGAAACACTACTATTCATTATTAGATCTTTTTCTTTTTATTTGGAATTACTGTTTAGATTGTATAGAAGATGCACTCGTGCATATAAAAAAAAAACAAAAACAAATAAAACCATGTTTAAAAAAGTTGTAAAACTTGTAATAGAATCATATACTATCTAATAATCAGACACTAAATTTTTCTTTATGGTTAAAGTGGTATTAAAGACTAATCTTTCAAACTTATAAAAATAACTATAAATCGTGTAAATATAAGCGCGCGCGAAATGAAAATTTATTATTGTGTGCTATTTTATTGAATTTTGCTATATTTAAGTTTGACTTGTCAAATTCTTAAACTGGTTCCAAGTATATATTGTATATTATATTAAACTTATCCATCTTTCACAGATATAGACAGTAGCATATAGGCAGGGGTATTTAACCTTTTATGTTGAAATCATTTGTAAAAAGTATCATAGACAGGGACATTCAACTTTTAATACTTCAATTCTCGTCAAAAGTTGGTTTATTTCTTTCTTAATATTTATATCTGTAAAACCAAAAGGGATCATTTCAAAAAAATTAGATTATGATTATGATTTTAATAAAGATTATGTAATATTTAAAATTATGAATTTAATAAAGCAAAAAAAAAAAACGGATCTAAACTAATATTTAAACTATTAAACAAAAATTACAAAAAACAAACCATTAAAGCATGGTTAACAAAATATCATTTGATTTTATTTTTATTTATGGTCACAGCATATTATTCATATCATATCATACGAGTTAAAAACCTCTGCATTGATTATTTAAAACTTAAAAGAAACAGAAATTGTTGAATCTATGTTACTGATATATCTTTGATGAAATATCAATAAATATTTCTTTTACATTTTCCTTTTTTTTTAGATTTTCATATTGCTTCTGTTGTTCTGTTAATGATGCTTCTGTGATGATAAATATCACAAGATAATTCTGCTTTCTAAAATTAAATTCTGTCTATGTATGATATCTTCTTTTATAAAAACTTGTTCGATCACCATAAAATATTCCATGATCATTATATGTATTATAGATATATGCTTAGTTAAATCTTTTCTTCTTTCTTTCCAATAAAATGTGATTATGATCTCTTTAGAAGAAATATTGCGTGTATATATATATAATCAATTGAAAGTAATTTTTGATTTATCATTATTTTGAATCATGATTAAATAAATCTACAAAAATGTTGTTTTTAATGTTTATATTATTATTATATCTGGTTATAAACATATTTGTTTTGTTAAATATTAATTGGTTAGTTCAACTCAAATGGAAAATTGATTCATTAAATTTATAGAAAAACGAGGAAGAATACAGTTGCCTTTGTCAACTCTTAGATACCCGTACGAACCGTTAGTATGTTCACAGCCTGTCACTCTGCTTACAATATTATTTTTTTAATATTCTAGTATCTTAAAATAATTTGGGTGAATTTTATAATTTCTAGAACTATGGGTTGTACATATATTCAAACTATATGTTTATATGTACATTCTTCAAAAGCAGATTCTAACATTTCACATAACGATTATCAATCCAAAACTTTTTCAAATATTCTATAGTACCATTTAATACTAAGCGGTAAATGTATATTAAATTTACTTAGTACAAAATAGTAAATATAATTTTAAATATTATATTATATTATATTTAAATATTCCATTGACAGAATAATTTCTTATAAGTACAATAAACTACATATATGTATATAAATACGGCGCTATATAATATACATCTATACTCTTATCATTCATTCACTAGTGACATATACGATATGTAAATAAACATGATATTATATAAGTATGTATATATATTAATATCATATAAATAATAAAAATTCTTCAAGCAACCGTTATGTTGTTTATTTATTTACATTTTTATGTACTACGCATTATATCCTCAACAATTTCAAATTATCGAGTAAAACAAAATGCAAAAAATTTGTTGAAGAAATTTGGTAGAAAATTTGAAAAAATCAAGTAACACTTTCGTCAATTATAAAGTAACCCTATATTATTAAAAAAAGTTGTTAACAGAAATAAGAGTATAATGTTGAAGCTTTAATTTTTGTGTATTACTTCAAAAAAATTTTAACAGGTGTTCAAGTTACAGGTGTTTAAAAATAGGAAATTTTCAGTTTTTGACCCCTTACAGCTCCTAAACGGGGGGTGATACAAAAAAAATTTCTGAAATGACTCATACTTATTTTCAAAGGTCTAACTTATGTCAAAATTTCAAGTTTCCAACTTAAACCGTTTAGAAGGTAGAAGGGTTGAAGGATTTTGCAAAATTTGAGTTTCACATAACGGTAAATTAAGACACCGTATGCCACAAATATATATTTATTGTATATATACTTTTAAAGCTAATAAAAGTAGTAATCGTTTGGCGTTTTCAAAATGAAGATATACCTTATACAACTTGTGCTATAACAATTTAAATATAGAGTTTTTTTGAACCTTTGGGGAGCTGTAGCTCCGTAACGGGTGGGGCTACAAAAAAAAGTTATTAAAAATAAAATTAATATTTTTGTGAGATCTATCAGTAGTTAAAATTTCATAGCTCTATTGCAAAAAAAATGTGGGGATCTAAAAGTTAGGTGTTCGAGAGCTATCCTAAGGCTTGGTCCAAACTCAACCAAAAAAAATAGGGAACCTACAAATTACTCCTAGAATATTTTGTGTAAATTTCAAGATTCTAGCTTTCTTAGTTTTTGAGTTAGCGTGCTGACGGACGGACGGACGGACGGACATGGCTCAAAAGTCTTAGAATTTTTTTCTGATCCGATCCATACCTTTGAAGGTATATCTAGCTCGCTTATTTCGAGGAGTTACAAACGGAGGAGTAATTTTATTATACCCGATCCTATCGTACGGGTATAAATATAGATAGGATTGTGTCACACTCGTATAATGATTAAATGGAAAATTTCTATATATAGTCATTTTTTTTAAATTTTAAATTTTACAAAAATTCTACCCTGTTCAATATAAGACAATAAAATTTTAATAATGGATAGGTCTTTTGAAAAAAATTAATGTTGTAGAATGTCTTTTTATTTTTTTTAAGTTTATTCCGCTGCCACATAAATGTGAAAAGGAAATTGTAAAGGGACAGTCTTTCTTTTTCTGGCGTGACTGTAAATGTCGTAAGGCGGAATTATTCCTAAGACGTGTGTGAGATTCCAACTCACACTCCCTCGATGTTTTACGGATTACGTATTTAATACATTTTTACCCACTAAAATAATTTATAACCGAGGCCCCTAACTTTTTATGTAGCCTACTATTTACCAAGCTACAGCCCCTGAAAGTTTCAAAACGCCCTATTGTACAATGTGTAACTATATTAATATTTAAATTTGTTATGTGAAAATAAAATTTTGCAACATTTTGCTTCCTTCATGTCTCCGTAAAAGTTTTTGATAGAACTTTGAAATTTTTAAAAGTAGCATAAGTTATCTCAAAAATATTATAGTTATTTATTATAACTATATATTATATTATAGTTCAAGAGCATAATAAATTTGTGTCAAATTAAAGTTTGTCATATTAAAGTTTGTGTAAACTTAAAAAATAATGGAGCTTTGATTCTGAAATTCACTATTGAACGGGACGGGTTTGAATGATGTTATACAACTTTGTTTTTATATGAGCATAACTCAGTGTGGAAATAACTTTTATATCTCAAATTTAAGTTCAAAAGAAGTTCAGTTTTTTACTAATGACTTCTGTAAATTGGGACAAGTCTAACGAAATCGGTTCGGGTAACTGCGAAATTTATATCTTCATTATAACATCTAATATTTTGTTTTATTGCAATAACTATTACAGAAGTAAGTTACCTTGCTAGTTGTAGCGCAACGAGGTCGTGTGTAGCTGTTATACAACTTCGAAATTTACATAAATATATCTCAGTACTTAATTAAAGTTATATAACTTAAATTTTCTAAAAGAAAGGTGATTTAATTTTGTAAAATCAGTAATGTTTAGTGCCGGGTAAAGTTATCACAGTTAACTTAACACTTTTTCTCGTTTCTAAATTATTTTAACTTTATTAAGAAAAAATCTAATAAAACCCTTTATTAAGTAAAATTTAATAACATTTTGAATAGGAATTGAAATTCAGTTATTCAAATCTAAATTAAAATTTATCTTCTTAATCTAAACAAATTAAGTTCGAGACATGTAGCCATTATTTTTTTAAAATTAAAAAACATGTCGACAATTAAAAAATCAGTACCACCCTGACTGGACTAAAACAAAAAAACGATAGTTCAGTTTTTTTATTTAAATATCATAAAAGGTAAAATACAAGTTGTAAATATTATAATAATGACTGGAAATAAAGAAATAAATTTTTAATTATTAAAAGAACCAAAAATTAATTATCTTTTTTTAGCCATCATGTAAATCCGCAATTGGTTTTTTTACAAAAAAATTTTTAAATTTCAAAATTATCAATACTTATTTTTTTATATTAAATCAAAATTTTGCGTTATATTAAAGAAATTTTTCAATGCATTGGAAATTCAATAAAATTTTATATATATTGTAGCCGAAGCATATATTGAAATGCGGAAATCTTATTTAAAATTCCACTGCAAATATCGTCTGCTAAGAGTATTCGACCACTGGCTTAAAATCATAGTCTCATTCACCAGTTGATAAAAATGTTTCCTATATATAATAATGCAATAAATACATCAAAGTTCAAGTTCAAACAGTATAAAATAATATTTTAAGGATTTATTTTATTTTCTATTTGACAACGAATTTCTGATTAAAAATCATTTTGAAATATTATTGTATTATTGAAAATTATTTTAAAAGTCCAAATTATGACACAAATTAAAATGTTCAAGTCTTACGCGAAATCTTTTATCCGATGAACATATCTAACAATATTGTTACATATTCAGCATCACTATAAGATTATATTAATATAATCTTCATTTAAATTTTTTTTTTTTATTACAAATTTTAAAATATTATTATGTATTTTTAAAAACGATACTTTCACGTTTAAAATCTCTCTAGTCTCTATATGTTCCGTTTAAGTTAATTGTATAGGTTAAGGCTTAAACTTTGACTGTAAAAATTTTATTTCATATTAAACTAAAAAGTTAAAATGACGAGCTAGTTAAAGTATAGTTTAAACTATGACTGTAAAACTAGGAATAAGAAATATATACGATTTTTTCTTTTGTACCAAATTAATAAATAGATTACCTAGATACATCTAGGTCTAGAGACATTATTATAATTTCTATTATAAATAATTAAGTTTAAATATTCCTCCTATTCAGATATCACATTAATTTTGTTGGTTGTTAATTTTTCATATGTCTTTTTACGATTTTTAGTGATTTTTATAGCAAATTGATTTATATTATACTTAGGACCAGTTTCACCGCTTTCTGATCAACTTATAGATAGCTATCTTCTAGATAAACTATTTGGTAGATAAAAGTTCTAGATAATATTGTTTCTGTTTCATGACATAACAAAACATGCATGACATAACAAAGATAGCTCCACTGTCGCAGCTATTATTATTATTATACTATTATTATTATTATTATTACTACTATCAATTATAACTACGATATACATTATTACGATATGAAATTACTACATATTTTTTATTTATATGAACTGACCGGAGCTTGAATCAAAGACTCTTTGATTGAAAGGTTGGCGACTTAACCGCTGCACCATGAGTTAGATTAATGTAAAATTATCTGGAAAAATAAATATATTCTGGAACACCTTTAGTCAGAACTTTTAAATTTTCAGAGGAAGAAGATCTTTCAGAATTGGCAAATGTTACCTCAAAAAAAATTTTTTTAACTTCCATCACAGTTATTACTCGTAAAAAATTAGAAACTTGCTTTTACAGCTTTGGTTACTTTGTTTTTTATATGAATATTCTAGATTTATATTTTCATTAGATTCCCTCAATATAAAAACATTAAGTTTTATAATCTTTTGTGATATGATATTCATTTTGTATGTGGTGAATTAATTCTAATTTTAGGTGAGTTACTTAGTTAATTCTTACTAAAAATTTATTGTACAAAAATTAAACTATATGTATATGTATTTAACCATTATTTAATTATGACTAATTCTTTTTAATTGCAAAATTACCTTAAAAAGTACTTTTAATTTAGCTTAATTTTACAATATTCTTAAAACATAAAAAAAAAAGAAAAAAAGTTGATTGGAAAAAAATCAAAATAAAGAAAGAAAAAAGCAGGAATCAAATAAAATTAAAAATAATCATAATCATAATAGAAAGTAACTGGTTTTTTTTTTAACTGTACTTTGTTGATTCATTCGAATAAAAAATTAATCAGAAAGTGAAAATCAATAAATAAAAAAAATAAAAACGTAAATTTTCATGGAACGTCTATACACTATTCACGTTAAAACGCAACAATTCGTTAAGAAAAAAGTATTAGAGCACGTAAATTGTGTTAAAAATAAAAAAAAAAATAATCAATATGTTATCAGTATTTTGCAAAAATTTAATAACATGTGTTTGCTGTATTATTTTGCGGCAAAAACACTTCTATAAATGATACACTCACATTTTAAAAATGATAATTTACACAAGTTATGCAAAGAGTATTAATTTGATATATAAAACTAAAATCTAAAGGTATATTTTCACATGGTAACAAAATGCATGCATCCTGATGCAAAAAATATTGCGTTTACTCTTCGGAAATATTGACGAATATTTTGCACGCGTCTATTTGTGCACGTTGCACATAATTTGCCCGATTATATTAGTCAACAAAGGTTTATTTTCGAATTGATTTTGAGCATTAATGTTTTATTTCATAATTTTCTCCAAATTTTTTAAATAATAATCAGCTGTATTTGCGTTTTGTATTTTACAATTAATGCAGAAAGTTGTGCTTTTTAAATGAGCGAAAGCGAAGCACATCATGAACACACCACATATATTTTCAACCAAACTAAATCTTGCATCTGGATGTATATATCTCATGCAAACCCTAACATTAGAATTTCTATACAAAGTGTTATATTCGTTTTTATTAACTAATATTTCCAACTATTCCAATAATTGGGAACTAATACATAATTAGTTTTAATAATATTTTAAAAACTTTTTGTTTAATTTGTTAAAAAAAATCAGCTGCCCCCACTACAGGACCGACCACTATTATTCGAAAAGTATAAAGCCAAAATTCATAGATTTTTTACATAACAATTTTAAAAATATCAATGAAAAATAACTTCTAATAATTTAACATCATTTTTTTTATTCAATAACAATAATAAGCAATGAAATATTAAAAATATATTATGTACATTCATTCGTACAACCATTCGTATGTACATAGTACATACCCTGATAAAAATTGTTCAGCAGTTTACCCCTTTTTACAAATACTATCACAGCAAATAAGTTTTTTACACTGTAAAACTTTGCGATTGGTTTAGTAAATTTAGAATTTGTGAAATAACTGCATTTTTCAGCTATGAAAGCAGTGTAGAATATTTTGTACGCTACCTTCTGCGCTTAATTTAGCGCTGAAAAGTTTCTACATGAGATGCGTAAAATTTGCATTACCTTTTTTAGCGCTAAAGTTGACGCTGACAATTTCCTGCACAAGAGTTGAAAATTATCATTCTCTCTTTCAGCGCAACAGTTTACGCTGAAAACTTTCTGCGCTGAAGCTGAAAATTTTATGCAATTTATTCCTTGCATTTTGTATGTTATTGCATCATTTTTAGACGCTGAAAATTTTCCGCACAAAGAATGTTGAAAATTTTCTACCATTTTGTCATTGTATAATTTGTTACTGTGATAAAGATAAGATGTTTAAGGATAAATTATTTTTTATTATACTTTAGGTATCATTAAATTAAATTTGTAAAAATATGTATGTACATGTCATGTTGTTCTTAAATTTGAAATTCACATGATAATTTGTAAGAACAATTATTTAGAATAATTATTATTTCTAACTATCGCAAAAATTTTATTTTAGAATTATCGTACGAATTTCAAATTTAAATATAGCCTGCATGTTATTAAAATACCAAATTTTTATATTTTACTGTAGCTAAAAAATTATCCAAAAAAAGTGCTGAAATTGGCGCAGAAAATTAGTTTTTAGAAAGCAGTGAAATACGCGCTAATTTGTGTGCTGAAAAAATGCGCCTAAAGATGCGCCTACTGTTGAATCGTGATCTCACAATTTTGTGGGAATGTATTAGTAAATTTAAAGGGGAATTGTGCATAGATTTTTCCCGAGCTCTGTGTAAATTCATACAATTTCTCTTTATATTTTCAGTATATTTCTCTGCGCAAATTCGAAGTCGAAAAAGCGCATTTTTTTATCAGGGTAATGTAAAAAATAATTAAAACTGTAAACAAATACAAAACAAACAAATACATTACATAATATTGAATCTGCTAACAAAAATTTGGCAGTTTGAATTTTCCGTCATGAACAAGAGAATAATATGCATAGATATACATGTATAAATAAAAAAAACAAAAAAAAATTGTTTATATAAATTCATATGGCGTGTTGAAATTTGGACTTAGAAAAAAAATTAAATATCTCGGATTGATAAGCTTTTGGAGGAAATCGGACAACCGCAAGTCGTAGTTTACTAATGTACTTTTTAAGTTTTTTTACGAATATTTTGTAACAGAAAAATTGTATGAGAAAAATTATTAAGAAAAAGTTGTTACACAAGTAAAAAGCAACAAATTTGCCATAGAACATTTTTTGATCCGACTAACTTTAACTTTTATTTAGTTTTTTTTCTAAGTCCAAATTTCATATATAACATTCCATATGAATTTATATGAACTATTTTTTTTTGTTTTTTTTTTATATATACATACCTACATATCTCTAAAAATTAAAATAACATCTATGCATATTATTCTTTTGTTGATGACATAAAATTAAAACGATAAAATTTTTGTTAGCAAATCCAATATTAATCTTATGTTTGTTTTGTGTTTGTTTACAGTTTTTATTATTTTTTACTTCTAATATTTTTCAATGAAAAAAAAATCATGCCTAAAAAGATACCCTGACTTCAGAATTGTAGATATACTGTAGTACTACAAAGTATGCGTTCAAAAAGTATATATGCACAGACATCTATAAAGTTTTGCATTCAATATTGTTTGTTATACGCAGATAATGTGTATAAAGCGGGTTTTTGATGTATACAAAAAATTGTAGCTGCTTTAGTATACATTTCAAATCGTTTTGTATTTTGATCTTTGTTATCTATTTTTGCTGGAGTTATAATGAATTTGGATATTAGAAAAAAAAAATAGTAAAATAGTTCTTAACAATTTTAGCATATGCTTACACTTCAATAACTTTATATAAAATGTAAATAAATGCATTGTATATTTGTAGTTTATATCTACATTGTAGTAAAAGTAGTAATACTGTAGTCATACCGCAGATATATGCAATTCTGAAGTTAGCCTATATATAATGTAAATGGATGTATGAATGAATGCACATGTATTTTTACGATTTCATTGCTTATTATTGTTATTCAAAAAAAGAAAATGTTGTTAAATTATTAGAAGTTATTTTGCTTTGATACAAATTATTATGTAAACGAGGAAGAATACAGTTGCCTTTGTCAACTCTTAGATACCCGTACGAACCGTTAGAATGTTCATAGCCTGCCACTCTCCTTACAATATTATTTTTTTAATATTCTAGTATCTTAAAATAATTTGGGTGAATTTTATAATTTCTAGAACTATGGGTTGTACATATATTTAAACTATATGTTTATGTGTACATTCTACAAAAGCAGATTCTAACCTTCCACATAACGATTATCAATCCAAAACTTTTTCAAATATTCTATAGTACCATTTAATACTAAGCGGTAAATGTATACTAAATTTACTTAGTACAAAATAGTAAATATAATTTTAAATATTATATTATATTATATTTAAATATTCCATTGACAGAATAATTTCTTATAAGTACAATAAAATACATATATGTATGTAAATACGGCGCTATATAATATACATATATACTCTTATCATTCATTCACTAGTGACATATACGATATGTAAATAAACATGATATTATATAAGTATGTATGTATATCAATATCATATAAATAAAAATTCTTCAAGCAACCGTTATGTTGTATATTTATTTACATTTTTATGTACTACGCATTATATCCTCAACAATTTCAAATTATCGAATAAAACAAATGCAAAAAATTTGTTGAAGAAATTTGTTAGAAAATTTAAAAAAATCAAGTAACACTTTCGTCAATTATAAAGTAACCCTATATTATTAAAAAAAGTTGTTAACAGAAATAAGAGTATGATGTTGAAGCTTTAATTTTTGTGTATTACTTCAAAAAAATTTTAACAGGTGTTCAAGTTACAGGTGTTTAAAAATAGGAAATTTTCAGTTTTTGACTCCTTACAGCTCCTAAACGGGGGGTGATACAAAAAAAATTTCTGAAATGACTCATACTTATTTTCAAGATCTAACTTCTGTCAAAATTTCAAGTTTCCAACTTAAACCGTTTAGAAGATAGAAAGGTTAAAGAATTTTGCAAAATTTTAGTTTCGCATAACGGTAAATTAAGACACCGTATGCCACCTCTATATATTAATTTTATACATACCTTTAAAGCTAATAAAATTAGTAATCGTTTGGCGTTTTCAAAATGAAGATATACCTTATACAACTTGTGCTATAACAATTTAAATATAGAGCACAATAATATTTTTGAACCTTTGGGGAGCTGTAACTTCGTAACGGGTGGGGCTACAAAAAAAAGTTATTAAAAATAAAATTAATATTTTTGTGAAATCTATCAGTAGTTAAAATTTCATAGCTCTATTGCAAAAAAAATGTGGGGATCTAAAAGTTAGGTGTTCGAGAGCTACCCTAAGGCTTGGTCCAAACTCAACCAAAAAAAATAGGGAACCTACAAATTACTCCCAAAATATTTTGTGTAAATTTCAAGATTCTAGCTTTCTTAGTTTTTGAGTTAGCGTGCTGACGGACGGACGGACGGACATGGCTCAAAAGTCTTAGAATTTTTTTCTGATCCGATCCATACCTTTGAAGGTATATCTAGCTCGCTTATTTCGAGGTGTTACAAACGGAGGAGTAATTTTATTATACCCGATCCTATCGTACGGGTATAAAAATCTATAAATTATGGCATTGTACTTTTGTTTAGTGGCGGTCGGTCCTGTGGTGGAGACAGCTGATTTTTTTTATTATTTTGCATAATACTAGTGTGAATATTATTTATTTTTAAAAAAGTAAAATTTAAATTAAAAAAATATAACAGGTGTACAGGTGATTACTGAAGTATTTAGAACAAAAAAATTTGAAAAATTATTTTTGTTTTTCATTTTGTAAAAGCATTGTAAAATACTGAAAAAAAATTAGAAATAGTCTACGATATTACTTTAATTTTGTTTTTTTTTTGTTTCAGTTTACTGATTTTTAATACAAAATTTAGGTTCAAGAATTTTGTTTATTGAGATTTTAATAATTGGTTTGTTTTTTATTTATTTTTTATAATTTTAGATTTTCTGCCACAATAAATATTGAAAGAAAGAGGCTAAGGGATATAAATAATGAAAAATCAATTTTTTACAAAAAAGAAAAGCTAAATATTTTATTGTAACCGTGATAAGAGTATTTATATTTTTTCTCCATAAGTAGTGCGCAAATTGTAGTTATTTTGAAATTATGTATTGATTTATTGTTTCGAAAGAAATAAAAATAATAAGCTAATATAGTTAGAAACATATTTTAACTATATTAGCTTATTATTTTGTAAGAGAGGAAATTGAATTTCTTAAAATTGAATTTTTAGAAGCTATAGAAGATTTAAATACATTTATCCTATAAGTATGCAATTTAATTGCTATTTCAGTCTACAGCAAATGATGCATGGTGTAATAATTATAATGCATTGCGATGTACAGTTATGTTTTTTTTTTTTTTTGAAGTTTTTTCAGGAAACAAAGAACTTCTAACAAACCATACGGTTAGAAGATAAAAAAAATGTATCCGTAAAATTTATCATAAACAGATTATATTGTAGAAACAGAATTTGTTACAGAATATGGGATGGTATCGTATTGCAGAAAAAACTGAATAATATTCTAGGTAATCTGAACGTTCATTCTCCGAATTATATTTTTAATAAGAATTAACGAAGTAAATAGAATAACTATATTAAAGTGTATGCATTCAATAACACAACATAAATTTTTATTTAAAATTCAAGAAATTAATTTTTCAATTTTAAAAAATTGATAGAAAGTTGTAGATAAATTTATTTTATCTCAAAAAATTATAATCTTCTAATTTCAAAGTAAAAAAGAATTGAATTAAAAATATTGTTAATGATGTTGGTTAAGTGTTGTATTCATATTACACAGGATAGATTAATTTTTGGTTAAAATATAATTATTGATATTTTATAAAAAAAAAAAATTATTTTAAACTATTTTAAAATTAAAACTATTTATAAGCATTTTAAAATTTGTAGGCTATATAAGTAATGATGTGATTAATTTAATTATTTGGAACTTTTAAATAATGATTATTAATTTTAAAATTGATCCTTTTTGTTTACTAGGGTTTTTTATTTCAGAAAATAAAATTCCAAAATGTAACTTACATTAAAAAAAATACCGTTCTGGGAAATAAGACTAAATAATATAATAAAGAACTAAAGAAAAATCATATACCAATCTCAATTTTCTTGAATAATTTAAAAAAAAAGTATTAATTCATTTTTTTTTCTTTTTTACGAGCGAATGTTGAAAACATCGAAAGTCAGTCAAAGGAACTGCACAAAGTTTCTTTGGGTAGTTTTGAACCAACCGAAATCCCCCTTTAAAACAAACTCCAGGATAGGTCCTTTCCAATAGATATTAAGATAATGTACAGTTTGGTTTTGAAGATAAGCATCTGGGAGGATGAATGGAAAATTCTGTTTGCTATAATTGAATTATGGAGAATGAATTTAAAAACAAGATCTTATTAAATTTCGTTAAGTTGTAAACATATGAATTATCAATTTTTGGGAATACGCATTTTAACATAAGATTCAATAAATCAATCGTATGAAATGAAATCTAAGATTTAAAATTGAAAAAAAAAACATATAAATGTAACAGTAAGTCGATGTAACCGACTTATTTATACCCTACAACTAAAAAATTCAAATTAAATTAAAAATTCATAAGTTATTTTAGTTAGGTATTTAATATAAGCTAAAAAAATAAATGCTTTTATAACCTTTGCATAAAATTTCAGGTTTCTATCTTTATTAAATTCGAATATATGCTTGTTAGATCTTTGAAAGTGTGTGAAGATACACTGACCACCTCCCCAATTCATCTCAAATTTTATAAATAACATCAGAACGGGGTAGAATATCTCTTATATCAAATTTCAAGTTTTTATCTTTATTAATTTCGAAGATATGCTTGTTCGGGCGTGGGAGTTGTGTGGGAGATACCCGAACAACTACTTCAATTCATCTCAAATTTTGGACAAATCAGGGATTCAGGAATTTCGCTCATTTGCAATCCCCCCTTTTTTTAGTCATTGTTAACCTACAGTATAAATTTCATCAAGATAGCAGCATTATTTTTTGAGTTATCGTCATTATTTTTTGAGTTATCGTGCGTACGGACGGACGGACATCGCTAAATCGACTCAGGAGGTGATCCTGATTCAGAATATATATACATGTCCATATCTAACTCGCTTCCATTTGGTAGTTATAAACACCATACAAAAGTTAATATACCCTATAATTTAGGTGTAGGGTATAAATGCTTGAATTTGAATCATAAAATTGAATTTGAATCTTAACTTAACTTGTTGTGTATATGAGTGTATTATATAATTAATTTTAATTAATGCAATTAATATATATGAAATTCTAAAATATGTTCAAATTATTTTGCATAATCTAATAATGTTGCATTTAATTTTAAAAAAAAACTGTTTAAAAGTTTAAAAAAGTTGGCACTTTTGAAAGCAAGGTAATTAAAACGAGCCTGTAGATGCACAGTTAGATCAGTTTAGACCCA
The DNA here is from genome assembly GCA_947095535.1 of Poecilobothrus nobilitatus. Lineage (NCBI taxonomy): Eukaryota > Metazoa > Arthropoda > Insecta > Diptera > Dolichopodidae > Poecilobothrus > Poecilobothrus nobilitatus. The sequence goes on from OX352772.1 coordinate 276,294,034, forward strand.
TTGTGGTTCGCTGAATCAATTTTTCTCCTAATTAAACAATTTATAGCTCATTACAAAGCAATGTAAGTCGATTAAGTCCATCTCTGATAAATCGATAAGGTTATTTAAGAAGGTATTCCCCAATACTTTTCTTTGTTTTTACAGCAAGAACCGGGCATTCATTCACCTTTGCAAAGTAAACTTTTAAAATAAAAAAAAATTTTTTTACATTTATTCAATACTAAAACTATTAATCTTTAAAGTTTTCTTTTCAATTTTAATTAAAATTTACACCTTTTTGTTTATGTAATGTTTCTTTTTCTATTTTCAGGTAATTTGAAAATTTTTACATAATTTTGATAAATCGCTATTGTACAACTTTTCTTATTGTAAGTATTTTACATTTATTTAGTTTACAATATTATGTATTTGATAACTATATATATCTAGTTTTAAAATTGAAACAATCTATGGTAATTATTCGAATTTTTAAAAAAGTAAAGAAAAATTTTATATTCTTTTGATATTGATAAATCAATTCCGTAATCTTAATTTGTTAAATTATCACTCAAATTGATAAATAATTGCATCAATCAATTGTAAAATGACATTTAATATAAAAAGTATAACTTTCGATTTATTAAATTAGTTGAAAATTTAATATTTAAAACATTTTCTTCTTTCCCATCCTCTTCTTCGGTCGCCGGAGTTTTTTTTTTTTTATTTTTTCAAAATCTGAATTTATCATATAAAAACAAATACGAGTACACAAAATTTTAATAAGTTATGAATTTGAATATTTTTTATCAAAACAAAAACAAAGGGATTTAGAAACAATATGATTATGATTAGCCGAAAATACATAGGCCAAACAGACGAGCAAATAAAGAATTTTCGTAGGTACAGAAACTTTTTATATAAGTAATACACGAAATATATTGATGTTTTCTTCTTGAAAATGTTTTTAAAATAAAATGTTCACGCACACATTCAAACTTACGACTGTTATAAAGAATACAAGCCTAATAACGAGATGTTGTTCTTATGACGTCGTAAATAATACAGTGTAATAATGGCAATTAATCGATTAACTGAAAATACATATATAGGATTAAGGAGAATATTATTTGCTTTTTATAAAAGGTATAATGTTTTTTTTAATTAGTTTTTTTATATATATACCTATGCAAATTACATATTCAAAATTTTAAGCAATTAAAATAATACTAGTATTCGCCAGCCCCTTGAAATTCGAGGTGTTTTAATTAGCAATTACAATACAGTATATACAGTATAGTTCCTTTATGATTTTATTTGAAATGTAAAAATACAATTTTCAATAATTAATGCCTTTATGAATTTAAAATTTCTTTGCAAATGATATGAAAAATACGATTATTATTATCTTTTAGAAGTTGCCCTTGATTTATTGGGTATTAGAAACTCAATATATACCTATTATATATGTATATATTATAAAAAGCCTAAGATGGTAAATCATTGAGTAAAAGGGTTTTAAATGTCTATCAATACAGATTAAATATTATGATGATATTATGATATATAAGAACTTATTTCGTTCAAAATATAAAAAAAAAACAAAAAAAAAAAAAAACAGAACTGAATCGAACTTGCAAAATCAAAAAGCAACTATTAATAACCCCACACTCTACCTCTGTACTAAACACTAAACTAAAATCGTAATGTTTATATTCAGTTATATTGTGAAATTCCTACTCCTACCATACAACCAATATTTTTAAATTTTTAATCGAAAAGAAAAATAAAACAAAAATTTAACGGAATCAAAGAGCGTCTTTTTTGAATATGTATAATATAGGTATAGATTATACATACTATATGATACATATGAGTATACTTTACATGGGTTTTTTATAAAAATGTTGGAAAAATATTAATCTTGTAAGATGGCTGTACTGAATATTTATCATTTAAAAAGAAAAAAATGAAAGTTGGTTGGTAAATCATTGAGTAAAAGGGTTTTAAATGTCTGCCATTTACAGATTAAATACTATGATTACATACGTTTATAAAAAAACGAATTGCCAAAGGATTAACCAATTAACTTGAAAAGTTCTATTTTAAAAGAACTCTTCCTTTAAGCATGAAAAAAGTAATTATATATGTGTTATAAAAGAAATTTAACATTAATAATAAAAATCTATAATATAATACACAAGATGTTGGCGAGACCTTGCCAACATGTAAAAAAAATATTTTATATCTATAATAAAACACTCATACTGAATGTAAACTAAACTGGCAATGATGATATTTCTGTATATTTATTTAATAATTTAAAATTTTATTACCAGAGACACGAATCTTTAACTCAAAGTATTATGAAGAGACACAAACCGTTCATTAAAAATATAAATAAATTTAGTAAATATTATTACCAGAGACCAAATTTTCCACTAGAAGTATTGTCAGAGACACAAACCGTTCAATAAAAGTGAGTACAGTCAAAAAAGGAAAGTATGTACATACTTAAAAACCACATTTTGAATAAAAATAAATTCAGCAAATTTTTAATTTTTAAATTTGACCGCCACATCCATTATGAACTGGTCGTAGCGGTAAATTAAAAATAAATTATTAATCTTCTGTTGGCGTTTTCAATCTTTGTTTTGAAAAAAAATAAATAAAAATAGGTACTCTTAATAAAATTAAAACGCCTGAAAGTGAAAAGAGCAAAGTTTACAGTAAGCCTCATATTTATAAGAAAAAATAATAGGCCGATTTTATTCTTGATTTTGTTTTCATTAGTATAAAAGCTGGTAACAGCTTCCTAACATACTTTAAAGTAGTTTTGTTTATTTAGGTTGAAATTTAGATTTTTAAGCTAAATTTTCGCTATAACTGGTATAACATAAAATATTCGAAATTTTTTTATTAATATAAAATTCGGCAGACTTAAATAATTATATTTCATAACAGAAGTCTGGAACTTACCAAATATTATAAAAATGGATATTTTAAAAAAAAAAAAAAAAAAACTAACATAGAAAATATCATTTTAGAAGCCTTCTCTCACAATAGATTCATAATTTTGTACTAATTTATTTTTAGACCATTAAATTAAAAAGCTGTCGAAAACGACCGTCACAAAAAAAGAGCCCCCGAAAATTTATGAAATTTCATTATCAGAGACATTAATGTTTTATTAAATATACCAAAGATCTCTCCTAAGTACATTTAAATAAAACAAATTCAGCAAATTTTTTGCAAGCAAAAAAAATAAACGCAAAAGATTTGAAAGTAGTTTTGGTAATTAAAGTAATTTCGCGGCGAAAACAACTGTTTTTCATCGACATAAAAATTTTTTTTTAGAACTAAAGAAAAATAGAGAGTAAAATTTTAACAAATATTAAAATTATTTCGATTATTGGTATTGTTTTAAATGTAACAAAAAAAAAAAAAAATGTCGTAGCGGTTGGTGTTGGTTGGTTTTTCGCCGGTTTTTATTGTGCACTTTATACATGTGTTTCAAACAATTTTTAAGATATCGGCACGAACTTTTACCCTGAATGTGGTTTTAGCTTGGACCATTTTTTCTCAATGATTAAAAAACTGTTAAAAATTACCGCCACGAAAAAACGGCGAGAAAAAATTAATAAACTGCTACCTAACATTTTTAATTTTATGTGTTTAGATTTGTTTTATGTTTTTTTTCTATTACATTAAGTAAGTAAGTGATTCCAAAGTTTTTTTAATGGCGCTGATGTAAAAATGAAATTTTTAGGTATTTTATTAAGGGAGTCAGTATGATACCGTAAATATTTCTGAATCTATAGAAATTGTGCAATTGCACAGGGGATTTTCTAGTTATTAAATTAAATAATATAAATTTATTTCAAAAAAGAAAAAACATAACCTTGCTCTCAAAATAAATTACAATGTTCATGATAACATCTATTGGTTTAAATTGTTTAAATTATTGCACAAAATCAATTACTTACAGTTGAGAATTTTAATTAAAAAAAAAAAGAAAATAAATAAATAGCAAAATAATTTTACCATGAATCTCGTATATAATTTTCCATTCATTTTGCTTTTTTTTTTATATTATTCATCATTAATCATTTATCATTATTATAACTACTATTCAATATCCATGCTTACTATCATCCATCATTTTTTTTTTTACTTTGCTGTTTTTTTTTGATAAATTGTTTGCACAACAATTACCTGACACAACAATATTTATATTTGTATATATATATTGTATATCTGTATATTTATATTGTATGTATGGATATACAAATTGATAGAATTATTTACTTAGTAGTAATAATAATACACCTGTTGAAACTTGAAATAATTATGTCAATATTCATAACAAGAGATCAAGATAATCTACAACAATTATTTGTCAAAAAAAAAAAAACACAATATAATGTACCCAAAATCTTTTAAATTAAATATATAATAAATATAATGATAAATAAATCCTTTCTAAAAGACATATGTATGTTAGAAGTAATAAATAATTGATAGGCTGACAATACTTGGTGCACCTGCATTAAATCTTGGCAGCCATATTTGTGTTTTTATTTTAACTCTATTATTTCTCTAATTCAACATTTGTATAATTATTTATTAGAATTTAATAGATTTAATTTTTTATAATACTATAACTTAAAAAAAAAAACTAATTAATACTTAATACTAAAAAAATAAAATTCAAATATAACAAATTTTAGAAGTTTAATTCTTAAAGGCCTTAGCGGATTCTCTCTGGCCATATTAATTTTAATTTCATTGTTACTGTTTTATTATTGTGTCTAGTTATTTAATGCAAGATAAGAGAGAAACAAAGTATATATGAGTTACAATACTTCAAAGCAGTTTGAATACCTTTTAATCTTGTAAATAATTTAAAATCCATATTTTACTATTTAATTCGGTGCACTTATGTTACATATTTTCTTATTTCCTTTTTAGATTTTCTTATATTGCTTATATTTTTGAGTTCCACTGGCAGTTCATTGTATATAGTTTGAGAGAATTATATAAATAATTATTCTTCTAACTATTTGTTTTAAAAAGACTTAGGAAAAATTAGACTTATTTCTCTTGTTATGATTCGTTCTTTGAAGCGTATTTCAAGACAGCATCGTCAGCGTAGAGCCCTTAGCGTATTTTGAATAAGTCGGGGGACCTAGAATGTACCCTGTGGCACAGCTTTCTTACAAATTTTAGGTTCAATATTGTTTATTCGAACTCTTTGTTGTATTTTACAAAGATAAGAACGAAAAAAAAAAATTGATTTTGGTCCAGATCCATTTTTCCTAACTTATAAAGAAGAATTTCGTGGTCAACACAATCGAACGCTTTTTTAAGATCGAGGAAAACACAGGCTACGTAGTTCTCTTCATCCATCTTACGATATGAAATGGGTTAAATTAAGACAAGCTGCTGCGGTATTTGAATTTTTCTCAAAAACCTTACTGACCTTTATGTAAAAATTCATTAGTTGCCATAAAATAGTTTAACCGATTTTTAATTATTGTTTCAAATACCTTGGGGAAAAGCGCTCAAGACAGACATTGGTCTGTAATTAGAAGCGTTTGTTGTATTTTCATTCAAAAATATGAGTTACAACAGCTGTGTTTTGAGGACATCTGGATAAATAAATGTTTCGAACGAAGTGTTTATTAATTTGACAAATACTGGAGATAACTTATTTGAATACTTTTCTATAAATTTAGAAGATATATTGTCATATCCTGTTGCGGCCGCTGATTTTAACTTACTAATGGCTAATTCGACTTCTTCTTTATTTGTAGGGGTAAGATCTAAATTAAAATTGATTGGGCGAGTGAATTTGTTTAGGTACTCAAAATCAATCGGATCAGATGGACAGTTAAGTTCGTCTGTCACCGTAATAAAAAAGTTGTTGAAAAACTCTGCAATATTTGAATCTATTGTAAGTTTTTCATTAAGGTGTTCAATTAAATTAAATCTAGATTTTTGAGTGAAATAGTTTTAATTATACATTATTTTTTACACAGAACCCAGAGTTTTTGGCTAGAAATTTGAAAATATCCATGAAATATTTGAAAATATCCAAGAAAGTAACTATAAATATCCACGAAAATATGTTCTCTGAATATATTTTGCTATAAATATCGAGGATATTTTTAATATATATGCAAAAATTGTATATCTTACAAAAGAAATTCTCACTTAGTAGTTTTTTTTTTTTTGTAAGATATACAAGAAACATTTCAAACATTTTAAAATAAACAAATATTCAAATTTTATTTTTTATTTTTTAGTGAGAAACTACCTAAAATGATTTTTAACAACTTTATAAATTTTTAGTTAAATATGAATATAAATATTAATAAATTAAGTTATGTACATTTTTAACTGTCAAAGTGTTGCTGTAATGTAATATTCTGTAATAATATAATTTTTTTCTCCCTCTTTCTCACTGGCAGTACACTATATTTTTCTTTTTCTAAGGCTGCGACAATGTCCACGAAATTTCTCATGAAAACCAGCCTTAACATTTTATGTCTTATATAAAATTCAACATTTTTATTAAAGTTTTTTATTAAATTATAAATTCTGACTCTAATATACTCTTTTCACTTCAAATTTGTTCTTTTTAACATTAGATATATTTGTCTTTTTTCAAAATCAAATTTTCAAAATCAATTTCGTCTTTTTCCAAAATCATACATACACATACATAGATTTATAAAATAAAATTTGTTACATTATTACAACAGTCATAATTAAAATCATTTTTTAAACGTTCACATACTTTATACTCTTAAATCATTTTCTGTACTAATTTTACTGAAATATTTATAAATTTATTTTCTAAACATTAAAAGACATTAGATTAAAATAAATATATTTTTCATATTCAAATTGCAATAAACAATTTAAAACACTTTCCATTATTACTTTTCTATTTAATTACCAAAAAATTTCAGTTAGTAATTTAAATATTATATAGTTGGTGAAAAACATAATTAATGCAGAAAAATAAAAAAATTAGAAAGTGTAAGAATTTTGCTAATGTTTTTAAGTTAATATTTAAATGTTTATTGGTCATGTCAAATAATCTATGTAAAATGTAAACAAATGTAAAAAATATTAATGTTAAAATAATTTATAATATAAATAATATTCTGTTTGTTCTTCTCGTATTGTTCTTAAAAATGTGTATTAAAATGGATTTCTTTATGGGCCGTTTTTCTGGAGCGGTTTTATGCATGTCTTTTCCTTATGCCATAGATTTGAGTTACGCATACAAATGAACATTTTTCCTCTACTGTAATGATAGCTCTAATTAATTCTTTTTCAAAGGGCATTTTTCACATTTTTTTTTGGTTTTGTTTTTTAGTTTTTTTTTTTGTAAATAAAACTGACTGCAATAAAAAATATAAATTTATTAGATGCTGTTTGAGATCTTAGTAGATAGGTATGTACATATATGTGAATTCTGTGACAGAAAAGATTAAACTGATGAGAACGCTTTTTGTCATTAACTAATGTCAAAAACGACCGTCACGGAAATCGGCGACAGAAACCTAACTTTCTATTTCTTTTTATATACAACGTGAAAAATAATTTGCTGTGAAAAGTTTTACATTATTAGAATTATGTACACTGTCGCCTCATGTTCAACTTATTTTCTTCACTATTTTAATAGCATTTGGAGTTTTGTCGACGAAACCGAGTTCTAAATTTCACATCAACAGCATCGATTGCGCATTATATATTATGTATGTACAACATCGTGTTTTAGATATTAAATCTTAAAATGATAAAAATAAGTAACTAGTCCGACTGTAATGCTATTTTTGTAGAAAGAACATTAATAATTATATACACATTTCTTCGTCAGCTATATGTATATGAAATTTTCATTTACCCATAACCAATTAAGTATGTTCTTAAGTATATTTAAATAAACTCTTTTTTTTCGTTTGGTAAACCGTGTTTTGCTTCAATCCTATACCTTCATTTTATATTTTATAACTTGCAAAATACTAATATGACTATTAAAGAAAAGTCGTGCTGAATTCATTCTTAGTTATATATAAATAATTGAAATTGACGCTTTCATGAAATATTTAGTTTTTATAAAAAAATATTTCTTTTTTATTTTTATTTTGAAATCCTTAAAAAAATATAAAACACAAAAATCGTAGCCACAAAATCAGGGATTAAAAACAATCAATTTCAAATTACAATTTTAACAAATTGTGAAATATTTAAATTAATCCTAAATAAAACAAAAATTTTATATTATTCATCTTTCATTTAATTTTTTATCTCTTTTTTTTTTGTATCATAGTTTAAAAATAATTTACAAAAACTTTACAAAATTTTTTTGTTCTGTTCAATGTTTTTTTTATTGTGTTGTGTTAAATATGACAATAATTTGACATCCCAATTCAAATTTTATTTAAATTAAAATAAAAAAAAAAAATAATAAAATCAATAAATAATAACTGTCATTTTCTAAATATATTTTTTACCTTGAGACAATTATCTGAAAATAAAATTTTTTTTTTGTTGTAGGTTAAACCAAAAAAACCAAAAACTCAATTGAGATCTTAACTTTTATATTGTTCCATTTCATCTGTTTCTATTATATTAAACAAATTGAGCTTCTCTTCAATATTTGAATTCTACAAAAAAATTATTAAATAAAAAAAAAATTTGAAGAGTATAACGTGGAATGAAATAAAATCGAATCAACCAAAGACCTTTTCGAAATTGCCAAAAATAAAGTTTTATTGTACCTATTAAAAAATAAATGTAATTTATTGTATATGAAAGTATTAATGATTTTATTTTACTTTTATATATTAACTAAATAAGTCCTTTCTGAAATAAATACTGACTTCTAATTTTTAATAATGTCAACAAAAAATATTAATATTATTATATTACAATATTACTCTGAGAGACAGTGTATAGTTTTTCATCTATTTAGTATTTACGTCCAGTTTAAATGACGCTTCTAACCAACTGTGCACCGTTTAGTCCTGAAGTACAAAAAAAAATTTTTATATTAAATGAAAGACTTAGCATAACACAGTATTGAAATAGCTTGTACTCAATTCTGACTTTTATTATAAGCTGTTAACATTTTTAGGAACACCTTGAACATCTTGTTCATCAAGATATAAATAAACAGTAATTGTAACATAATTTTGAATTTTTTTTTTCCTTTGTAATAATTATGAATGTTTAGATTTTCAGTTTTCATTATTGGGGTTTTTTCTCTCTGTAATAAAAACCAGTATGAATTATTTATTATAAATATTTTTACATATATGTACATGAAAATTTGCTTTATCTACTGCAGAAGTTTATTAAAATTGATTGCTTTATTATTTTTTACCGATAATGACAGCTGTCAATTTTTCATTTTTTTTTATTATTACTGATTTTGATTTAACTATTAGTTATTGTTTATCGTTCAAATTTGGTATTATAGTGTATATACATATTTATTTTCACCTGTTTATAATTAAAATTTTTATCAACTTTGTTTTTAAAAATTAGTTTTTTAAATAGGTATTTTTATTGTATTTATTAGGTTAATAAATGATTTATTGAATATTATATACATGCCACAAATTCCAATTACAAAAAAAAAAAAAAATCTGTATTCAGGTCTGCCATACTATTTAAAAAGCAATTTAAAAAATAGTATAGTCTTAAAAATAATATATATGTACATATATTTTTTAATACATAATTCAGTTTAAAACTATTTTTTAAGCGACATAAAAAAAAAAAATTGTAAAAAATTATTTAAGTACACAGAATTATAATTAGAATATGTGTGTTAATTTGGTTTTTTATTTTTTTTTTTTCTAATATGGCACATATTCTTACATATCCACATCTCGAAAATTTCAGATTAAATTTAATTTAAAACGTAGAAAGAGAATAAAACTTTTAAATAAAAATAGAAATAATTCAAAATTGATTTAATTAAATCAAATTTAAAAAAAAAAATATTTTCTGTATTAATATTCTGTATTAATATTATAATATGTAGTATATCTATTCTAAATTTCTTTATTTTAAATTTTTATTACCGATAATATTATGTTAATTTTTTTGTTAAATAAATATATAAATTTAAGTTAACCTTAGATTTTTTTTTTGCCATTTTAAAATATTAAAAAAAGAGAGTTTTGTTTGTTACTTATAATGGACTTAGGTGTGACATATAGAATAATAACTTCACTAAAGTCTAAACTCTTGCAATTTGTTAAAAATTGCCGCTAGATTTCGTGTTTGATTTTGATTTAAATTGCATCATTTATTTCCTGGTAAATTAAAAACTTGCAGTCTTTTTGAATATATTCAGCAAAAACTATACGGTTCCTATTCTATATGATATAAAGTAAATATAAATATATTTATCTTTTATTTTGAATTGTGTTTTACTTATCAACACTTAACAGAGGCGGATTTTTAATCGATTTATTGATTGATTCCGTTTTTTTCTCACTTTCTCTTTAATAATACATTAATAATACATTTTTAATTAAGTTAACGCACTTAAATTCTATTTGCAATTAGTTAAAATGTTCACATAAATTAATAAAAATATAGTTATATTAGGTATTAAATTTACATTAAATAATGAAAAGAAAAGTAATAAAAATATTATAATATGGTAGCCAATGATTTATTTATTAGTAGGTAATTGAAAAATATAGTGACATATATGAAAAATGTTTATTCGACCTTATATATCAAAAACAAAATTTTAACATCGCTTCACATAACCTAATTATAATATAACATAACCTAAATTGGGATAACTTATACGCTTACAATTATCTTAAAATTAACACATTTCACATTTTTTTTTAAGTTTTGAGTTTTGAAAAACGTAATTGAATATAGGGTATGATTTCCTGTAATTATCTAGTTTTCTATTTAAAGTTGAAATTTTATTTTCTTTGTAATTTTGAATTAACCTTTGTTATTATTTTATTCTTAAGAATTTTTATTTTTTTGAGTTACTTTTGGGACTGTATTTTATTTTTTTGATTTAATTTCAAAGCATCAGTCATATAAAATTCAAATCGTCAATTTATTTTACCCTTAAGTATTTCTTTTAATTTAAATGCCTTTTTCTAAAAAAATAAATTATTTATTAATTTTGCGTTTTTTTTTTTGTCAAAGTTTTGTAGAACATAACTGGCATAGAATTTATTAAAAAAAAAAACAAAATAAAATAACTTATTCCTTAAAAAGTTAATTTTTCTTTTTGTATTTTATCTTAAAGAAAACATAACCCAGACCTTTTTATTGCACACACTGTATATATATTTATATATATATATATATATATATATATATATAATATATTATCTATGTAAGTAATAAATATATAAAGTGTGTATATATTTCTATTATGTATTTAGTTTTAAATATTTTTACAAGGAAACTTGATAAGTGCATATGCATTTCACGTTCTTTTAAAGTAACTCAGATCCTGAACGGATATTATAAACTTTGCTCTTTACTTATTTTTTCCGGAAAGGAAGAAAAACTAAAATTAAAGAATGCATATGCATGCAAAACTTTTTTCAGAGTTTTTTTTTTCTTTTTTAAAATTCCCATATTGTTATAAAGTTTATAACAAAAATTTCTGAAAAGCAGTAATAGCAGCATCTGTAAAATATAGTATCTATATTCAAATAGCAATTACTCAGTTTTTCTATATGTATATACGTATACATACATATATAAAAAAAAGAAATTCTTGCTTTAATATAATTGGCTTTGTTGAAGAAATTTTTTTTTTTTGGACATGCCCTGGACATATCAATATCTTATATTTGGATTGAATTATTCAGAAGAATAAATTTTGAAAATTTTATTTTTTCGATAACAACTTTTGAAAAGTAATTAAGAAGTGTAAAAAAAATAAACAAAGGAGAATGTTCTTTGGAGAGAATGAAAATAAGGAGAGTATTCTTTCGTTGTCGTTTTTCGTATAAAAGCAGATATAAGTAAAAATGAAAGTTAATTTCTTTTGACATATTTTTATTTCCGATTTTGTAAAAAGCAACTTAATGCTTTTTGATTTATATTATGCTAATATGTACAAGTAAATCCATTTAAGACTTTCTTCTAGAATTTAAATGACTTACAGACTAACGGAGATCAGACATCACGACATCAGACTAAAAACTGTAATTTCGAACTCAAGAAAGGTCAAAAATTAAAATTCTTTAAGCTAATACTACAATGCTGTTGTCAAGTTAAACATCGCTTAAACATAGATATTTTATTGGAAATTATTCAAATACAAAGTTCGTTGCGGCGCCAAAATTTTTAAGTTATTTTCTAAATTTGAGTCTAGCATTGACGTTTATAATGTTGTCACACGACTTCAAACAAAAATTGTTTACTTAACATAAATATAAAAATAATTTTGCCTTCAAATAACAGCATTTCACATAAATTGACACTAGTATTGTAACATGTTTCTTATAATGCGAAATGTGTGTATCGATGCCGATTTAAGTAACGCTGCATTGAAACATCAGTTTTAAAATTTTCACTCCAACATTATTCCCATTTTCCGATTTCAATACTTTCCATATGCTGTGTTAGAAAAAAAAGGAAAAATGTAATATGTTTTATGAAAACTTTAAATATTTTAAAATTATAATAAAATCAAAAATTTTTGACTTTTAATCGATCAATGTATGAACTATAATTTTTTTGTTTTAAGATTTATTTGTGGTTAAGTTTTATGAAAGTAAAATATTATTTTATCTTTGACAATTTAATTAATAGAATACAGCTTGTGTCACAAATTTTTTATTCTAAAACTATAAATAATCAAGTTCTTATAATTAAAAATAATTTATAGCTTTTAAAAGAAATTATAATACTTAAGTTTGAAATCTATAGCATCATTTCCAATACATAGAATTTCCTTTTTAGTTTTATAAGTGCATCATAACTGAAAATATTTGTAATAGTTCGGAACTTTCAAATTAATAATTACAATATCAAATATGTGTAATTTTCCAAAAAATTTAAGGGCCTTAGATGGTTTGCCGGTTAGACTTCTAAATTTGAAACATAAATAGCAAGTAGTAGCAAAAATGAAAATCTATAAAAGGACTTGGTATGATTTATGTGACAGATAAGGCAATAACCATTTAAAGCTATGACTTGCAGATCCTATTGCTTTATGCATATATATGTATATACATATAAACAATTAATACTTAATTTTCTTAATTTTTCTTTCTATACTTAATTTTGTTCTGCTTGATTTAATAATGTGACGTTATCTTCCAACAATATTTCAATATTGTTGTATGGTATTTTGTATTTACCATATTATTGGCTGAACATAGCTTTCATAATAACCGGTTTTTACTAAAAATTTAAAAAAATCATCCTTCATTGATAAGGACTAAGCTAACGCGCTCAGTAATCATTAGATTTTAACTCTGTAGTTCACCTTCAAAATGTATGTATATAACAGAACCAATTTGACAAGATTTGTTAAATTTCCTTAAATTTTTTTCATACAATATTTTTGCAGTACCGACTATCATACTAATCTGAAGGATTGATAGAAGAAGTTTTGAAAGCTTCTTAGATGCATGATAGAGCTTCTTAGATGCAAAGAGTACATCTAAATCTTGGGAAAAGAAACATTCAAGTATTTTAAAAATATAAAGATCTTAAATGTTGTCTCGCATTCCATTAATATGAAGTATGCCTACTTTCTAAATTTTTTTAAGAAACTTAGATTTAATTTTCTAAATTTTCGCTAAAGTGCTATTTAAAGATGAGTGTAAATATAACTTTTGAAAGTTCCGAAAATAAGCTTGTTCTATTTTTGAGTATTCTGGTCCTACTTCAGAACAATGAAATCTAATATTGGTATTGCATTGCAATGTAATATAATTTACTAGAGAAACCCGCCGTCAGTCTGGTAATCTAGAAATAACATTGGTTAATAATTCTGATATCTTAGTAATCTAGAAATAATATTGGTTTTTTGTCACTTAACTTTTAAATGAAATTAAAAAAAAATATCTGTTCTGTTCTAATAAATTTTTTATTTATCTTAAAAACGCTTCCCTTCATCAGTAAGAATATTTAACTTTTTACAATAAGAATAAATTTAAATAAACGTAAAAACGCAGATGCAACACTAAGGAAATTAAAGAAAAATTTAGTAGGGGGAATTTCCTTCAAAAATAATTTTTTTTCCTTGTCGCCAAAAATCATGTTCTGCAAAATATAGGTAACGTGACTAGGTACCGTTATGTAAAATTTCAAATTAATTGGACAATATACCTAAACTAAAGTATACCCCTAGTTTTTTTTATAGGGCAGTTCCAATGACAGCAGCGCGTTTTTGCAGATTGTATTTAATGAAAACAGGCATTTTTGCGACGCCGTAAAGTGTGTAGGCACTTTAAAATTAGGGACTACTTTTTTTGTATGTATGTATAATATATATGAGAAATTTTGGTTTAGCAGGGATTATATAGTTATGGTTACAAAATCAGAGTTATACGCTTTTTCCAGAATGTGTATGTATAAGTTTATGCCAGGTTTTAAATTAGGAGTGATTTAATAATTAATGATAAATCAATTAATTTGTTTTATTAGAAATGCTAAAATAATCACAATTTGTATTTTAACATTGTGATAAAGCATATGAGATAAAAAATTTGTTTATACCGTACGATATAATGTACGATAAGTATCGGGCATAATAAAATTACTCCTCCGTTTATAACATCTCGAAATAAGCAAGCTAGCTTCAAAGGTATGGATCGGATCAGAATCAAATTCTGAATCGATTAAGCATTGTCCGTCCGTCTGTCCGTCAGCACTCTAACTCAAAAACTAAGAAAGCTAGAGTATTGAAATTAACACAAAATATTTTTCGATCAATTTGTAGGTTCCCTATTTTTTTGGTTGAGATCCGACCAAAACTTCGGGTAGCTTTCGAACAACTAACTTTTTGATCTCCACATTTTTAATACAAATTTTTTGAAGGTTCTACATCGTTTGAAGTAGAGCCATGTAATTTTAATTACGGATAGATATTCTAAGAAAATTAATTTTATTTTTTTTTACTTTTTTCTGTAGCCCCACCTGTTACGGAACTACAGGCCCCCGAAGTTCAAAAAAGTCCTTTAATTAAACTGTTATGACACAAGTTCTATAAGGTATATTTTCAATCTGAAAATGGCAAATTATAGTTGCAGTTATGACCTTTACAAATATGTATATAGTAAAAATATACTTGTGCCATACGGTATCTTAATTTACCGTTATGCGAATCTGAATTATTATAAAGGGTAAAAAACTGAAAATTCCCCATTTTTAAACACCTGTTAAATTTTTTTTGAAGCAATACATAAAAATGAAAGCTACAACATTATACTTTTATTTCTGTTAACAACTTTTCTTAATAATATAGGGTTGTCTTAAAATGGACGAAAATGTGATTTGACTTTTTTCTAAATTTTTCTAACAAAATTCTTTAACGTTTTTTTTGAAGTTTTTTCTACGATAATTTAAAATTGTTGAAGAAAGGTTGCTTGAAGAATTTTTATTATTTATATGATATTGATATACATAGTTATAATATCAAAGTGTATTTACATATCGTATATGTCATTGATGAATGAATCATGTAATAATAAGAGTACATATAGATATGCTCGTATGTACATATGAATGTATATGCATGTATATAGCGGTGTATTTATACATGTTTTATTAAAGTTATAAGAAATTATTGTATGAATGAAATATTTTTAAAGAAATATTGCAATGTATGGCGATATATAATATATTTGGTATTTTGTAGTAAGTTTAGTATAAATTAATATATGTACATTTGCCCCTTAGTAACAAATGGTAATAGCATATTCGGAAAAGTTTTGAATTGATAATCGTTAGGTGGAAGGTTAGAATCTGCTTTTGAAAAATGTTTAAACATATAGATAGTTTGAATATATGTACATACATATGTACAAATCATAGTTCTAGAAATTATAAACTTCACTCAAATTATTTTAAAATACCGAAAAATTAAAAATATAATATTATAAGCAGAGTGACAGACTAGGAACATACTAATGGGTTTGTACGGGTATCTAAGAGTTGAAAAAGACAACTGTATTCTTCCTCGTTATTTTGATAATATTAACTTGCCGGTTTCGATTTATTTGTTAAGAGTGTATTTATTAACTTACGTATGCATTCGAAATAGTGCATAATAATAATATTATGGAATGTTAAATAAATAAATAATAATATTATGTTTAATTGTTAATGATATAATTGATATTAACTGTTAAATTTTTCAAATTTTGTTTTATTCTATTTCATTTTTTAATTTATTTGGGCGCCCAAGGAATTTTGATTTTCGGAATTTTTTTTTCGAGATTACGTACCCAACACTATAAATTTTTTATTTTTTTTATTCTTTTTTTATGTTATGTGCAGTATTAGTTTTTGCTATGAAAAATATTGTTGCAAAAGTTTATGGCTTTTATAATAGATATTAATTGTTCGCATTTTTTATATACAGATCAAAACTGAACACGGATATCCTCGTTTCATTTAAACAATTAAAAATTGAATAGTATTACTTTAATATTATGTGTAATTCATTACTAATATCATAATAATTTTATTTCTTTTTTTTTTGTACCAATTCTTTAATGAAACTTTAAAATGTCAAAAGTTACAATGGATAATACAATTATTATTATTTTTTATTCTTTAATTACTTAATCTCTTAATAAAAAATTGGAACTACATCAATTTTAAATTTTATTATAGGTATTTTTATTTGTAATTCAATAATAAAATTATATATATTGTATTTTCTTAAAAAAATTGTTCAGAATAATAAATAAAACAGAAAAAGAAATGTATACCTATTGAAAAAAAAGATGATTAAGATCTGAAATTGTATAGCAGAAAATGTGACAGAATAGAAGGGGGGATAAAGAATCAAGTACCTATCTATATAATAATCACATAGATGGGTGTTGAATGTTAGTAGTAAAATAAATAAGAATTAATATTCTGTACTTTATGTACTCATATTAAAATTTTAATAATAACTATAAATACCAGTTTTATAAGAACCTAAACTAGAAAAAAAAAACATAGAGGGATTGTGGATTTCCTTGGGATTCAGTTTTAAATTAATTTTCTTTGTACAAGTATTTAATTCCTTATTTTTGTTCTTTTGTATCGTTTAATATTAAAGACAATAATTTAAGAATTCCAATTCAATTTAGATATTTTTAAATTTTCCTTTATTGTTATATATAGTACAGTAGAATATGGATGGAAGCAATATATACTAATTTTTTAATTTGATAAAATTAATATCTACGCAGGCAAAGGGGTTGAATTAATTTCGTTGAAAAAAATCTACCAAAAACAGGATCATCTTTCTTCTTCGTTTTAACTTTTTTTTTTTCTTATTAACAGGTTATCTTACAGTTCATTGGAAGCGAAAAAAAAAAAAATGGATTAAATTGCATTTCCAAGTTTTATAAAATAATGTAGCTTTTCCAGCCAGATGACGTTAGATACATATATGTGATATGTTTTACCATAATTTATCATCAAATTAAAGCTCGAACTATAGAACTTTTAATTACAATTGGCATAGTAAGGCATTTGTCATGTTTATTTACTTTTTTTCGTTTAAACAAAATTAAAAATTCCATGACTCGAATTGAATGGCAAATTTTCTTTTTTTTAAATGTGGACAGGAAATTACACAATCTTTCCTGTTCAGGCGTGGTTGTAAATATCGTAAGGGGGAATAACTTTTACGACGTGTGTGGGATTCCAACCCACAATCCTTCGGTGTTTACAGGATATATATGTGTGAACCGGCCAGTTGGCAATTTTCACTTTTAAAAATATCCAATGTCCATTATTATGCAAAAAAGACCTTTAACAAAAAGACATTTAGCAAAATTAACAAATAGCAAAAAGCCATTTAACAACTTTAACAACTGAACTCTTGGCAACTTGGACACTTAACAACTTTTACAAGTGGACATTCAAAAAAATCAATTTTATCAAAATTAACTAATTCTCAATAAGAATGAATTAATTCCACAAAAATGTATTTAAATCCAATATGAACTAAAAACCAAAAGTAAGTAATGAACTAAGATCTAAGTTAAAATTATTGGAGTTAATTAATTTTTTATATTGGGAGTATTTAATTTTAAAAGTTAATCCTTGTAGCCTGCTAAAAGTGTTACATAATATATCTAGACTCTACTGTTTTCATTCATATTTCTTTGGTTAATATTTCACGATTTAATAAAAAATTTAAAAAAAAAAACAAAAAATACTTTAAGTAGGTAATACGCAAAATAATAAATGTGGTATCTGGTTTATGTTGCGCCCATATTACTTTAAATCGAATGCAATATAAGCATCGAAATGATTTTTTTTTTATATATATAAGTATAGTAAATAGTACATATATAATTCATTTTTTATATTATTATTATTAATAAAAAAAAGAAAAAAAACAAATATCAACAAGTCAAAAAGTCTTAAAACCAACAATTTGTCGATAGGTTAATCTTAAGATACATAGGTAATATACTTTATAAATGTATATTTAACATACATATTTTATAAAATTATAAATAATTTTTTTACTGCTTTATAAAAAAAAATGTGGTTGTTATTTTTTCTTTTAACTTTATCTTAAATTTGCAGTGATGAACAGCCTTTAACCTTTTAATTTTTTTTCTGTTTTTTCTCTTTTAATTTTTTTGTTTTGTTCCTAAAACTGGTTAACATATCCTTGAAATTTATTTTTTTCTTTTAAGAATAGAAGATTTATGTGGTGTTGTTTTTATCGTAAATTCATACTTTATATAAGTGATATGATGATGCAATATTCATTATGTGTATATCTCCGGGATTAATCAGAAGTCTTAAAACAAAAGCATATGGTGTTAATCATTTTATTTAATTATATGTTTCTTAAAATTGACGTTGTATTTTTGAAATGGAGACTTGGTTTTTGGGAAAACGCTTTCGCTTTCTTCCTTTTTTAGATTAAATGGAGGAAAAAAGATTTTTTTTGGATCTGGATTGCTTCTATTCTTAATTTAAATCATTTCGTTTTTTGTTCATAATGAAATTAAATAAATAAAATAATCTCAAAAAATTTTTGTTTATTTTATAATCTATCATATAAAGCACAAATTCTGTTTGTTTGTTTGTTTGTGCCCTTTTCACGTAAAAACCACCAGTCCGATTGCAACCAAATTTTGCAGGAACATTTCTACGACTCCGCAAAGTGTTATAGGCTATATGGTGTTTTGGTTCATTAACCCATTGCGGCCCGAGAGCCATTTAAAGCTTTTTCGTTTTTTCGTTGTCCTGCCTAAACGGTTTGATCGATTGAGTTGAAAATTTGTACAAATGTTCTTCTTAGCATTGGACGGGTGCCAAAGAAATTTGGATACGATATGTTACCCAGATTCGGCCCGGCGGACTTCCAAATTTTTGTTTCCGAATTATGTCCAATTTTGTAAGGTGGTTTCATGGTCCGAAAAAAAGTCTGTGACAAATTTTTATGAAGTTCCGTTAACCCGTTTGGGCGGGAAAGCCGAACGAAGTTCATTAAATTTTCTGTTGTCCTGCTTAAACGGTTTGACCAATTGAGTTGAAAATTTACAATAGTGTAGCTCTTTACCACAGGAGCTCACTGAGTTGATTTGGTTACGATCTATTAACCCGTTGCGGCACCAGGGGTCAGTGAAGTTTTTTAATTTACTTAGTTTTACCTTAGCACTTAAACTGTTTGACCAATTGAGTTGAAAATTTACAAAAGTGTAGGTCTTTACAACAAAAGCTTTCTGAGTTGATTTGGTTACGATACATTAACCCATCAGACTTCAGGCCATGAAATTTTCATTTTTTGTTGTGGTGCTTAAACCATTTGACCATTGAAAATTTGTAAAAGTATTGCACTTTGGCACACAAACTCATTCAATAAATTTTGTTGTGATACATTAACACTTGTATATCACAACAAAATTGTTGTGATATAAACACTTGTATATCACAACAATACATTAACACTTGACAATCATTCGTGTCGAAATACGATAGATTGTCAAAAAAAAAATTTTGTTTCTAATTTCTATCTAATTTGGCAGGATGAATTTATGGTTCTAAATAAAGGCTGTGACAAAATGTTTGTTAACGTTTGTTAACCCATTTCCGCACGAGCACTTATTAATAATATTTTGCCTAATTTTGTGTATTGTTATTATTATTAAAATGATATTTCCAACACTCTTTACTTTTATCTATACTGTTTCTAATATTCCATAAAAACCTTTCAATGCAAATTTCTAATATAGAACAGTAATTAAAGTAACCTTATTCAGTATCTTAAGAATACTGTGTTTAAGTCTTAACAACATAACATTTTCGGCCGTTGTTAAAAACAGAAACAATCTCCTACATTAGACAATCATCATGTCATCATTCAGAAATGAATTACTTATATGTGGTCTTTACATGTGCTCTACCTATATAAGATTCATGTGTATAACATATTTCCCATAAAATATCATTGAAATATGTACATATAGTATGTATAATATTCGTATATTTAAAAATACTATAAACTTAACCAATTAAATTAGAAAACATATTCACATTTCTGTACAGCATTTAATAAAAAATGAGTACATACATACATATTTAAAGAACATAAAACCTTACATTCTTATCCATATACAATTTTTACACATATTTTTAGCCAATCAATTTGGAAATATAATTAGAAAAATTAAACGTAAAAAAATTCTGGTTGATTTATAAAGGTAAAAAACAATCATGTATTTTTTATATTCAAAATATGTTAAACAGAACCTGAAATGTACGCATTTATAAAGACGTTTTTTCAAAATTTGAAGAGCTGTCGGTGCTCTAGGATCTCCAACGGTGAGGGTACATAAAGAAGTTGTTCTACAACATTACTCTTTTAAGAGACCTATGCATAGTTAATATTTCATTACTCTTTATTAAACAGTATATAAGTTTTAACAGACGGAGGGACAGAGCGAACCTAATAACAAACTTTTCAAAATGTACTTAAAATGATAATTCACCAAAACATGAAGTGACATAACTTACAAAAAACAATTGATTACATTATGGCCTTTTATTTTTATGTTTCGGTATTAACGAATATATTGTGAAAACTCACTTCGCCGTAATTGTGTACTCAATAGATTATTGATTCCTTTAAAGATTTTTTGTAGACAAATTATCTCTAAATCTTCGCTCTGTTTATTCAATTTAACTAAATGTAATAAAAAATAGAATATTAACTACCAGTATCTGAAAATGTATAGTAATACGTGAACTATATTAATTAAATTATATTAACTCAAAAGCAAAAGTTAATAATTTTTATTTCATAAAGCCGATCAAATACTCCGAGCAACGCCAGGTAACTCTGCTAGTAGTATATAATTAAATAAAAAATAAGGATATAAATCCTATAATTATTATCACAATATGTAATATGTAATAAATAAAAAAAAATGCTTGTACAAGACAATAGGTGGCGCACAAATAAAAATATTTAAGTTTCATAGCAGAACAGTTACAGCCAAGTAATCAATGGCTTAATAAAATTAATGTTACTACGTGTTCTGAATTTTATCTCTACTTATCAAAATTTAAAGATAAATCTTTAAATGTGAACAAGACGCGAAAAAAATATTTAAATTTGAAGATTAAATTAAAAATACACTATTTTTTCGTATGTATAAGTTTTTATTCATGTATTTTTGTAAAGCGATTTTCGTAAGCCAAGGTTAAATTGTCAAACAATTATTTTAACATTTTTGTGTATTATTTTATAAAATAGTGTATTTTTAAAGTTAATCTTCAAATTTATCTCTACTTATAGTACTTCTGTCAGCCCTATTGCCTCTAAGAAATAAGGAAAGAAGGGGAAAATAATGTATATGTATATGAAAAAGGAACAGAAAAAATAAGCAGTTTATTTTTTTATATTAAAAATATGATATAAATATTGAACTTAAAATTTTTTTAATTAGAGATTCCCAATAACTTATTTTATTAATCTTTGAATATAGTAAATTATTGATTCAACAAAAAAAAAAAGCCACAATAGGTAATACAATTAAATTTAACATGATTACACCACTATAGTTAAAAATTATTAATTTCATATGTAAATTTGGGTATTAGTTTCAATTATTCCCACTTAAGTATGCCAGCATTTCTTTTTATACCCGTACGATAACAAACAGGTATATTAAAATTGCTCGTATACCTTCAAAGGTAAGGATCGGGTCAGAATCAAAGAAAGTCCGTCCGTCCGTCTGTCGGCAAGATATCTCAAAAACCAAGAAAGCTAGAGTCTTGAAATTAACAGAAAATATTATTGGATCAATTTGTAGGTTCCATATTTTTTTTGGTTGAAATCCCACCAAAACTTCCGATAGCTCTTGAACAACAACTAAATTTTTGATCTCCTCATTTTTCATATAAATTTCTTCTCAATTTCATATCAATCTTCTTTTGAAGAATGTATAAACATTTAGTTTGAATATATGTAGAAACCATAGTTCTAGAAAGTAGAAATTATAAAATTTACCCAAATTTTCTTAAAATACTGAAAAATTAAAATAATAATATTATAAGCAGAGTGACAGACTATGAACATACTAACGGGTTCGTACGGGTATCTAAAAGTTGACAAAGCCAACTGTATTCTTCCTCGTATTTTTTTTTATTTTATATACGATCATTAAGTTTCCAAAAGTTATATTAGATAGTCGTACAAAAGTATAAAAATTGTAAAATAAATATGATTACACAAATATATGTATAATAAATATTTTAGTAATAAAAAACTTATTATTGTGGAAATTAACAAACTTTTAATAGTTTACTGAATAATATAATTTTAATGTTTTTTAGATCTACCAAATATATCTATTTTGTATCATTTTTAATTTACCATCATTAACATTAAATGATTTTAATACTTAAGTTTAAATATTGTCTTACAAAGTACTTAGGCGAAATTAAAATATTTGCTTCTATTAAGCTTTTGTAAATATCTGTTTAGAGTTATTACGCCTCAAAAAATGAAAATTTGCTATTTTTAGACACCTGTAATTTAGGCACCTGTAAACATTTTTCTTCGGCAAGACATGAAAATTAAAGGTTTAATAATATATTTTTACGTGTGTTAACGGCTTTTCTTAGTTATATAGGACTCCGGACTTATAGCCCCTCAAAATTTCAAATATGTCCTATTTTCACATTTTTTCTTATTACATGAAATTTTCAAATTTTTGTCCAAGTCACACTTCTAAACAGTTTGTATTGAGTTTTGGAAATGTGCGCTTTTAAAAACCATTGGTTTACATTCTACCTTGTTTTATTCTACTTTAAGTTTTCTTAAATTAAAATTTACAATTTTTAAATCAAATGGTAACTAAAGAGCAACTATAGAATATAAACAAATCATATTTATCTACTTTATACACTTGTCTCTTGCCTTTTAAAGAAAAGATTTTCAAGGTTAATATTATATAATTTTCTCAATTTTAAAATGTTTTTTTTTAACTCCCCTATAAATATGCAATCAATTAATAGATTAAATAAATACAATTTTCTCATACACATGAGAACAGCTCGACCTCTAGCTAAATAAAATGTGGTATATTTTCATTGTACATAGATACTATTTTACAGCGAATATAAACATCAACTACAAAATTTTAAATTTAGTCGAGAATAAAAGGTGAAGTCTTTCGTTTTTCCATTCGTCTTTTTTTAAGTCATACTCATTTTATTTAATAAAAGTGGCTAAAAAGAAAGTAAATAATTATCAAAGTTATTAAATTATGTATTCTCAAAAAAAAAAACTTTCCAGTAGACCTAATATATAGGTTCAATAATGAGACATGTAGAAGTAAACCTTTAATTTCTTTTTCTTTTTTTTTTTTGTTTATTTTGGTTTGGTTTTTTTTGTTGGTTATTTTTTTAAATTACACCTTTGCGTGCAAATGTCAATTTTTTTATTTTTTTATATCAAATTTAACTGTTTTTTTTTTATTATTAACAATTTTTTATTTTTAAGATTCAAATAAACTTACATATGTATATATGTAGTTCTTACTAAATTTTCTAAAAAATGAAAATCTATATGAAAATATAAAAATAATTCTTTTCTTAACTTTACTAATAGAAGGGCCATTAATTATAACTTTCTTTATTTCCATTATATTTCTATAGTTTTTTTTTTTGTGTTTTGTTAATGTTTTTGTTCACACACCAGGGTGATGGTGAAAGGATCATGATTGGTAAATTAAAATGTTTGGCAACATAATGTTGATAATAACGATAATAATAATAATAATAACATTTTGTATATTATGTGGTGAAAATATATATTAACGGTTAATAGAATATTTATATGAATAAAAAAAAAAAACTTTCATTTAAACCATAAAAATGACTGACTAAAACACCTAAATAACTGTTTAATATTACCGCTTCTCTATATAAAAATCTAAAGAATTCCGTTAAGTGTTAATACTTTTATATTATGACACTTATCATAATTAAAATCTGGCAAATTTTTTTTTTTTGTGTTTCTTAACATTTTATTTTGCGATTTTTAAATTCTCATGAGAATTTTCATGAAAATCAAGTGAAAATTTCCAAATAAATTTTAATATCATTTTAGCTCTGCATACATTTACTAGCTATAAGAGGGGGGCAAATAGTTTTACAAATGGAAAAAGAAAGATATAAAATTAAACTGTAAAATATAAGTTAATTTCATGATTTGCAAATAATCCAGACGGTTTTATCATTAATTTGCTTTTATTTTTATTTTTATTAAAACAAAAAAAAAGAAGAAAAGACTTAGTCAATTTAAATATAAATGGACGCAAATATTTATTTACACATAATACATACTATGTAACTATAAAGGTGATGACCCAATGCTGGCGTCGCTTCTAAGTTCGCTTTAAAGTTTAAGTAGAATACATTGATTTAAATGGAACTTGACCAAATAGAAAAGCGTCGCCAGAAGCGCCGCACGAAGCGATGCGAGAGTAGAGTGTTCTACTTTTGCTCGCGTTGGCAGTAAATTTGTTTTTTATTTTTTTTATTTTGTATTGGTTGATGGTCACAAAACGATGCTACCATTTGGTCTTTATTTTATTTAGAACGAGGCGCTAGAAGCAACGCTAGGAGCGAGCATTTGGTCATCACTTTAAGATACAATTGCCACGTGATTCTTGAAACTCGTCTCGAATTCTTGAAATTTATGTTTCATGCACAAGATTATTAGAAGGGTATTATCGTACTTCAGAAGTAGGAAATTAATTAATTTCTCGTCCAATTCGTCGCCTTCTTTTTTTAATCTTTCCATTATAATTATTATTAAACAAATAAATTATTTTTAAAAAACTTATTTCAACTTTTGGTTTCTAACAATAAGCAAATTTTAATTCGAACAAATTAAAAATGGAAGCAAATTTGAAAAAGACGTCTGTAGCAAGAATTATAACATTTGTAGTAATAATATGCTGTTTATAACGTTGCCACAAACGTTAAACCATTTAGCTCTAGTTAAATTAGCTACGGTAAAAACGCTGCAAATGTTACGCAAAAAACATATATATAAATATATTTTGTCACTCAAAAAAGAGGAGAATCTTGTTTGCTAATTATATGTGTTCATATAATTTGAATTATTTCATTTATCTGTTGTTATATGATTTCTAATAGATGTTACCAAAACTTTGCAAATATAGATATATCTATGTGATAGAAAATCTATGTGATTTAAATCGGTAAGCTATTGTAATATCGGCGTATTTCAATTTTAAAAAAAATATACTTCCTCTTTCTCTAAGTCACTCGAGCAAAGTGAATAAGAAGGATATCCCGCGATATGTATAAGTTTATGTACTTTCTGTTTGTTATGTTGGTAGCACTAATTTAAAAAAAAAAGAAAATTTAATTTGATTAGTATATGAAATTTGTTAGGTATTTGACATTTGTTTTAAATTAGAAAAGTGTACAAAACTTTATATTTTCTTTATAAAGTTAATTATTATTTTTATTAAGTAATTTAATTATTAATAAGAATATACCTACATTAAAATTTTTCATTCATTATATTTAGAATATTATGGTTTAGACTAAACAATTTAACATTTGTTTAGTCTAAAAAAAGTAACTAATAAAAAGCAATTTGAGGCTTTAATAAGATTTAATGCATGATAATCCCAATCTGGCAAGTAAAGGATGGTGGCAATAGTAAGATGGAGTACGGACGAAAACGAAAAGAACGTGGAGTCACTCTTAATAATTTAGGACGGCCACCACTTTATACTGTTTCTGTCTCGTATATTTTTCCTTTATACATTTACATTACTTTGTAATTCTTCATCCTCCGAAGAATCAGAATCATGTAATAAAAAAGAGCTCATCTTTTATTTTTTTTTATTTTACGTTTAAGATTAAAAAAAAAATACTATTACAATAAATTTCTCAAAATCGATATTGATTGTACGAAAATTTTGAAGTGACTAAATAATGGCTATCACGTCGCAGGTAAAGTCTTGTAGAACACACACGATAAATTTGACATTTAATTCGTCTCAATTTGAAAATATTGCTTCAGTGTCTTACAGAAATGTCATTAATCGCTTCAGCGTTTCTAGTCGTCTTATGCGACTTAGAGAAAAAGGGTGATAATTATGTACTCAGAAATAAATTTGTTGAGGCAATACTTAATGAGTTAGTTTGTGTAATAACCCATGAATTGTGTCTTAAATCTTATCAAAATAAAATATTACACCGTCTTACAACTTTGTATAAGTATAGTAAACAAATTTTTATAAGATATAATTGCAATTGAAATCTTTTCATAGTAACCAAAATCTTCCAATGTAGTAGATTGGAATCGAATCTTGAATTTCCAATCTCTTAATCGTGCATATCCCAAAATTAAAGAAAAATTAAAGTTCTCAAAATTTTGTAGTGGATCTGTGAATTCTATGCATCAAATTTAAAAAATGTGTGTACAATAATATTTCTTGCCGATTTTTTTTTTATATAGATTTTCTATTCAAACATCACATTGTCAGTCTGGATTATTTTAAAAAATACTTATAAATTGTACTTCATCTCTCTGAAATTTAAATTGTAGTAGAAATTTCATCATGTCATCTGAGTGTAAGTTCAATTTTAGATACTATTTGTCGATAATTTTAAGTTTTCATTCGGATCTAAAATTTACCGAACACTTATTTTTCTTGAATCTCAAAGATTTCCACTTGATTTTAATTTAGTATCCAGTTTTTTATAGATTCACAATATTTTAATTTCTATTTAAGTCCTATCGATACAATCAAATTTTAATATATAAAAAATGTTTCTGAATTTCTGATTATTTGATTATAGAGAAGTTATCATTCATCATTTTGCATTCTTTTGTCTTAAATTAATACAAAAATATCTGACAATTTTCATTTTTGTGATGTTTTAATAAAACGTTTCTCATTTAACTTTTAAAACTCAAACGATAAATAAATGTTATTTATTCATGTTGAAGCATGTTTATGCAAAATTTGAAAAAAAAAAATTTGCTACGAGACCTAGAGTAAAGTATAACCAATATTTTTAATGGTATAGATAGATGTTAATTTAAAAATAATCAAAAACAGAAAAAAAAAAACATATTTCTAATTAACAATCATAACTTGAACTTAATTAAAATGAAGATAGAATACTCGTCATAAGTTATTTAGTATTTATAAATACAAGATGAAAAAAAAATAACTAAAGCTTTTAATTATTTTGCTATTAGGTCAAAAAAAAATTTAGATTCTTTTTCTCTCTTTCTTTTTGATTCTTTAATATTATTTAACTAATTCATTTTTATTTCCCCCTTTTTAGCATATTTTTCAAAAAAGTTTTTGATACAATTTTTTTTTTTATTTCATTCTGTCTGTTCTTCTCTGGCTATTTATCTATCTGCCATCTGTCTGTCTCTTAACAAAACTTCTACATTGTTTAATATGGAGCAAATTAAACATGAGTAAGTGTCGACTAACTTTTTTTTTTCTATAATTATACTATTATTATACTCTAGCGTTACTAGAGCTATAATCTGTATTTAAATTTAACGTTATGTGAAAGTAGAATTTTGCAAAATTTTTGCTTTAAAGTATCTCCGAAACGCTGTTACTTAGAGAGGAAAGGGATCATTTGAGGTTAATAATTAAAAAATCCTACATTTCTCAACACCTGTAACTTAAATACCTGTAATTGAAATACCTACATACATATTGGGATTAAAAATATGTTATATATAGTTGCGTCGGTCTATTAATAGCAATATTTCGATTAGAAGAATAAAAGGTGTAGTTATTTCCATCGACCAACAAAATAACAAAAAAAAAAAAAAACTTAAATCTAAAATAAATTTAACGCTTGTAATAATCGTAAATGAAAGCAAATATTTATATTTTTTTATTTTATTTTATTTTTTGTTTTTTTTTTTGTATCTTTAAGATACCTATTAAAAATGAAAAGAAAGATAAATAACGTTTTATTGTTAAATTGTTAATTAAGTTGTGAAAACTTTCTTTAATTTGAGTTTTAGCTTAAAATTTTTTTTTTTGATTTATCGAAATCAGAACAATTGGTGGGTAGTTGTTCCTATAGTAAAAAGTTGTATACGATTGTAAAGATATTTAGTATTTGTTATTTTTATTGATTTTTTTTTTGTCGTTTTTTGTCGTTAAATTAGGTAAATATAAAACTTTGTTGAAAAGATTAGATATAAATAAATTAAAGATCGAAGATAAGTAAATGAAATATGAGAAATTCAAATCTGAGTATGTTGTGTAAAACGAGTGCTTTATACTAATTTATTTAATTAGTATGCATATGTGTTAGATTTTATAAAATGTCGATGCCTATTATATAAATCTAAAACTTAAAGTTTTTCAATTATTTTTACAAAAAATCAAATATTAAAAAAAACGATATTTTTCGAGATTTTCTGAAAAGAAAAAACGAGATTTTTTTTATATTATATAAAAAATTTCACTCAAATTATAAAAGTGAAATGATTGATTTAAAATTTTAAAGGTTAATATTTTCATAATTTAAAATCAAAGAAACCTAAGTTTATTAAATTATCAAAAATCTCTCAAACTGCAATAAAAGAAGTTAAACAACACATATGTATATACCAAACTTTAAAACAACTGCATTAAGATAAACATGAGAAAATAGTATATAACAAGTTTCTCGTTTTAACATTGTTCTTAACCCATATTTCTGTACATATTCCTATGATAAAGAGACAAACTTCTTGTTTAATGGTGAAGCAAAACGAGAGAAAACGAGAAAGAATACAGGTGCCTTTGTCAACTGTGAAATACGAACCAGTACGAACTCTCTATGGTATTGAATATATACAATATACTTACTCTAACCCTCTGTGTATAATATTATTTCTTTAAGTTTTCATTATTTTTAAAATAAAAAATATTTGCAACTAAGCTACCCGAAATATATTACTCCAATAATACCAAATTTTTGTTTTATTCAGTCTTATTAGTTTTAAATATCATCATACGTATATTTATATAAGTATATATTATATTGTATACAAGGTTCAGAAATTTGTATGACAGCAACACGAAGTTGTGATCCAATTTCAATAAAAAAATAAACAGGAAGAAGCCTGCCTTTTCAAATTATAGTTTTCTGACATTGTAAACCGTCGGTTCGAGTATACGAGGGTATAAAAAGTAAAAACTAAAATTAATGCATATATATATGTATACATATATATATATATATATATATATATATATATATATATATATATAGCTATTAATTGGCTTTTAATGCTAATCAAATTTATTAACAAGTTTTTGAGCTATAGTATTGACGGATGAACCGCCTTCGGCCAAAGGGCGACCCGTTACAAAGGAAAACACAATTTAAATATAACGGTAACATTTAAAAAATGTAAACATTTTTGACAACAAATTTTGGAGAATAGTGACTATTTTTTGTATCAAAATTTTGTATTTTTTTTTTGAAAAAATTGTTTTTAAATTCAAAAAATTTTGTTTCTGGTCAAAATTAAATAAAACGAGAAAGAATCAGTTGTCTTTGTCAACTCTTAGATACCCGTACGAACCGTTAGTATGTTCACAGTAAATTTTATAATTTCTAGAACTATGGGTTGTACATATATTCAAACTATATGTTTATACATTCTTCAAAAGCAGATTCTAACCTTCCACATAACGATTATCAATCCAAAACTTTTTGAAATATTCTATAGTACCATTTAATACTAAGCGGTAAATGTATATTAAATTTACTAAGTACAAAATAGTAAATATAATTTTAAATATTATATTATATTAATGCGTACATAGTATATTTATATTGTTATAAGTATATCGCCATACATTGCAATATTTCTTTAAAAATATTTCCATTCATAGAATAATTTCTTATAAGTACAATAAAATACATGTATGTATGTAAATACGGCGCTATATAATATACATCTATACTCTTATCATTCATTCATCAGTGACATTACGATATGTAAATAAACATGATATTATATAAGTATGTATGTATATCAATATCATATAAATAAAAATTCTTCAAGCAACCGTTATGTTGTTTATTTATTTACATTTTTTTGTACTACGCATTATATCCTCAACATTTTCAAATTATCGAGTAAAACAAAATGTAAAAAATTCGTTAAAGAAATTTGTTTGAAAATTTGAAAAAATCAAGTAACACTTTCATCAATTATAAAGTAACCCTATATTATTAAAAAAAGTTGTTAACATAAATAAGAGTATAATGTTGAAGCTTTAATTTTTATGTATTACTTCAAAAAAGTTAACGTTGCAGGTGTTTAAAAATAAAACTCCTAAACGGGGGGTGATACAAAAAAAATTTCTGAAATGACTCATACATTATACTCATACTCATACATTATTTTCAAAGATCTAACTTCTGTCAAAATTTAAAGTTTCCAACTTAAACCGTTTAGAAGTTAGAAGAGTTAAAGGATTTAATTCAGTTTCGCATAACGGTAAATTAAGACACCGTATAGGACAAGTATATATTTATTATATACATGTTTGTAAAGCTCATAATAGCACCTATCGTTTGGAATTTACATATTGAAGATATACCTTATAGAGCTTGTGTTATAACAATTTAAATAAAGAGATTTTTCGAACTTTGGGCGGCTGTAGCTCCTTAACGGGTGGGGCTACAGAAAAAAGTTGTTAAAAATAAAATTAATATCTATCAGCAGTTAAAATTTCATGGCTCTATTTCAAAAAAATTGTGGAGATCTAAAAGTTGGTTGTTCGGGAGTTACTCGAAGTTTTGGTCGGAACTCAACCAAAAACAATAGGGAACCTACAAATTGTTCCCAGAATATTTTGTGTAAACTTCAAGATTCTAACTTTCTTAGATTTTGAGTTAGCGTGCTGACGGACAGACGGATGGGCATGGCTTAATCGACTCAGAATTTGATTCTGATCCGATTCATACCTTTGAAGCTATATCTAGCTCGCTTATTTGGTAATAGTTGAATTCATAACAAAATTACGATTTTTATTATTCATATGGTTCAAAATTCAAACAAATTAAATTTATTCAGAAAAATCAAAATTCAGATAATCAATATTCCGGCAATTAAAAATTCAGATAATTTAAATTTCTAAATTCTGAAAAAAAAAAATTCAGGGTATCAGAATTCAGAATTTCAGAGTTCCTATTTCTTTAATATCTTATTAAAAGGTCTATGAAAGTTATTAAAATAAGTATGTTAATAAATATATTATATATGTAAAAAATAATTAGGATAGATTTTAAAGTTGGTTAAAAAATCAAAGTTTCAATAATATTTTTAACCGGGGTTTGCCGGCGGCGGCAGTCCCCACCATTTAAATCTGAAATACACGAAAAAGAAAATCTGAATTTTTTCTGAATATTTGTCTGAATTTTGAATTGTCTGAAAAAATCGGAATTTTGATCTCAGAAAATTGGAATTTTAATTTTTCTGAATTTTGATTCTGTGAATTATCTAAATTTTGATTTTCTGAATATCATAATAAACCCTAATAGTTTTGGGAATTTTACATTTTTACATTTGAATGAATATTAAATAGTTTTGCATTGAAGTACCATACTTTCCTTAATTCAAAATAATTCAAAGAATTGAATTTAGTAGTATTGTTTAAAGTGGGTTAAACTATATTCGAATAAATATCAATGAATCACAAATTTTAATTGTAACGTCAGTTAAATTTTAACTTCAATTAATTACATTAAATAGTAATAAAATGTTTAATTTTTTTCTTAAATTTCATTATTGCTTTTAACATAAATTTTGTTATATTATAGTTATTATAGTATACCTATATAATATGTAGTTTTTTTTATACAAAAACATTTATCTATACATACTTATATACTTATTATCGATTTTACTAATTAATCAAAAATTTTTTTTTTTTGAATGAAACCACAAAACTTACATCAAATATCGTTTGAAAATAAAATACAAAATTTTTTAAGGGCATATAAAAGCAAATCTATACTGTCAAATTTATTTTCTTTGGTTTTTTTTTTCCTTTGCAAATTCTGCAGTGTAAAATTAAGAATACAATGGACGTGATCAAATTTTATAATTAAATATTGTTCCCCTTATAATAAAATTAACAATATCGGAAAATTTTTTTTTTTTAACCTACTTTAGTTTTAAAACTATAAAAAAAACAAAAAAAGAGTTAATTGGATGATTATTTTTATTATTTCGAAAACAAAATTGTAAACTTTACTGGATCAATTCAGTTATGATTCGTTAACTTAAACGCGGGGGGATTTGGTTACATTAGAATATTTTAAAGATTTTTTTCGTTCTATAAAACTTTTAAATGGCATGAATTTAGAACTTGTTATAGAAGTGTACTTAAGCCTTACAGTGGTTAACGTACTACGCGGTAAATGTACCGCAAAAATTATTCATCTTACGGTTGCCTTCAATCGTGATAAACGTGTGAATAAATATAATTCGAAAAAAATTCAAAATTAAATGACAGCTAAAAATAAATATAAAAATTGAATTTGATTTTGAAAGTATAAAGTCAAAAGTGAAATAAATATAAAAATTGAAACAAAATTTTAAAAATTAAACAATGAACAGTGTTGCAAGCTAATCATTGGATGATTTAATTTTTGATTTGTATTGCCAAGACCGATGTCATGTTTTTTTTTCGTCATCCTGATTAGAGACTCATATTGTGTCTAATTAGTTACTGTTTTCCTATATACTTATATAAAAAAATAATTTTTATTCTTCAAAAATTTTAAAAATAGCTTACATTTTTCTTTGAATGTAAAATTTAAATACTGCCCGCACAAAAAATTTTACGTTTTATAATTGTTCTACATATAGTCATATTTTTTTTTAAATGGTATAAAAAAAAAAAACAATTTTCAAAATTTTCTGTCATACGTTTCCCGTTTACGTTTTCCACGATAGCAATTTTGTACGTTTGACGTTTTATTCAAACGTCCGTTTACCACGATAAACTCCTTTATTTTCGATCAATTGGGTTACGACAAGTTTACGACATTTTTCAATATGCTATTTTATAAAAAAAACGAGGAAGAATACAGTTGACTTTGTCAACTCTTAGATACCCGTACGAACCGTTAGTATGTTCACAGCCTGTCACTCTGCTTACAATATTATTTTTTTAATATTTTAGTATTTTAAAATAATTTGGGTGAATTTTATAATTTCTAGTACTATGGGTTGTACATATATTCAAACTATATGTTTATATGTACATTCTTCAAAAGCAGATTCTAACCTTCCACATAACGATTATCAATCCAAAACTTTTTCAAATATTCTATAGTACCATTTAATACTAAGCGGTAAATGTATATTAAATTTACTAAGTACAAAACAGTAAATATAATTTTAAATATTATATTATATTATATTTAAATATTCCATTGACAGAATAATTTCTTATAAGTACAATAAAATATATATATGTATGTAAATACGGCGCTATATAATATACATATATACTCTTATCATTCATTCACTAGCGAACATGATATTATATAAGTATGTATGTATATCAATATCATATAAATAAAAATTCTTCAAGCAACCGTTATGTTGTTTATTTATTTACATTTTTTTGTACTACGCATTATATCCTCAACATTTTCAAATTATCGAGTAAAACAAAATGCAAAAAATTCGTTAAAGAAATTTGTTTGAAAATTTGAAAAAATCAAGTAACACTTTCATCAATTATAAAGTAACCCTATATTATTAAAAAAAGTTATTAACAGAAATAAGAGTATAATGTTGAAGCTTTAATTTTTGTGTATTACTTCAAAAATATTTTAACAGGTGTTCAAGTTACAGGTGTTTAAAAATAGAAAATTTTCAGTTTTTGACCCCTTACAGCTCCTAAACAGGGGGTGATACAAAAAAAATTTCTGAAATGACTCATACTTATTTTCAAAGATCTAACTTCTGTCAAAATTTCAAGTTTCCAACTTAAACGGTTTAGAAGATAGAAGGGTTGAAGGATTTTGCAAAATTTGAGTTTTACATAACTCAATTTTGCATAACTCAATTTTTCAAACTTATACAACTTGTGCTATAACAATTTAAATATAGAGCTTTTTTGAACCTTTGGGGAGCTGTAGCTCCGTAACGGGTGGGGCTACAAAAAAAAGTTATTAAAAATAAAATTAATATTTTTGTGAGATCTATCAGCAGTTAAAATTTCATAGGTCTATTTCAAAAAAAATGTGGGGATCTAAAAGTTAGGTGTTCGAGAGCTACCCTAAGGTTTGGTCCAAACTCAACCAAAAAAAATAGGGAACCTACAAATTACTCCTAAAATATTTTGTGTAAATTTCAAGATTCTAGCTTTCTTAGTTTTTGAGTTAGCGTGCTGACGGACGGACGGACGGACGGACATGGCTCAAAAGTCTTAGAATTTTTTTCTGATCCGATCCATTCCTTTGAAGGTATATCTAGCTCGCTTATTTCGAGGTGTTACAAACGGAGGAGTAATTTTATTATACCCGATCCTATCGTACGGGTATAAAAATGTTTTATCAATTTGAATGGCGTTTTGTCATGTCTTTTAACTTTTTCTATATATGCATATATACATATAGAAAAATTACTCTAAATTTATACATCTAAAAATGCATTCAATAAGATGAAATTTTTTTTTTTGAAAAATAAATAAACTTCCCAGATATGTTTATATCTTATTATTAAAAATAACGTTACATATATGAAAACTAAAAAACTTATTAACAATTAGTCTGATCATTTGTTTTTTATTTATTTTAGATTTATTATTTGTCTTGTGACATTTTCTCAAAAAAAATTCAGCGAAAGATAAAAACAACCGAAATAAAAACGGTTAGCGACCCCACATGTGTTTTGTTAGAACCCATTAAATTTAATGGTTTTTTTTTTTTTTTTGGTAATAAAAATGCTTATACAAATTTAATGATCTTTTGATTTTAACAAACAATCAATAATTTTATCTTAAAATTTTAAATAATTTAATTAATTTTTATCATTATCAATGAAAATGTTTTTTTTTAATTTTAAAATTGTTAGATTAAAAAGGTATACCTAAGATTTAAAGGGCCATTCTAGTAATATATGTACATGTATGATTAGGTAATTGTAATTTTGAGAACATTTTTGGAAAAAAAGAATTAAAAAAATTACCTTATTAGTTTTATTGTGTCCTTCCTTCCGTGTGTCTGTAAAACACTTCTACATCATTTAACGATAGAACCATGAAATTTTAGCCATGAAATAGGTCGCTTAAAAAAAATTAATGTTGTATAGAGAACTTTTTCATGTTGCCCCACACATTTCAGAGCTAAAGTTATTTGTAGTCGACAAAATTTGAAAAATTTTGTTTTTTGTCCTTTCTACTCCTTTTAAGGAGTGTTCTATTAAGTCATTTATTATTCATATTTGACTAAACTTCGGTTTCTATAGAATCATTAGTTTCAGTAAACCTTTGATTATTCCGCTGTAGTTATTGTACGAGACTGAAACGTAATTATGTTCATTTCTGCACCATCTATTATCTTATACAAGAATTATTTTCATTTTATTTTATTATATTACAATTATTTTATTATTATTCTTTATTTAATTATATTTTACTAATTATATATTATAAGAAAAATGTGCATTTATATTTTTTTATTGATTTATATGATGCAGCCAGGGTTTGAACCCGAGAGCAGTCGAATGAAAGGCGGGTGTGTGCCTTAAACACTAACCATTGGTTGTATATTTTCAAATTGTTTAGGTTCTGCTTAACATTTTTCTTCCTTCCTTCCTTACGTCATATCTCCGAAACGCTTCTAGATAAAATCTTGAACTGTCTCCAGTTTTTCCAGTTAAAATTTTCAAATTTTAGTGCAAGTAACAATATTTTAAACTGTTTTTCATTGCCTTTTGGAAAATATATACCAATTTAAGAACCTTTGGTGTTACATTCTGCCTTGTTTTGTTATACTTCGTATTTTTAATTTGTCATTTAACATCTTCTTTTAAAATAGCTAATAAAAACATTATCACATAATATCTAGTAAATAATGAGTTTTAATAGTTTTTCTTTGCTTTATGTTTTGAATTTTTCTTTTTTTTTTTGTAATGCAGTTGAAATTTTTTAGTACTTTTTTATTACCATGTTATTTAAAAAGTTAAAATCTTTGTGGTTAAATAATACTTTATACTCAAATCTCGGTAAATGTAACCTTTTTATATTTTTTATAAAATATATTACAATATTAAATTGATTATTTTGTGAAATAAAAATTTTCACTTAAAATATTGAATCGTTAACAATCGTTTTTGCTTTTTATTACCTTAACAAATTTAAAAAAAAATCTTTAAAAATTGTTAAGAAATCGTAAGAATTTAAAATTCTAATAATTTTTCAATGAAAGTTTGTGTAAAATTATGTAAGGTAACCTTTTGTCCCGCATATTTATATATAGAAAAGAATATTTTGCAAAAAAGTTTGACAAACTTTTTTTCAATTATTTTGACATATAATAAAGGGAAAAAAAATTAGAAATATTAAATGACCCCAGTAGAAACATAAATATACATATTCTCTTAACTAAAATTTCAAATATAAGGATTTAAGGTATTTCTTCTAAATTTTATTAATATAGAATTGTCTTATTCCTATCTCTGTTAGGGAGAGATAGACAACTACCATGAGATATTCTTTCATCGAGCTCATCGAGCCAATGAATGCCCCTAAAGAATCGGACGATTGTTCCCTGAGCAAGCGTCCTCAATTATTTTTAGATATAGATCACAGATATAGATAATGCATATCGATATTTAAAAATTATATACCCGCTGGAAAATAAAACTTTTCCGCCCAGAAATCATATTAGATATACTTAATAGAATCTAGAAGAACAATATTTAAAGACATTTTCTATTTTTCGCTTGAATTTTTTGTAATAGTCAATATAAAAATACTTTTTGATCTTATATAATTGATCACAACTAAAAGCAATTCATTCATTCCAAATATCATAAAGATTTAACATAGAATATATAGAATTTCTGATAGATAGATACAAAAAGGTAAAATGCAAAATATGTCCATTGCTAAAAAAAAAGATGTAAAAAAAAACACTTTTGAGGTGTAAAAATTTTAAAAATTTGAAAGGAAAAAAATTCATTCATTAATTTTTTTTAACATTGATTTCTTCACTTTTTACATGGTTAGTTTATAAGTTTAACTATCATCATCATGATTAACATATTCGGTACAAATGGATTTGTAAAATTTTCTTTTTTATTTTTGTTTAACATTTGAGATGAATAAATAAACAATAAGAATTGAATGAAACTTGGTTTTTGGATAATATACACATATATACACTCCTATATAAACTCCGATATATGTTTATTCAAATTAATTAAAAATATTGTATGCAAATTTTTACTTATATTGGTTTTTTTGAATATAAGTAATTTGAGTATAAGCAATTTTCTTTTAGATATTTTGTTTTGATATTTACATAAATCACTTAAGAAAACTAAAAGATTTTTAAAAACATAAGAAAAAAGAAACTACAAAACGCTTTTTAAAAGAATGAAAATATTAATTAATTTCTAGAGATTTTTTTAAAATCTGATTACAATATCAGCGATACTAAATATATAAGTAAGCACACAATGAATTTATCAATTTAATAAATATGTAATAATAACTTCATTCTTCTATAAGTTCTTTCTTTTAGACTATTAATTGACTTCTTAATCTTCAAAAAAATATTAAAATTTTATATTGAGCAGCTGCCAAGTTTCAGGAATTTTGTATTTACCTGGTAATTTACATGTTCTTAAAATTTTAATATAATATGTTCCATTTTTCAATATTTTTAATTCTTATATACAAAAAAACCTTTATAAGTATGCATTTGTTTTTAGCTTTAGTGATTAATTAGTTAATTTAAAGGGACCTGAGGCTTCGGTAGCCTAGTGGTTAGGCGTGTGGCGTATTAACCGAAGGAGTGTGAGTTCGATCTCTGCACAGGTCGTAAGTGTTTTTTTCTTTATAATATTAATATAAACAAAATAAATAATATTAGTATATAATTTAATAATAGTATAAAAACCTATAATGGCCTTGGTAGCCGATGGTTCAATAATATTGCATTACATTTATGTATGAAATATTAATATAAATAAAATAAATAAAGGGGCCTCGGTAGTAAGTGGTTAAGCACGTGGCTTATTAACCGAGGGAGTGCGGGTTCAAATGCTGCACAGGTAGGAAGTTTTATTAATTGAAAACAAATCCCCGTTGCTACCAAATATAGCGTAAATATAAAATATATAATATAAACAAAATAAATAATATTAGTATATAATTTAATAATAGTATTCGACCTATAATGGTCTATGTGATTTGTGATTTGTAATATTCGACCTATAATGGCCTATGTGATTTGTAATATTAATATCAATAAATAAATAAAATAAAGTTGAGCATATTCAAAACCAAAATCATGTATAATAGGCCGGCTACATGTAAAGCTATAGAATATAGTCCGGGTAATATTAACGGAAAAAAATCAAAGATACGACATGTCTATTCCAGATAAAGACAAAGTAATGAAAACAATATAAGTGCAAGTTTAATGGAAAAGCTACGAAAGTTCGAAAGAAAGTGTATAAAAGTCTGTACGAATATTTGCAGAAAGCCCGAATCCAAATACAAGCATTAATATTACAATAAATATTTGTACAAGGAAGATATCATTACAATCGACAATTTTCTTTTCATAATTGATGCGACACCATTATGATAGAGCGCAAAACATTCCTGAAAATGGTTTCATATAACTTAGATATATTATAGTGATATCACTATAATAGACGGCCAACAAGTTAAACCATAGAATATACCCCGGGCGATATAAACGAAATAAATTTGAAATATGACAAGTCAATATCCCATAGAGATGAATTTATTAACAATGATTATTGGTGGTTGTAGAATAGGCAGAATCAGAATTAAATATAATATACACATTTGTTTATATTATACGGTATATAATTTTAAGAACAGGTTAAGTTAGGTTAAGTTTTTATCTTAAACAACAAAATCTACTATAGATTTTTTAATACCCTTAATTTTTTATCAGTGATTTCGCGTCAAAACAGAAAAACAATTCACACCAAAGTTTACAGAAAAAATCACGCGATTTTCTGTGAAATATTATTATTTTTTCTAAAAAATCGCGTGATTTTTTCTGTAAATTTTGGTGTAAATTGTTTTTTTTTTTAATATTAAATTGTTTCTGTAATTGTTTAGATTTAATTACCTTTATTAAATTTTATATTTGTTTTTTTGTAAATTTAAACAACGATATTGTGATCAACTGCACGTAAAAATTCAATTACGTCCATACTTTTATATTTGGAGACAATACTTCGTACTCTCAAGTCATAAAAGCGATATTTTATTTTTTTTTGAGGCATTCCAGAAAATATTTGTTTCAAAAATATTTAATTTTTGGATTGTTCAAGCTGCAAAGTTTCTAGAAAATTCCAAATTGTTGGATGTTCGGCAGAAACCAATTTAGCGAAACCATTGTGCCATCCCTCGAGATTATTATTTGTTCTTGGTGTTTTCTCTTCTGTAGCTTGGTGAACATTCCATCCTACAAATCTAGGATTCTTATTTATTTACTTTTGAATAAACACACTGCCTTTGAAATTTTGCCTTTGTAATTTTGTATTTTTATTTTTCTATTAATTGTGTTTCTGTAAATTGATTTTCTTCGAATTGTCGTTTTTGTTTTTTCTGTAAATTGTTTTTCCGTGAATTGTTTTTCTGGAAATTGACGGGATACGACCTAAATTTTTATCAATATCTTAAAATACAAAAATTGTTAAAACACAAATAATTCTTATATCTAAATAAATTTAAAAATAAGACAGAAAGAAAAATTAACATTAAAATAAAAATAAAATAGACTAATTTAAATATTAATAAGATAAAGTTTAAACTTTTTCCAGGCTAATTTAAGATTGAAACAAAAGAAAAAATACAGTTTAATTAAAGAAATAAAAAAAACCTGTCAAAAATTACTATCAAAATTATCTTTGTTTTTATTATTTTATTAATTATCGGTTATTAAAACAATTATCGATTATTAACGATCCTTAAAAAAAGCTATATTACGAGAAGGCAGTATGATTTAAGAATTCATTCAATTAATAAAGTGTCAACTTAATATAACTCTTTACAAATTGAAAAAAAGATCGAATTGAAAGCGAATGGGATATTGAAATGGGAAAGTCAGAAATAAACAGTGAATAGTCTTATTCTGAATACTTCAAACATACTTAGATTTAGAACACCGGCCCAGCTTTTATTTTAATTCATAATAGGGGAAATTGTTTCATGTAAAATTTAGTTCAATACCAGTAGATTTTTATTAATAAAGTATATTTTATTTTTATTTTTTAAATAGGTCATCTTTGGAAGTTCTATATTATTATTATAAAGATGTTT
Organism: Poecilobothrus nobilitatus; assembly: GCA_947095535.1. Lineage (NCBI taxonomy): Eukaryota > Metazoa > Arthropoda > Insecta > Diptera > Dolichopodidae > Poecilobothrus > Poecilobothrus nobilitatus. The sequence goes on from OX352772.1 coordinate 276,335,337, forward strand.
TTCTCCAACATAAATTGCCTATTAAAGAAAAAAGTAATTAACATTCGATTATGAAATATTAAATGGCTTATTCTATACTGTATTTTTTCTCTGCATGATAAAATTAACTATCATTTATTTTTAGATTATGTCTTACAGTGATTTTCAGCTTCTTAAAAAATTAAGATTAAATTTCATTATTATTTTTTTTTTTTAATTCTTTTTTATCTTGTTTTCTTTTTTATTTGTGTGGTAAAAAAAAAAAAAAAAAAAAAACCATTCAACAACATAACCGCACACACCCATAATATCTATTATTATTATTATTGAAGCTCACCATATTACCATTAATTTTATATGAATTAATCGTCTTGATAATCGTTTGTATTTAAATAATCATAGGCATCTCTTTTATATGATTATGGGTGTTTAAAAATTTATCTTGCTTGATTACTTACGTATGGTCATTTGATCGGGCAGATCCTTGTAAACGTTAAGAGGAACAAAGAAATAATATAAGTTAACCTTTTTTTTTAGATTAAGAATTTGTTTACTATAGAACGCAAAAGAAAAAAAAATGAACTTTAGATTTGCTTTTTTTTTTATCTTTGATTTTTTTTTTACATTTTTTTCAAAAATAAAATACAGAAAGTGGTGGTGCTCAATAGACAATATTATAAAAGAAAAATTTTAGAACATTTTAATAATATTTATGTTATTTATATTTTCCTCAACTAGTTTGATTCACTTTCTACTATATTTAATTGGTTTATTTTGGAATTACTATATATACTTATTGTAAATACAAAACTAAATTTATACAAAAAAAAAAAACACATATCTAAAATTTTATTTGTAAGACACATGTTATAGGATTGATAGAATTTTAGAATTAGCCTTTATCTTTAAAGTTGTATTCTTTATGATGATAAAAATAAAACCTTCACAATTATTTCGAAGTCGTTAAATGTGAATTTATAATGAAAGAATACATAATATGACATATATGGATTATATAGATATGTATATATTTTAAAGCTGAGGAAACTTAACGTCTGGTAAAAGGAATTGGAAAGGCAGCCTGATTAATGATTGTATATTAGTTGATCAGCTAAATTTTTTTTAAAATTATTTCTTTTTTTGGTTCCTTTTTGGTTACTTTTTCTTTAGAATTAATGTAATTAGAATTGATGTTGTTCCACCATTTTGTAACCTCCTTTTATGTAATATTCTAAGACCTCCCTCTTATATAAAACTAATAAATTGAATGTCTTAATTTTTTTTTTAAATAAAAGTACACGCTTATTGTATAGATATCAGGAAAAATCATTTATTCTGTATTTATTAAATAGTATGTAGTAAATTCATGAATCCTGAAGTCATGAAATCTTTTATTCTTCTTCTGTTATGATTAAATGCTTCAGTCGTATTTTTTTTTATTATAAATTTAAAATCACACGTAATTATTAATAATCATGCGTGTGTAAGTAGGAGGTATATTATAATTGTTAAGAAATATTATATATATGATATGAGTAATTTTTAAAAGAAAACTTAATTATTGTGTATAGAATAAATGAATATACGACGTATATGTATATATAAATTTACATTGTTAGTTAAAAGAAAACTTCCATATGCTACAACTAAAAATAATATTTGAAATAAAAATACATATACCTTTTTTACTTTAACTGAAGACATTTTTACTTTAAGTGAATATTTTTAATTCTAAGTGAACATTTTTTATTTTAAGTGAAGACATTTTTACTGTACATGAAGAATCTTTACTTTAGTGATTTATGTTATATATATAAATAGGCTGTTAGGTGACCACCACAGACCACAATTTTGTTATTTTTAAAGCTAATAATTAATTTGAGAATTATAACCATTTTTTTTGTAATCTTTTTTTTCGTTTAGTTATAGATAATTGAAAAAAAAAATAAAAAATGAAAAACTCTTCACTTAAAGTAAAAATGTCTTCGCTTAAAGAAAAAATGTTTTCAGTTAAAGTAAAAACGGTATATAATAAACTTTTCTACGGGTTATAAATATAAAAAAGTAAAAACAATTTAAATTTTTTTTTAAATAAGTTCTATTATTAATTCCTCTCTTGATTATCTAATAACATTTACAGCGATTTTTAACAAATTTTAATTTAGTTTAACAATAGTTAATTTCCAACCAATGATGTAGTTGTTTAAAACCCCGTCCTTTCATACGAAATGTCTCGGGTTCAAACCCCGGCTGGGTCATATAAATTAATAAAAATTAATTCATTATTATAATATATAATTAGTAGAATATAATTAAATTGAAAATAAGTATATACAATATATGTACTAAAAATTATAATTAATATCATATTGTAATAGCTATATAATAAAATAATAATAAACCATAATTCTTGTAAAAGATAATAGATGGCGTAGAAATAAAGGAAACGTCTCATAATCTTGTACAATATTTACAGCCAATTAATCAACGGCTTAGTGAAATTAATGATTCCGGAAACTGAAACTTAGTCAAATATGAATAATAAATGACTTAGTGGATGCTATGCTCCTTATAGGAGTGGCAAGAAAAAAAAAATTACTAATTTAAATGTGCAAAAAATAAAAGCATGATTTTTAGAGCGAGAATAAATATTTCGTGTCTGGAACATTTCAAATAAATATTATGTCTAGCCTGGAAGTAAAATAAATCCTATTTTTACCGACATTAATGTGTAAGGTAGGTATTGTTTTCATACTAAAAATTTGTACCCGAGATTTTGGCAAATATGCACTACTCCGGAGTGGAGAAAGCTGTAAACAATTTTTTAGCATGATGTCTGCCTATGGGTGTGTGTGTGTGTGTGTGTGTGTGTGTGTGTATGTATGCTGTGGACACGTGTACAGCGGAACGACTGAGCGGATTTTTTTGCAATTTCATATTTAAGGTTTTAAATATTTCGAATTGATAAGCTTTTGGAGCAAATCGGACAACCGCAAGTGGTAGTTTACTAGTGTACTTTTTAAGTTTTTTACGAATATTTCGTAACAGAAAAATTGTATGAGAAAAATTATTAAGAAAAAGTTGTTACACAAATAAAGAGCAACAACTTTGCCATAGAACATTTTTTGATCCGACTAACTTTAACTTTTATTTAATTTTTTTTTCAAGTCCAAATTTCATACATAATGAACTCCATATGAATTTATATGAACAATTTTTTTTTGTTTTTTTTATACTCTAAAAATTTATATAGGTACATACATATGTACTTATATCTATGCATATTATTCTTTTGTTAATGACATAAAATTAAAACGGTAAAATTTTTGTTAGCAGATTCAATATTAATCTTATGTTTATTTTGTATTTGTTTACAGTTTTCATTATTTTTTACTTTTAATATTTTTGAATGAAAAAAAAATCATGTACATTACATAATAATGTAAATGGATGTATGAATGAATTTCATTTCTTATTATAGTTATTGAATAAAACAAAATGTAATTATAAGAAATTATTTTGCTTTGATATAAATTATTATGTAAAAAATCTATAAATTTTGGCATTGTACTTTTCGTGTAGTGGCGGTCGGTCCTGTGGTGGAGACAGCTGATTTTTGTTTTTTTGCTTTCATTAGACTTTTTATTCTGAATTCAACGAAAATATACTATTTTACTTTTTTATCATTCCTTAATTTATAATCAAAGTAATTATTTTAATTTTTTCTAAGTCATATGATATAAATTATCTAGTTCTAGGTCTGCTATATAAATGATAATCTTATACTTAATACAAAGCATTGTAAATCGACTATATCCACCTCCGATAGGCCGAAGAGTTTTTTTAAGAAAAATTGTTAGAAGGAGATCTATACATTCACAAAAAAGATGATTGATTAATTCCTCTTTCTCTTTGTTTTGCAAAAGTTATATAAGGAAAGTTCTCACATTTTTACCGGTAAGATAGTTACGGTGATTACCGATATTACTGCGAAATTAGAATAAAATTTTAATTGATCATTTTAGATCTAATTTAGGCAGAGTCTGTTTAGCCACAGCGCAAATACCAATAAAAAATCACCTACAAATTTTCATAGGAACTCCGGATTTATCTATTGTCCCGAAAATTAAAAATTTATGTCACTTTTAGTTATTTTTTAGCTCTGCAGTTGCTTAAAAAATAAATAATATATTTAACTGTAAATTTACATTGATATATATTATTTATATGTATTTATATATAATCTAAACAATATCTATTTCTATTTATTTTCAAGTGCACTTTCGAAATAAAAAGTGCACATTTTAATAAAAACTAGAAAATTTAAAGGATTATCCAAATCTCTGATTGGAATATTATATCTATGGTATAATTTAGTCTTAATATTTCTATAGATTTAAAGTATACAATGTTGAAAATTTTCTCTTATCTAAAATTGAAAAAAAAAATGTGTTTTAGAATTTTAAACTTTTAAGTTATGTAAAAAACAAAATGAATAATTATTCGTCATTTTATTATTAAGTAATTAACCTTTAGAATAAGAAAAGCTATATTGTTAATTGCAGTTTAATTGCAGTTTTTATTAACATATAAGTATTTAACAAAAATGAATAAATAAATATTTACAATTTTATACAAATAAAATATGCACTTTTTAAGCACAAAATTTTGCAAAAATGTGCCTATTAGTTTCACTCTGTCCGTCTCGATGTTTACAAAACTTTCATAATGTTCGAAATAGAGCAATTTTACCTACGGATAGACATCACATAACAAAGCTCGAAAAGCCCTATAAGTATTTAAATCATTTTAATACAAGTTCTATAAGTTGTTAAGTATATAATCTTTAATCTGAAAGATCAACCCCAAGACCGATAGTTGATTTTACAAGCTTTCTAAATATATGTACATTACATATTCATATATAAAATAAATATATTATTTTACCATACCGCATTTTAATTTACCGTTATGCCGAACTCAATTTTTGTAAAATTTATAATGTCTTCTATTTCCAAACGGTTTAACTGAGAAACGTGAAATTTTGAGAGAAGTTGGATCTTTGGAGTGAATATGTTTGAAATGAGTCATTTCAGAAAATATTTTTGTACCGTTATGCCGAACTCAATTTTTGTAAAATTTATAATGTCTTCTATTTCCAAACGGTTTAACTGAGAAACGTGAAATTTTGAGAGAAGTTGGATCTTTGGAGTGAATATGTTTGAAATGAGTCATTTCAGAAAATATTTTTGTGTCGTTCCTCGTTTAAAATCTATAAACGGTCAAAAACTAAAATTTCCCTATATTTAAATACATATATACTTATTCCTTGAGTAGCACCTGACTAAAATTTTTGAAGTATTCAAAATATGCTCTTTTAAAACTCGTGTTTTTTTCATAACTTGTTTTACTTAATTTCTCCATAATATCCACAAACATTAAATAGAAAAGTTTCTAATTATATTTACAAAAGTCAATAAAAATGTTAAATTATAAGTAAATGAAAGAAAAAATAAAAATAAAAAATCAATGATCCATGACAATTCCTTTTTTATAATTTTTTAACATTCGAATAGAAATGATTATTACAATAATTTTAAACAAATTAAATGGAAAGTTGTGGGTGTTTTTAATTTTTTTTTTCAAATAGAATTCTCAATAAAATATATTAATTAAATTCCCAAAAAAAAGAAAAGTATTTGTAATTGATTACAATTAGATGATTTCATTGATTTGCTGTTTAGTAAATAATTATTATAAACTTACCTATTATAAGTCTCCGTCAACTGTTCTTAGAATTCTGCCAAAAAAAAATAATACTAAATAGAGTTTTGGAACAAGCATGTCTTTCATATTTATCTATCCTCAATAAATTGCTTTTGTTCACAGTGGGAAAATATCAACTCTAGTAATTAGTTGTAGACTCGGCAAAATATACCTATCTTAAAAACGATTCAAGAAACTTTGGGTCATTTTTCTAATATTAATTATTAAAATTATGTTTTATAAAATAAATTTAGACTTAATTTTGTTTCTTTGAAATTCTAAAAAATTTTCTTTTTATAGTATATGAGAGTATATGTTATACCTTTCTGTATTTTAGACCTTTTAGAAAGATGTCCGTCCAACGTTATCGCCTCTATACAATTAAATTTATTCTGTGTTAGAAAAAATTGCTTAACAATTTATTTAGTCTGAAATCAAAAGATTAATTAAAGGTATATTTATAAAAAAGTGAATTAAGAATTTATCACGTAATTTTAATTTTAATTTTAAATGTTTAATATGTTTAAATGTTTAATATGTTTTGTTCTTTTCAAATAAATTTTTATACCCGTATGAACTATGTTAAATATGTGAACTATGTTTATGGGTATAATAAATTTTCCAATACGTTTATGACACCTTAAAGGAGTCGAGCTAGGTATATTGAATCGAATTCTGAGTCGATTAAGCCATGTACGTCCGTCCGTCTGTCCGTCCGCACGATAACTCAAAAAATAAAGGAGCTATAGGACGAGAGGCTTTTTTTTACGTCACTTTTGCAAAATTGTTAGTTTCACTATTTAAATCTAGCATTTTCGGCCTTCGAGTTCGAGTAGCTGCCATACAACTTCCTTTCTTTTATGGAAATAACTTAGTGTCTATTGAAGCTAAGTATCTAATATTTTGCATAATAAGTATCTAATATTTTGCATATTTTGCATAATAAATGGTGTAGAGTTATAGGTCAACAACATTTGTCAAAATTTGGTTAGGCTAGTACGACAGGTTCCGGTAGCTGCCACACAAATTCTTTTTTTAAATGAAAATAACTTCGAGTCCATTGGAACTATAGGTATTTGAAATTTTGTAAAAAGATGTTGCATATCATGTTAACAGCTTCTGTAAAATTCGACTGAACTAGAGCAGTTCAGGGTTTTTGTACCTCTTGGAATTTTATGAAGCTAAGCGTCTGAAATCTTGCTGGTGCAATATGAAGTTATGAAGCTAAGCTGGTGCAATAGATTTGGGTAGCTGTCATACAACTCCACAATTTACATAAATATATCTCGGTAGTTAACTTCGATATTAAAACATTTTGAAATTTTTTAAATGAGCAAGTTTTATAGAAACAGGATATATTACGTTCATAAGCGTATCTCAGAGTTGTCACAGTCTACTCTACTGCACTCTTCCTAGTTTTTTTAGATACTCTTTTTTAGATTTATTAATACCCTTTTGTATACACTATAATCATGAAAAACTTTTTTTGTTTGTTTTTTTTTCTAAAATATTTTTAATTATTTCAACCCCAATTTTCTATTTAAAAAATTATATAGTAAGCAATTAAAATTAGAAAAGAGAAGCATGTTCAAAGAACAAAACACCGCACTAACCACCAAATCTCACAATTAAATCAATTAGGAGATTCCATAAAATTAATGTGCAAAACAAATTTAAAAATAAAAAAATGTTGCAAGGATTTTTCAAAATAAAGTATTTTTTAATTAATTTCAATTTTAATTCAAAAATATACACACCGTTTATATTTAAAATTACTCATGTGATTATAAATTTATATATGTTCTAAATAAGATACAAAATTAAAAAAAAAAAAATAAGAAATAAAAAAAAAATTTATTACTATTTTTCACGGTCGTCAGTTGGAATGTGTTCTCTTTTTACCATATATGATCAAGATAAAACTGGATTCTATTCTAGACATACAATATACAATATTATAGAATAAAAACTATGTATATATATGTATACATAAAAATGTTTGTATCTTATTTGAATGGCAGCACTGATCTTATTAAATTACTATATAGAACTACATGAGAATTTATTCATTTGATTATTATAAATCAGCATTCATTCATTTGCTAGCTTATATACTAGTATAAATCAAACTAGTAAGCGAATGATAACCCCCCGTCAAATAATAACATGTTTATATGTATATACATATATGTACATCTATATCTTTATATATGTATTTACTTTAACCGTTGAACGCAGAAAAATTTAAATATTATAAATTGTAAAATAGTAGGCTTGTTCATTTACGATATATTTTTGTTTTGTTAAAAAACCTCAAAAAAAAACAAAGGTGAATCAGTGAAATTTAATTTTTTCGTTTACAAATAATAAAGATTTCGCTCGTTTGAAAAAATAAGTCAAAAAGAATACAAGAGAATAAATGAATTTCGGCTTTTATTTTTATATTTTCACACATAATAAAAGTACGTAAATAAATCTGTTTATTAAAAATAGATCGAATAAAACAATATCCTTAAGAAAACAAATTTGCCTACTAGCAATCACTCACAGAAGACAAGACAATCCTAGTCAAATGATTTAAAAAAAACCTAGGTTTATCTATATTTGTTCTCTGTTCTACACTTTATCTTATACTTTCCAAGAAATCAGGTGCTTTTTTTTAAACTATCTCAACAATTATAATCACAATAATATAAACCAAAATTATTATTAGGAGAATTTAATTATGCCAAAATATATATAACAATAATAAGTATAATATAATAAGGCAATTTCGCAGGGGTGAACAAAATATACGAAAATTACAATATGAATAGATCAATAATATAAAGAATACATTTTTATTACCTATAATAATTATTATACTTTTGTACTCAATATTCGGCAAGATTACCATGCAACCACATATAAGAACTACATTTTCCTATAATGAGACCTCCTTCTAACTATTAAGAATTCGGAAAATAAGAAAGCTAAGTAATTATTACGAAATACAGCTTCGAAACAACCAGGTCTTGCGTGTATCCTCAATAAATTTCTATTTCAATATTAGTGATTAGGTAATTATAAAAGCAGAAGTGTCTAAAAACGATTCAAGAAATTTGAGAAGGTTATAATTTATAATTTTCTATCTACCTTAACCCCTTTTTCAATCTTCTTTAAATAAAAAATATATATTTTATATGAAATCGAATTTTTATAAGATAACCTCAAGTTTAACTTGAAACTAACTAGTTATTAACCATTTTATGTCAGCATATATTTTTTTACCACAAGATATAATAAAAATCTCCAAAATTTAAAACGTTTGATTTAAAATGGTTAATATTTAATTCTTACGTTAAAAAATAAAAGAAAATAAAAGTGCAAAGAATGGTTACGAACTCAAAAATCATAGGCTGTAAATCTTTTATAAAAAAAAAAGTGAGATTAGAACAAGTTTTTTTTTTACTTACATACATGCACCATTTAAAACATAACATTGTTGGATACATAATTACTTATGTATGATGTACATGACTTTGTTTTAAGTTCGTTTTAGAATTTTTTTTTTTTTCATAAAAACATTAGTACATTCTAAAGATATATAAATTAGATTATTAATTTATTTCTTTTTAGAGGTGGTGGATATGATGGAATTTTTATTAATCAAAAAAAATAAAAAGAAAAAGAAAAGATAAAAATAAAAATAAAGAAATCTTTAAAATGTAATAAATGTGTTTTGAGATTTCTTTTATTTCAACTTTTTACATAGATCAAAAATATTTTAATATTTTCAGTGCAATCAATTTAATGGATTAACAAAATTTATACGAAAGGGCTAGGATTATCTTCAAATGAATTAAAAAAAGAAATCCCAATACATTTAGTTTGCACATTTCCAAAAATTATTAATTGTGTGTTAACGGTTTCTCAGTTTCTCAGTTTTGTAAACAGACGGACAGACGGCCGAACAGAGTGAAACTAATAGACACATTTTTCAAAATTTTTTTGAAAATGTGCTAAAAGCATTAATTTGAAAAAATCAAGTAACACTTTTGTCAATTATAAAGCACCCCTATATTATTAAAAAAAGTTGTTAACAGAAATAAGAGTATAATGTTGAAGCTTTAATTTTTATGTATTACTTCAAAAAAATTTTAACAGGTGTTCAAGTTACAGGTGTTTAAAAATAAGAAATTTTCAGTTTTTGACCCTATACAGCTCCTAAACGGGAGGTGATACAAAAAAAATTACTGAAATGACTCGTACACTGATTTTCAAAGATATAACTTCTGTCAAAATTTCAAGTTTCCAACTAAAACCGTTTAGAAGATAGAAGGGGTTAAAGGTTTTGCAATAATTCAGTTTCGCATACCGGTAAATTAAAATACCGTATAGCACAAGTATATATTTATTATATACATGTTTGTGAAGCTCATAATAGCACCTATCGTTTGGAATTTTCAGATTGAAGATATACCTTATAGAACTTGTGTTATAACAATTTAAATATAGAGATTTTTGGGGTTTTGGGGGGCTGTAGCTCCTTAACGGATGGGGCTACAGAAAAATTAATATTAACATAAAATTAATATTTTTATGATATCTATCAGCAGTTAAAATTTCATGGCTTATTTTAAAAAAAATTGTGAAGATCTAAAAGTTAGTTGTTCGGGAGCTACTCGAAGTTTTGGTCGGAACTCAACCAAAAAAAATAGGGAACCTACAAATTGCTCCCAGAATATTTTGTGTAAATTTCAAGATTCTAGCTTTCTTAGTTTTTGAGTTAGCGTGCTGACGGACGGACGGACGTATATGGCTTAATCAACTCAGAATTGGATTCTGATCCGATCAGAAGGTATATCTAGCTTTGAAGGTAAATTAAGACACCGTATGCCACCTCTATATATTAATTTTATACATACCTTTAAAGCTAATAAAACTAGTAATCGTTTGGCGTTTTCAAAATGAAGATATACCTTATACAACTTGTGCTATAACAATTTAAATATAGAGCACAATAATATTTTTGAACCTTTGGGGAGCTGTAACTTCGTAACGGGTGGGGCTACAAAAAAAAGTTATTAAAAATAAAATTAATATTTTTGTGAAATCTATCAGTAGTTAAAATTTCATAGCTCTATTGCAAAAAAAATGTGGGGATCTAAAAGTTAGGTGTTCGAGAGCTACCCTAAGGCTTGGTCCAAACTCAACCAAAAAAAATAGGGAACCTACAAATTACTCCCAAAATATTTTGTGTAAATTTCAAGATTCTAGCTTTCTTAGTTTTTGAGTTAGCGTGCTGACGGACGGACGGACGGACATGGCTCAAAAGTCTTAGAATTTTTTTCTGATCCGATCCATACCTTTGAAGGTATATCTAGCTCGCTTATTTCGAGGTGTTACAAACGGAGGAGTAATTTTGTTATACCCGATCCTATCGTACGGGTATAAAAAAGATTCTTGCGTTAGGAGATTTTATTTGACTTGAATTGCACACATACTACTGCAAAATAACGCAAACCTAAAATTTTTATGGGATGCGAATTTTTTAAATTCTGACATTCCAATTAAAAAAAACAAAAATTAGAAAAAATCAGTTAGAAAATGCAAAATAATTGGAGAAAATTTAATATCTATCAATAAAGAATTTTTATGTTTCAAATGTTTCTTCAATCTTTATCTCATCTTTACCCTACATTTTTATTTCACTCAATATAACACAAACCTTATTTGAAGAATGGTTAATACTCCTGCCCTTTCAATTCAAATTTTATTGTACCTTATCAATTTAATTTTGTTCAAAAATTCAATCCATTAATGAGTTTTTTTTTTTTTGAGGATTAGTGATCTAAATATCTAATCCAATATTTTAACTTAACATTTAGAGCAGAAACTTTTATAACTTATTAAAGGACACTAAATTTAAAATAATATTAATAAAATTTCATGCATTTTCACTAAAAAAAAAATGAAATCAATCTTTTATTAAACCATTTATAAAAATGTTATTGTCCATGAGACTTATTTTAAAAAAATTTTTTATTTTTTTTTTATTTTTTTTATTATAACGAAATTCACGAACCAGACATGAAAAATACTATAAATATAAAAATATTCAAACATTCATTCAGTTCATAAAAAGAAAATCACTTTTTTTTATATATATGTACGAGTATTTGTTTGTTTTAATTAAGTGGTGTCCAACAATTTCATTTTAATTGGAGATTTTACCTTAAAGGTGTAATGAAAAAAAATATATAAACATTTTAAATTGTCAAATGACTTCCTATATGACAACTTAATAAGGTCATATAAATCATATAAAAAAACGTCTGTACTTTAAATAAAGTAAGAAAGAAATTTAAAATTCTCTGAAAAAACTATATCTTTAGATTGACTGTATCGATAAAATCAACACAAGGAACACAAAACAAAAAAAAAAACTAATTTTTTCAAATGTTTTGTAAAACATTATAATATAATAATTTAGTTGTTTTATTAAGGCATTTTTGGTACTTTAATTTTACAATTGAATTTAAATAATGAAAACCAAAATAAGAAGGATATATTAGATATATATTTATATTATACATATGTGTTTAAACCGAAAAACCATGATGGATAAAACGAAGAAGCTCATAAAAAAATATATAGAAATACGGGTCGGAAGCAAATACAACTAATTCACATAACTACAACGATTTAATAAGGAACTTTAGACAAACAGGAAACGGAAAATGCGAGTGCACCTGAAGCGTTTCTAAGGCTACAAGGAGTTAAGTGGCATGGATTCTTAGAATTATTTCTTACCAATTTTTTTTGTTTAATCCAATTTAATAATCTGTACTATATATAAATTTAAAAATGTGTTTGTTGAAAAATGGTCATGGTTTGTTGAAAAATGGTCAATGGTTTAAAAATGTGTTGGTCAAATTAATTTATTTAAAGCTTTATTTTAGTAGACCTTTACTTCAGTATTTTATTATTAAAGTTTGAACATCCAATTGTAGCCGCAATTTTCTATTTTTTTTTTTGTTTTTAAAAACATAGACGTCCAAGTTTTATTCAAAGTAATATTAAGAAGTTTTAGGACAAAATATAAATTAATATTTTAATTAATTGCATCATCCTGATTTTTAATTGACGCAATTTTTCGCCTTTAAAACATAGAACTAACTCAGTTGATGACGAAACTTTTTAAGCTTTCCTATATTTAATATAATATGTTATTCATATTTAATTCTAGAAAAATGCATCTATACCGCAAACGTTGTTGGGCAAAATTAGTCTTTAGAAAAAATCTGTACTTTATTGAAGTTTCCTTTCGAGTGCTATATATACTCTATATAAATTGATGTCTGTTACTGATCGTTTTATTGCCAAATTATTAATAATATTTAATGTTATGAGACATTTGCTGTTATGTATGTGTAATGGTGTTATTTGATGTAGGCCATACTCTACACACAACTATAAATTTATAATGTTCGAAATTATTTTAGTTTCACTTTTAATAACATTTAAAAATTTACTAAGTCGGTTAAACCAAGTAAAAACTTTTAAAATATTTCATATATTACTTATCATGGTTTTTTTTTTTTTGGTTTTTAATAACCACCCACCCACATATGCCTTCGTCGTCTGATTCATTTCAATTTATAATAAAACACGATGCACAAGCAGCATCATAAAATGAACAGAAAAAAATATTAATTATTACTTCATATGTACATACATAATATATGCAAATATATTATTTTTTTCGCGTGATATGTTTTACTATGTATATTCAAAAATTTCATTTATTCATTTGTTATCTATGTTTTTTCCTTTAGATTTGTATACTTAATATAAATATCTATATCGAAAAAAAAATTACATTTAAACTGTATGTTATGATAATCATAAAAAAATACTGGAAAAATATATACATATATAAAATTAAAATGACTCAATGAACTTGAATTTTTTTTTAGACTTGCAACTGGTTAACCATATAAATCATTTTTTTTTTATAGACTTACTTATAGATGATATTACAATTTAAAACAAAAACTAGTTATTAACACAAAATTAAAACATTTTAAGCGAAAAAAAAAATAAGTAGTTTCTCTATTTTCGAATACTTTCAATAAATATTTTTATTTAAAACTTAAAAAAATATTTAATTTGATTTATTTCAAAACACAACTAAATATAAAAAAACTTTTAAACAATTGCAAATGTGCACTATTTGCGCTGCTGCCAAAAAAAAAAAACGCGTCAATCTGACAAAGCTTTTAGGTATAGATGATTTTTATTCAAACAAACTCTGAAGTCTGAATATATGATTATTAATATGGTCGGTACTTTTTATGCGATAAATTAGTGTACTTTTTATCAGTTGTCAAAGTGTTTAGTAATACCAAAGAAAATAATAATTATAAGAAGTCTCATCAGAACCACTTTTTCAATTTTTACATCTATGATGCGTATTGCGAACGGTCGGGGAAAAAAATAAAATAAAAGAGCATTCTCTTATTCTCTTTAAAATAATGTATTTTACTTTTTTGTTTTTTTTATTATTGGTTTTAAATAGTAAATGGTATGTAAATAATATATATATATTTTAAGAGCGAATTTGATGTGATGAGAGAGAGAAAATAAAAATTTCTGATGTGGGTCGTGTCATACCTATCACATCACATCATATCACATCATATCAATTCACAATCCACATATGAAAAAAAATATTTTCAAAATTTGTATGAGATGAGACTTCTTATAATAATTATATGTTTTTTGGTAGTAATTTTGGTTTGTCTTTTCGGCAGTTACATTTTCAAATAATTCAAAAGAACTGAGAAATTATGAAAATATATAAAATAAAAAACGATATTTATGCTCATTCGTTTTTTTAATTTTATATACATATTTAAACTAAAAAAAAATATTGTAAACCTACATTAAATGTTAAACTAATTTTACTTCATACCTATAACTCACAGAATGGATTTATATAAAAATGAAATTTGTTTATAAAATTTAATGTTTAATGTTTAACTTTAACGTTGTATTAGATGTAGTGGTGAACAAAACAAATAACGCAACCAGAGAAGGTATAAACTGGTACCTCACAAACAAACTACAAGATTAAACTACGCCGAGGAAATATGTCTCTTATAGCATTCTCACACCAACATGCAAAGCAAGATGGACGAGCTTTCAAGGAATGCGGCAGAAGTCGGTCTCAAAATGAACATGGGGAAAACAAAAATAATGAGGATAAATACAACCAGCACCACACTAATAAAAATAAATGATACACCACTAGAAGATGTATCGAATTATAACTACCTTAACTACCACAGTTAAAACGGGGATGGAGCATTAGAGGCTAAAATCAAGAAAGGTAAAGCGGTGTTTGTAAGACTATAGAAAGTATAGCACAAATTAATAGAGCCACAAAATTAACAATTTTCGAAACATGTGTTAAATCGATCTTGCTACACGGCAGCGAAACATGGCTGGTCACAGAAAACATAATCCACAAATTACAAGTGTTCCTCAACAGATGTTTGCGAATAATATGCATAATATTCTGGCCACAAAAAATATTAAACACCGACCTGTGAACTACGACCAATCAGAAACCCATAAACTTGGTTATCAGGGATAGGAAATACAAGTGGATTTGCCATGCACTTAGAAAAGATTTTTTGATATCTAAAGAGGCCCTTAATTGGAACCCTCAAGGAAAAAGAAAAGTGGGAAGACCCAGAATTACGTGGAGAAGGACAGTAATGAAGAAGATAGAGGGAGAAGGGAAAAACTGGTTTGAAGTAAAAATGCTAGCAAAAATAGAGTTAGATACAGAGGCTTTGTAGAGGCCCTATGCTCCCTAAGAGAGTAGGAAGAAAAAAAAAGATCTAATACAAATTTATATTCCATAAAATAACTTTAATTTAAATTTATAAAATAAGTAAATGGACAAAAAACAAAGGTGGACAAATTAAGTAAAAATCTACTAAGCAATAAAGTATTTCACGGCAAATTTTTTCCTTCTAATTTCATTAGAAATTTTTTTTTTCATTAGGTAATTCAAGGATTTGGAAATAATATTGAAAAAACAAAATTGTATTATACTCAAGGAAAAAAAATATACATAGATAAATACATACTTTCAAATATAATTTATAAGCTTTTTTTATTTGTTGTTTTTGATTTTTTTAATTTGATTTTTAACCAGAAAATATAAACGAAAATTTAAAATTGTAAGACTTTCTAACGACTTTTAAACAAGGTCAAGGTAGTTTCTGTAGAGCATGTGGATCAAAAGTTATTTGGCAATTAATAATTTAAAACAAAAAAACATAATAGTCCCAATATCTTGAAAATAACTCAGAATAGAGCCCTCTTCCTCTCTCCCTCTCCCCATCATCCACTTCAAAACGATATGTTCTTGTTTTATACTTAGGTATCAGCCCCTGAAATATATATTAGTAGCAAAATCTTTTTGTAAAAAATTTGAACAGAAAAAAAAAACAAACGCGCTGCAACATAAATTAAATTTTCTTCTAATTAAAAATTAATAAATTAATATAAATATTTTTGAAAGCAATTTTTTTGGAATTGTTATACTAAGAGCATTGGAAGAAACATAAAACGTTTCAATCTTCCAATGAAAATTCTATAGAACATCTTCCAATTCTATAGAAATTTGTTTGTCTATATTTTGTAGATTCAATTATAACGTAATTTGGTCGGCTGGCTGTTATCATTTTCGCCTTCACTATTATCATTATCATATTCGCCATTATCAATGCATCCAATAGCATTTTTTTTCTTATAATACGTGTTTTCCTATATTAATCCTTGCCGTGTATATTGTTGATTTATTTATTTTAATTTAAATTATTCTTATTTATTAGTTGTTTTTCTTTTGTGTTGATTTAAAAATTTTTCATGATACTCTAAATATATTTTTTCTTGTTTTAATCAGCTCTGTTTTGGAAATATTTTCAATCGTTCCACCATTTATTTTGCATATTATATGACACTATTATAAAATTAACAATAAATTTATCATAAAAAAAAATGTATGTAACTATATATTATGTTTTTTTTTTGTTTTTATTTAATTTGAAATTATTTTTAAGAATAACAAAAAAAAAAATAAAAGAATTGTAATAATTTTTACATAATCCCTTTATTCCGAAAAATATTTTCCTATATTTTTTGTTTAACATCTTTAAATCACAATCTTAAATTGATATGATTTAATTTTTTTTTCTTCTGCCTTTTTAAATTAAATTCCTGCCATTTATTTTATTTTTATTTTTCTTTTTTGCTTTTTCAACTATTCTTCAAAAAAAAGTATTAAGAAAAATATACGTTAAAAATTAACAGGTGAGATAAAATAAAGTAAGGTGTTATACAATGTATGTATTAAAGCAAAAAAAAAATAAATCATCTCGAATTATAAAATTTAAAATGCACATTCATAAAATACAATTAAGAATTTATTTAAATTTTTTTTTCTCCACTTTCTCTTTTATGTTTTTCAAAAACAAAGAACTTTAATGTAGCGTTCTTCAATAGTTGTGTCATGAAATATTTATTTATGGATGTTGTTGTTTAGTATAAAAGAGATAGTAAGTAGGATCCATAATATATTTATGTCCTTCGACACGTTTTATTGTGCAATAATGTATCGGTTTGTTATTCTTATAGCATAAAATTGAGTAAGTTACTTTCTCAAACACCTTAGGTGCTCTTATCGTATATATCAATGTTTAAACCAAAATTTATTACGTAAGATCTGAAATATTTTACTACACAGGTGAGGTGCATAAGTTTTATATTTTTAATACTGATTTTTTCACCATTTTCCCTTAGAAACAGAAAATTTTAAATGTTATCAAGTTATGGGTGTATAAGATAGTGAAAATATCTATTCAAGCTCTTCTAGTGTTGCTCCAAATCAATCAAATTTAACTTTTAATTTATAATGAATGTTCCTAGATTAGGTTTACAAATAAATATACATGTACCTCAGTACCTATATTTAAAATGTGACCGAAATTAATCAGAAGACAAATGTGACAGAAGACAAAAAGACTTTATGTTCATCCAATTCTTGGTTTACTTATATTGTTTGGTAGTTCTAAGCATAAATACTGACAAACGGTAAGTTCTTAAAGTTCTGTGAAAATATAAATATCCCAAATTTAACCACAGGGATAAGAGTCTCATTTTTATTAGCTCCTGTCTCCATCATAAAATTAATAAAAAACCATTAAAATTCAAGAAAATTAATATTGAATTGTTGTTATGTCACCTTTTCCTATAGCCGTCTATGATAAGGAACTAATTTATTTTTAATTTTTACAATATAAATTTAGTACAATATAAATCGTATCATTTCTAAATACGAGTATGAAAAAGATTTTTGTTCTTGAACCCTTTATTTTCTTTACAATTTGTTGTATATAATTTGCAATAATCAAACCATGTAACCCGGTAAATCTATAGATTAAAGATTGAGTTTTAGATTGACCAAAAGAATTATAGAACAATAAAAGAAACAAAACATTATAAGTTTAAAGTTTAAATAAGTGTTAAATGAAAAAAAAAAATTTATAAATTTATGATTTAGTAATTGTAGGGAGTCCATAAATTATTTAAAGCAAAAAACAAAACAAAATAATAATGTGAAAAAAGGGGTATGAGAGAGAGAAAAAAAATAAATAAATTGCAATTGCTTAAATTGTTGCACATTTTTTTTTTTCTTTAATAAGAATCTAAATTAGAATTGTTGTGTACAAGGCAGGCGGTCAGTCTTTATTTGTTTGTTGGAAGCCGCACAAAAATAAAAATCAAAATCAAAAAAAAAATTAAAAGTGGTAAAAAAACAAAGAAAAAAATTGAAACTTTAATTTTATTGTTTTTTTTTTTGTTTAAAAAAAAAAAAAAATTTAAGCATCGTTATATTCCTTCAATTTTATATTAAATTGATGCCAATCTATAATTCTCTAAAGAGATTGAAACTCTCTAAAGATTACTGTTGCATTTTTTTTGTTCTTTTGTATTCTGTATATAGAATTGAATTGTGAATTGGAAATTGTGGAGTAAAAAAAAATGCATATGACCAATAATTTTATTAATAAAAAAAAATCAAAAAAAAAAAGTTATAAAATCCAATTGAGATTTGAATTCAATCCTTCTTTGATAAACCAATAATTTTTTACTTTTATAAATTGGTTACAGAACATAACAATGAAGATATTTTCCTTGGTTAGCAATTTTCCAAATTTTAAGATGTATATTTTTATTTGTATAAAAAAAATAGTTTTGGGATCTCATTTAGGGGCTAGTAGATAGTTTCTTAAATTTTAATTTCTTTATTAGTTTGATAAGTCGATCATGCACATTGTGTGCAATCTTTTGTCCAAAAAATACGTGGATAATTTTACGGGAATTGTAACTAAAATACTTCGATTGCAAATTAATTAGAAACTGAAGTCGTAATCGATTTCATCTTTGAGTAAAAATGATAAAGGAGGATGACTAAAGGATTATAACGAAAGATATACAATTTGATAGAAAGTATATACAACCTTACATCGGCCCGTTGCATTACTCCTAACTATAATAGTCATTACTCATTAGTTATCATATAATATCATGATTATGTACGTTTAGATATTTTATATAACTAACTTATACATTCAAAATACATTCTTTAAGTCATTAGCATACCAGGAGAGCGTACAAATAAATAATATTATAACATTAGTAATTATAATATTAAACATTAGAAAATAATAATGTCACTATAACGCTTGCTTTGATTTATATTGTGCTTTAATAAATGGAATAGGGTACGTATTTCATATTTTATATAACTTAATAAATTGTAAAATGGCTACATTCACTCTGTTTAAACCTGATTCATTACATAGTAAATTTGATGTTTTGACTTTGACTTTTAAAATAATTAGGTTTCTTTAAAATTTTTTGTTGGAAATGGAAGA
Source organism: Poecilobothrus nobilitatus (assembly GCA_947095535.1). NCBI lineage: Eukaryota > Metazoa > Arthropoda > Insecta > Diptera > Dolichopodidae > Poecilobothrus > Poecilobothrus nobilitatus. The sequence goes on from OX352772.1 coordinate 276,355,082, forward strand.
AACTGATGATTCTTATTTGTAAATCAATTCAATGTCAATTAATTATATATTTATATATTTTTTTTTATTGTTATTTGCTTAATGATTATGATCCACATGTGACATATGTTTTATAACTATAAATAACTACAAATAACTACGCCAATGTATAATGAAAAAAATATGACATTTACATTAATGTGTCATTTTTGTAAAATGTCATTTTATTAAAATATCATTTTTGTTTCTTTAATCTAAAAGTTTACAAAAAATTGTTCGAAAAAATTGTTCAAAAATTGTTTGAAGTTCTAATAAACTTTTCAATTTTTGGTTCAGTGTTAAAAATTAATAAAGTAAAGAATATTTTTCGATATATTATCTATGTACTTGATTTAACTTGCCAGTATATGAAATACAAAAAAAAAAAAATTAAAACTAAATTAAAATCACCTATTGCGAATCTATTTTTTTTTTTATATAATATAAAGAATAGATTTTTTTTTTATCATAATTTCACATGCACTTGTGCATATCATCCTCTTATTAGATTTTTTACTCCCTTTTAAAGTTCTTAAATTTCCCTTGTACTTATTAAATTTTTTTCTTTGTTTTTGTAATGCTACTTTTTATAACTGATAAAATGATTATGATGATGATTTTCAATTTTTATAAGATGCAAGGAAAAATATAAAAGTAAAAATAATATATGTACATAATCATTTAATAGAAATTTTGATTTATGTACCATATAATCGACAATAAAAATATTTTTTTTTGTGCATTTTATCAAAAAACAATAATAATTTTTTTTTTTTTTAAATTTAAATCTGAAAACCATATTTGATAGATTACAATCAATTTTAGTAATAAATAATGAATACTTTAACTATTATATATGTAGGTATGAAAATTTATTAGGTATGAAAATTGTTAATTTAAAATTATTAAATTATTGAAAAGAAAAAAAAAAAAATTTTATTTGGTTGTCATCCAAAATAATCAAAAAAGTGTTAAAAATGTAAATCTTCGGTAAATGTAAAACTCTTTTAAAGTTATGCTACTTTCTTACATACACTTCTGCAGGCAGACAAGACAATGTTTAGAGAGTAAAATTTCTCGACAATATATTAAATCTTATACATATGTATGTATTGAATTATAATTTTCCCATGCAAATTAATTCCCATGTAAATTTAAATTGTTTTATGATTGGACAATCATAACTTTTTAAATATTTACGATCACAACTAATCACCATCCTTTTAAATTTTCAAATTAAATAATTTACTTTATGATGTATTTTGACATTTTAATAAAAAAAAACAATTCGACATATTTTTTTTTTTGTTATGTCAAAATAATACATATCAAAGAGAGAAACCATATTAAAATTAAATTAGTTTCTTAAGATATATTATGTCATAGATATATTAAGTACTTTAGATTGGTTATATAAAAGAAAAATTCAGTCAATTTTGAGTCACCTGTTTATTGATGTTTTTTTTTTGTGTAAATTTAAATTTAGTTTCCCCTGGAAACAACAATTTGAACAATTTAAACTAATTAATTTAAAACTTAATATAATTTAAAAATTAAAAATATGTGTAAAATATTAACATTTAAATTTTCAACTTTTCTTTATTCATTAATTTTATTTGCAGAACTATAATATATCCAATATCTATGAGAGAAACTGTACTGCGATTTTATGATAATTTTAATGAAATTTTATGATTTAAAAACAGCTGGCATCCAACTTACGTCAAATGAACGACATTACTTGGATGTCATATGTTTTATTTTTGACATAAATTTCGTGTATATAGGAAAATAGATTATAGTGAATGAGAAAGAACCAATCTAAAGTACTATATCTATTATGTACAATCGCAAGTAAAAGATTTATTTTGTATTTTGTTTTATTATTATTACAAGTAAATTAAATATAAACATTAATCTGAATTAATTAAATTTTTGCATTTTTTACAGTTTTTAGAAAATAAATTAAAAAAAAAAAGTGTTTTCATTAAAAATTTCAAATTATTATGCCAAGTATTTATAATCTTAACATAAATAAATATTAATTATTTCTTACTAAGTGGTGGTTATAAATCAAATTAAGTGCAAATTTAAAATTGTATATGCCTTTTGTTCTCTATTTGAATTCACTTAATCGCCCATGTTCCAGCATTCTCGAGAATGTGAATTTGACATTCTTTGACTATTCAAAATAGATGTTCCAAAATTCTCCTGCTTTTGCAAAGTTTTAAATTAATTCAAGAAATGTTTTTGTACATTTTAATGAAACAAAATCATTTATTCCCTAATCTTCTATTTTGGCAATTCATCAAATTTCCTGATCCTGACAAAAAGATCTTACAAAAGATATGTAAGGAAAGATTTCGATTTATTCCTTATTCATGCATATTTTTAATTTTGTACTTACATTTTACAATAAATATTGAACAACGTATAATTAAATTGAAATTTAAAACTCCAGTTTTATTTTCGCATTCGAGACAAAAAGAAAACAAGGTGGGATGTAACCAACGGTTTTTAAAAGCGCACATTTCCAAAAGACAATACAAACGTATTTGAAAATTTCATGTAATAAGAAAAAATGTGAAAATCTGGAAATCTTTTCTGGAATTTTGAGGGGCTGTAAGTCCGGAACCCTACATAACTAAGAAAAACCGTTAACACACGTAAAAATATATTATTGAAACTTTAATTTTCATTTCTTGTCGAAGAAAAATTTTTACAGATGCCTAAGTTACAGGTGTCTAAAAATAGCAAATTTTCAATTTTTGAGGTGTAATAACTCTTAAACAGGGGGTTGTATCAAAAAATTTTCCGAGGAAACATACTGATTCTAAAAGTTCTTTCTCGTCTCAAAATTTTAGGTTCCTATCTCAAAGCGTGCCGGAGTTATGAAAAAAGAAATATCATGCAAAATTTGGTTTTAACATAACGGTAAATTTAAATAGTAAATTACAAAATATTGCATAATTTTGATATTTTTTTAGAGAGATAAAAAAATTTCTGGTTTTCTAGTGTTTTTAGATTGTAAAACTACTAAGCAGAGCCTGCGATATATACATCTGAAACTAGGGCTTTTTTGCAATTTTGCGGGGCTGTAACTTTGAAACCCTATACAGTTAAAAGAAACCATTAACACATATAAAAGTATACTACTGGAGCTTTAATTTTTTTGTCTTGTCGAAGAAAAATGTGTACAGGTGCCTAAGTTACAGGTGTTGAAAAATAGCAAAATTTAAATTTTTGACCCCTAATAGCTCATAAACAGGGCGTGGTGCAAAAAAAAATTTCTTGGCAAACTTATATTAATTAAGTTCTTTCTTGTCTCAAAATTGCAAGCCCCTATCTAAAAGCGTGCCGGAGTTATGAAGGTAGAACAATCATGCAAAATTTGGTTTTTACATAACGGTAAATTTAAATACTAAATTAAAAAATTATATAAAATTTTGATATTGATTTATAAAGGTAAAAAGAATTCCTGTCGAAAGGCGTTTTCAGATTGAATATATGTTAAGCGGAAGATGAAATATACGCGCTTAAAAATAGGGCTTTTTCAAAGTTTGAGAGACTGTAGTTCCCTGATGGATGGGGTTACATGAAAAAGTTGTTCCACAAAATTATTTTTTTTTTATGAGACCTACCCATGGTTATAATTTTTTTTCTCTATCTTTAACGGTGTAGAAGTTTTGTAAACAGACGGACAGACGGACGGACGAACGGACAGAGTGATACTAATAGGCACATTTTTTCAAAATTTTTTTGGAAATGTGCTAAAAACGGATACAATTCCGTTCCCATTCTTACAAAGGAAATGACAGAACACCATTATTTATTTTCGAAATTTCAGTTCTCATGTCGAATGCGTTTCATATGCTAGAACACCAATATTCATATTCACCTACATAAGTCATATAAAAGTAATATGCATTTCACAGCCATAGAATTTTTTTCGATCATCCTTCCTATAAAGACTTAAGTAATACGTCATACAAAATATGTATTTAAATTTTAAATAAAACAAAATTGCATTCTCTAATAAAATATATTTGATGTATTTATTAGATATGAAAATATTTTTAAAATAAAGAATTATTTTTAGTTATATTTGCTAAAATTTTGTATGTATTTTTAAAACAAAAGTGTTTACTAAGTTTTTCTGCAAAATTAATAGAATTATTTAAATTCTTATATTAATAAATTATATGATAATTTCATCCAGAAAAGGTGTAAAAGGTGATCAACCTTTTTCAATATTATTGATTCGGTTTATTTATTTTCATTATTTTATAATTTTATTTAAAAACTTTTGCGAGAAGTATGAGTATCCTGATATAAAAAAAGTATTTTAGTAAAATTAATAAACAAATTTAATAAATACATATTTTCTATCTTATTTAGTTCTTTGAGAAGTATAGAATAATCATAAAATATCTATATTTAAATGAAAATTTTAATATCAGTTTAATTACTTAACTAATATGAGTATATAAAATAACTAATCACAATAATACTTCTTTAAACGTCAAAGATATTATAAAAGCGCTATCTGTTTTTTATTTAGTACAAGAACTCATTTATTATTAATATATTAAAATCTTTTTTTGTATCTACCAAACCAACTCTCAAATCACGGCATACTCATAAATTGAATATAAATCGAACTTTTAACTATAACTTAAAGATATAAGTATACAAAAGGATTTCCCATTTATTAATATCGTCATTAAAGTCATTATGTTTTTTAAAGTTTATATTATAAGTGTTCTTTTGATTACTTCAGTGTTTTTGGGTTTTAATGATCATCATCAACAAGTTTTTGTGAATCCAATTTATGTACTTTGTTAGACTTTGCTTTAAAAACTTTTGAAAGTTAAATAAAAAGTTAAATAAAAACAGAACACTGAAATTATTTGAATAACTTTCTTCAATAATTAAAAATTAAATTCGTTGTACCAGTAAATGTTTAAGATAAGACAGTTTATAGATCAAAAAAAATTAATAGCATTACACAATAATTTATTCTCATATGGAACATTTCCAGATCAGTATTATTATATATACTTTTTTCTTACTAAAAGTATTTATTAACTATTAATTTTTTATTGAAATTCTTAATTCTTATCTAGATGCTTTTATGTATCTCTATAATAGTTTATATTTACAGGATGATTCTCTTTCGGTCTTAAATATTAATGAGTGAATTTAGGGAACCAAAACGAAGAAAAATATTTTCTGTACGGAAGGTTCTATTATCCTCATTTTTTGGTATAATTGGGTGTAAAGTTTTTTTTTTTAAGTTATAATCTAATTATAACTAAATTATTTCAAAAACTACCTAGTTAATTAATAAGTTTCAAACACCATCAGAAAGGTTTTCAATTCAGTTTTCAAAAAATTGTCTTTCTATATTTTCCAGATACTTTTCGTTCAAAGGTTATGATGACCATTTAAACAAAAAAAAATGGAAACAATTTTTAAAGTATCATTATTTTGCATTTTTTGATTATTATATTGTTATTTCAAATAACTCAGGAAAAAACAATGGAGAAAATTTGAAACGTATAAAAAAAATCTTCAAAAATAGGCGGTTTTTTTATTTATTTTTTTTGTTTAATAACTTATTATAACTTTTGAAAGATCAGTACAGTATATTTTAAATATGGGGAAAGACGGAGTGCAAAGATTTCTGAAGATAAACAAACTTATTCATTAGTTACATAATTTTTGAGATATAAACAAATTAAATTAAAATTTTAGGCTCCATTATATCAAGAACCGAAGGAAATAGACTCCCTGCCTCTCTATAGAACAATTTTTTGTTCATTTTAGTCACCCAAATACACCCTATAAATATTCAAGAATCACGATAGAAAGAGAATAACTCTGTATTATATAATATTCATTTATGTGTATATACTATATTTATTTATAATATTATATAATATTACATATATTTATATAAAATTATTAGATATGTATTCTATGAATGCATATCTATGAATGCATTTAGATGACTATATAGTTAATGTACATACATATACAGATTTGTCTAATTAATTATGAACCGCAATCAAAGAACATAACTACATAATACTTTTATATTTAATATTTTTTGAAGCCATCTGATAATTACCATGAAATTTTTATGAGATTAATAAAAAAAAAAAAATTTTTAGCGTAAAATTCTTTTAAATTTAAATGCTTTTAAAATATTACTTTCTACAAAATATGTATTTAACAAACCTCAAATAGAATTTTATGACTTATTAATTATAGTTAGTCGTTTAAAATCAATTCTTAAATATTAATAATATTTATAACTTTCTTAATAGTTTTTTTTTCTTTCGTTTGGTCATTTTTAAGTAATAAAATTTTTATTTGAATTCTTCTCTGATTGTCGTCTTCTCTTGTGAAAAATTTACTTATAATTAAAATGACATCAAATGGTGTGTAGATAAAACTGAAATATCAGCAAACAAATATCGAAAATTTTATTAATTTCTTTTACTACATCTATAATCTAAACTGTTATAAATTTGAAATATATATTGGTTACTTATTAGTAAAAGATTTAAATTTTGTATTAAAAATTCGAGAATATTTATAAAAAAAAAAATTCATTTTTCTGATTTCTTCTTTAAAGAGGGAACTTTAAGTATTTGAAATTAAATTCGTAAAATGTATAGTAGAAAAATTTGGTAGTTTTTTTTTATAATCAGCACTGAAAATAGTTTTGTAAAATAATCAAATTTCAGATTTATTTAATGACCTTTGAAAATCTTAATTTATCAAACAAGTGATTATTATCAAACCAAAAGATGTAGTACAGTTCATATATTTGGCCGGGGGAGCCTCTAAAACGGCATTATTATTTCTCGATAAATTGCAAAACAAAGCAATTCGCCTAATAAATGATTCCAATGTCACCTCTACGCTCTCTTCACTTGGTGTCCGTCGCCTAAAAAGAACACCTACCCTGTTTTATAGATACCTTATAGGAGTGGGTTCTTGTTCTAATGAGTTTAAAAGTTTGATGCCTTCTCTCGAAGCATTCCAAAAAGTAACAAGGAGAGCTTCTGCTACTCACCCCTATGTAGTTCCCAAATTCCCAGATGGCATAATTTAAGGTGACCATTTTTAAAAAGTTTGAAAGAGTACAAAAAAAAAACTTATTAAAATTTATTACTAAAAACCCAAATAGTTTGTACCCATAAATTAAACAAAGTAGAAATAAGGTAAATAAAGGTTTTATTCATTCATAATTTATGTTGTATTTTTTTTTTGGTTTCGCAATTAATTCTTACAAAATAAAACAAAAACAAAAAATTAACTAAAATTCTTAAAAACAAAAAAAAAATAACAGAAATACTTAAAAACAAAAAACTTAAGAAAATAAAAAATAAGTTAAATTAAACGATAGAAATATCTCAATATCTTCTTTTAGTATGTATTCATTCGTCAATATATTTTTCAACCCCATGAACTTTTTTTAAAATTTCATTATTATTTTTCATAGAGTTGTAGAAGTCTGGACATTTTTCTTTCAGGTTTACTTTTAAATAAATTTGTGCTGTTAGGCATTGAATTGAAATTTGTGTTTTTTCACTAGACCAAATATCCGTTATTATAAAGAAGACACGTTCAACTGCAGCATTCGTGCCCGGAAAAGCGAATGCAAACTGAATTATACTCAACAAATTATTGTGAGAAATTAAATTATTATTAAAGTGTTTAAAAATTTCAAGCCATTTCATATCGCTTGGAAAGCCTTCGTCTCTTCATTTTGAAATTATTGTATCACTACAATATTTATTTGCGCAATCAACTTCATGCAACAACTTCCCGTCATTTATTTCAATTCATTTCGCTGTTAAAAAATCAACAGTTGCAACTACATCCTCCCAATTAATAATTTAGTTTTCTAAAAGAGTCCATCCAAATATCTTGAATTCTTCTAATGGGGTTGTCCATTCTTCTAAATATTTATTACAGCAATTATAAAAAGCATTTATTTCTTTCAGAAAGTGTACACGAAATCCTGGACTACTTTCTTCTAAATTTGAAATCAAACTTCTTAATGTTAAAGGTACATAAGAGGTGTCCAATCGTCGTTTCATTATTTGCTTCAATTCCAAAAGAATTTTATAAACTTCCATAACAGAAATATTTGTTCTTTCTATTTTTAAAATATAATCTGAAAAAATAGATGCTTGGCTGTGAATAAAAGTAAAATATATTTTTGACTTCTCTACACAAACGAGTTGTAGAATTCAAAATTAAAAAACTGTTGTAGAATTTTTGGTATTTTCTCTTGGCTTAAAAAATATGATCGTAGTGGTTCAATTAAAAAGAGTATCCTTTCTATTGAAGGTGTCAAAGCCAACCATCTTGTTTTCGAATATCCCAATAAATTTTGAAATTCAGTTTCGTTCATATCACAAAATTCCTTCAAGGTTTCCGTCCTAACAGTGTAGTTTCTAAAATACAAATAAATTTGTGGAATAATTAATTTTGGACTAACTGAAAGTTCTTGAGTAGCAGTATTAATTGCATTCGAAATAATATGGGCATTACAACCAATTCCAAATATATTTGACTTTAAATGTAATTTCATTTTTGTATAAACGTTGTTTAATCCACGTCTTTTTAGGCCACCAAAATTTGTGTTGGTGTTGTCAGCTGACATGCCAATAACTTTTTTTGTTAAATTGTTTTTTACGAGAATCTCCTTTAAATGATTTGCAATTATATCTGAAGTTTCTCCAGGAATTTCACTTAAATCTAATATTTTACATTGAATGCCTTTTTCAGTATTAAAATATTGCACTAAAATCGGATATAATTTAACTGCTTTGTGATTCGAAGCATCTGAAAGAAAACACAAATGTTCTGTCCCATCTAATTCGTTTTTCAACTCAGAAAGAGCATATGGATACAATATGTTTTTGACGATTGCCATAGTTTTCGTCCTTGCACATGAAAATTTAGCATTATAAATTATTTTCATTAGTTTGGAAGTACAATCCATGCTTCTAAATGAATGATTGTGCAATACAGTGTGATAAGAAAATAACAATTCTGCCAATGCCAAGTTTTTTTCTGTTTCATTGAAAACATTTTTCCGGAAAAAGTTTGTAACTTTGTCTGAAGAGGCAAGAACTTCTAAATTTTTCTTGTGAATACTCGAAACATTATGTTGTTCGATGCTTCCATTTCCCTTGTTACCAATTGAAAATTGGACATTGCATATTTTGCATCTTACCAGCGATTTATCATCAAAATTGGCACTTACAATATGTGGGTGTTTGTTTTTATGCCAGTCATTAAAAATAGTTTTCCTTCTTTTCGTGTTATTGCTCATGCTAAGGTCAAATAACATAATCTGTTTTAAAATAAAATAAACTAAAATATTTAAAACTTACATTTCAAATCGTCGTTTTTGTCTTCATTTCAAATTCAAACTGTATGCCAAGAATATGAATCAGTCAATGTCAAAAACATACAAATGTCAAGAAACCAAGCGGTTCATAAATATACTACCCTGGGGTGCGTTCAGAATACTAAAAAAACTTGTAATAAAATGTTACGCTTTCGCGACGCAATGATATTTATGTGTAAAGTTAGATGAGAGTCTGAATCTGAATCTGAACTAAACCAAAAAAAAAATCTAATGTTAAAAAGAGTACAAAGAGTTCAGATTCTTGCAGAAGAGTACAAAACTAGATCGATATTTTGAGGAGTACAAAAACTGTGAAAAGAGTACTGTACTCTTCAAAAGAGTACGGTTGGTCAGCTTACATAATTCGACTTATGGGAACTCGTTTGTAGTACGAACATCGCAGATGTGGAATAATCTCTCATCTCATGTGTTCCTCAGAATTAGTGACGATTTTATTTATAATGTGCAAAGATTCAAAGTGAATATTAACAACTTTGTTCACAATATGCCTGTCAATTTAAAATCAATTTTCATTCCTTAATTTAACTTCTTTTGACCAGGCAGTACATAAGTACTAAAGGTCTATTGTTTGGTCAAAAAAAGGAGATTGTGTTTAGTGGGTTAAATTTCCACACACTGATAGAGGACTCGTTCTCGTTTCACTCCTCTATAATGTCTTTCGATGATTGATGATACCTCGCAAAAAAAAACAATTTTTAAATTAAAAATCTGTATTATTGGCATGGTGATGATTTTATGAACACATCCCATTATTTTGAAATATTCTTTCTTCTAAATGGCAAATCAATAAAAACTTAAATAAATAGAAAAAAAAAATTAATTTTAATTTTAACATTTTGTTTTATATTTCTGTATAATATGTATATAGTTACATACATATATGTATATATATATTAACCTCTAATCATTATAATTTGCGATTTTTTTTTTATTGATCTGATTACATTACGGGACAATGGAAACTTTTTTTGACATATGCAAAATTAACTCAATTTTGAAAGTTCGTTTTGACATTTGTAAACATAAACAAGAAAATAAAAAATGTATTTGAATAAAAGTAATTTTATTTTTGTTT